>CM022665.1:42421151-42453651 GCA_012295275.1 Chrysomallon squamiferum
TATTTCTAAATTGTTTTCATTGAATAATAATAATAATCAACATCTGTTGTTGTTTTTTTCCCCTATTTCTTGGAGAAGTGAGAAGGTCCTGAAATGAGAATGTTGTTTATTTGTGTACAGAAAATAATTACGTTGGGCGAGAAAAGAGCCAAGAAAGAGAATCTGTTGTGAACTGTTTTTCCTGGCCACCAGAATAAGAAACTTCAAACGAACCGTGGACTGCCCTGCTGGCTGCTGCCCTACTTCTCTTTTTAAATATATATACATTTTTTTTTTTTTTCACCAGTATACATTCCCACATGGCTAGAATGTTTTGAGTGAGAATTGTTGGCATCTGTCCACACACACACACACACACACACACACACACACTCACACACACACACACAGAGAACCTGACTGGCGCACACAACACACGCAACCTGATAATGACAGCCAGCCTGGTCTCTCTTACTCCGGTCCAATCACGGCTTCCACCTCACTTGACCTCCCCTGGTATTCATGTGCCAGTGCGGTGATTAGGCCCAGGCTTGGCTCCGGCAGATGGAAGTGATCAGGTTCCTGCAGCTCTCAGACCCCCCAATTAAACAGACTTGGCAAAAAGTTGGACACTTTCCTTGCTTGATTGACTAGGAATGTGTTCTCATGGCTTCCACCCTATGGGACTTTTATATCATCTTCGGTTCACTTTTTTTTTTTTTTTTTTTTTTTTTACACTCGAGATACTGGTGTGTTTGTGTAAATGGATGATATATGCTGGGGCCAGAGGGTGGGGTGGGGGGGCTAGAATAAAAAAAAAAAAAAAAAAAAAAAAAATGTGTAGCTTGGAGCAAGGGTGGTTCCTGTCACTCACAACTATTCTTGGTTTATATTGAAGTCTGACAAACTGTTGTTGTGCTTATATATTGTTGTATGTTGCTGTGGTTATATATTGTTGTATGTTGCTGTGGTTATATATTGTTGTATGTTGCTGTGCTTATATATTGTTGTATATTGCTGTGGTTATATATTGTTGTATGTTGCTGTGGTTATATATTGTTGTATGTTGCTGTGGTTATATATTGTTGTATGTTGCTGTGGTTATATATTGTTGTATGTTGCTGTGGTTATATATTGTTGTATGTTGCTGTGGTTATATATTGTTGTATGTTGCTGTGGTTATATATTGTTGTTTAAAAGTGCTGCTCTCTTATCAGTAGATACTTTTGAAATATGACTGGTAAAGAAAGAGGAATGTGTAAAGTGAATTTGTGGAATACTGTTACACTCTGTGGAAATCACAGCTTATGTAATATTAGAGAAAGTAATGTTAAATATTGCAGAATGTGATTGTACTGATTAAATAATAGTAATAATAATAATAATAATAATAATAATAATAATAATAATAATAATAATAATAATAATAATACCAATAATAATAATAATAATAATAATAATAAAATTAATAACAACATCAACAGTAATAAAAATATATTAGAATTGTTATAATACTATTAGCTGACATTTATGAATTTTTTCATTTCTTAATTGTTAGCTACATTTGTCTTTTTTCATTTCTTTGTTCTTTCATCTGTCTTGCCAGTTCTTTGTCTTTCATTCATTCATTATATTCTCTCTCTCTCTCTCTCTCTCTCTCAAACACCAAAAGAAGAATTTAACTGTCCTTGTATTTACTATATTTAAATATCAGAATAACAATTCAGTCAATCCCAAAACAACTTTGAAACAAGTTAAAAACTTTTTAAAAAAAAAAACCAGTAACTAATTTGCAAACACTTTATATAATTACAGTCTAAAAAAGAATAAAAAAAACAAAAAAAATCACACCTCCATAAAACGTACATTTAAGTTCTAAACCCATTTCCCCAAACACTTTTTCAACATCGGCTACATCTGAAGAGTGGTGATGATGGTTTGGAGGGGGTTGGGGGAGAATCGGGAGGAGGAGGGAGACGAACGTGCAGCCTGTGCACCTCTTGGAGCAAGTGGCACTGCCCGGGGTGGGGCAGACGGGCAGGGGGGTGTTGGCGGGGACTGGGGTCGTGTTACCGGCAGCCCAAGTTAGGCAATAACTTGAATGACATCAGATACAGGTAAGAGTTTGGCATGCAGACAGCCAGTTTATCTCCAAGCCTCGTGCGGCCAGACTTCTACTGGTCTCTGCAACACACCGCTTGAACCTCTTTACCATCGGCTTCCCAGTCAGTCTCAGGAACTGTTGTTATTTATATCTTCCGTGCTAACTGTTTTCTTCAAGTGCTGGAGAGGTGTTTTTTTAAAAATAAAAATAATAAAAAAAATAAAAAAATAAAGTTTTCAAAAGTTGCAGACGTCATTTTTAGCTGTTTTAGACGTTTTGGTTTTTTCTCTGTTTTTACTGAATTGAGTGAATGAAATAATAAGTTATAATGGTGGCTTTTGTCCCATTAATAATGCTGATAAATCATAATGTTAAATTTTTTTTAAAAAGGTTTTGTATGTAAAAAGAATAAATGAAATAAAATGTTACAAGAAAAATGTTCATTTTGAATTGTATAAAGAGATAGTGTCTGTTGAATGATACATTTTGATGGAATAATGATAAATGTTGATATAATAATGATAAATGTTGATGTAATAATGATAAATATTGGTGTAATAATTATGTAATAATGATAAATATTGATCTAATAATCAGATTTTTGACACTACTTTTTTTTGTATTCTTTTTGTTAATAATGTTTTAAATTTTAAATTCAACTTTTATTTAAAAAATAAAAATAAAATAATAGTAATAATGATAATAATAATAATAATAATAATAATAATAATATGCAGTTCATTTATTTTTAATAAAGATAAATTAGGATGTAATAACTAATATTTATTTGATGTATCTGTATTTTGTTGATGTTGTTATTGGTGGGGTTTTTTGGGGGGTGATGTTTATTTTTGTTTATAAAGAACAATAATAACAATAAGATCTGTTATGATTTTAATTTAATTATTTTTTATTTATTTATTTATGTCATTTTTATTTTATTTTTGTTTAGTTTTAATTTATTTTATTTTTATTTATTTATTTGTTATAATGAAAATGGCTTCTCTCATTGAAAATATAATGTTGTCCAATAATTTTTTTTTTTAATTTTTAAAAAAAAATAATATGTAAAAATAAAATACAAATATTTGTGCTGTTTTATAGGTTTCATTTTACTTGTTTGTTTTTGTTTGTTTTATTTGTTTATTTATTTATTTATTTATTTATTTATTTATTTAGATATTTCAAAATGGCTACTGTCCAAGATAAACTATGATGCAGTAATGTTAAAAGTAGTTTGTGATTTGTTTGTTGAAAAAACATTTATGTTAAATAAATAAACTTTTAAATAAATATTTTAAAAATAACTCTAAGGATGATGTATCTACAGATCTTCTGCTTTGATTAGGATTTTATTTTTTATTTTTTTATTTCTATTTTCTTAATGTGTAAAAGATATTTAAATATTTTATTATAATAATAATAATAATAATAATAATAATAATAATAATAATAATAATAAGTGGGAAATCTAATTTAATTAGTTTTTTTAGAAATAAAAAAATCTTTACCAAAAAATACAAACTCAGTTCTTTAATATTTCTGTTCTAAAAAATAAAAAAGTAGAAAAATAAAAAAAGTTTTTCAGCTATTTTAATGAATAAATTGTATAAATGAAAATGATGATGGTACTTGTTGAAATGTTTTAATAATTAAAAGTCTTAATGATCACTTTTGTCTGTTTAAAAAAAAAAATTATATATTTTCTGTTTAACTTTGATTTGCTTTGTTCTTTTTTATATATAAATTAAAAAAAAAAAAAAATTAATTGTTTCTGAATTTTATTAAGTATTTAATTTGGCAATAAATTTCATAATTATTGAAAATAAACATTATTCAAAGAATAATGAATTTTAAGAATATTTAAAGCCAAGTTTATTGCAAAGACTTAAGTAATGTTCTTTGTATTAAACACAAATGGAGTATTTGAAATGAAGATGCTAGTTAAGACCACTGAAAGTAAGACACAGATGTTTCCTGTTTTCAATGGTGAAATAAAACAATTTTTTTTTTTTTTTTTTTTTTTTAAATAAATAGTTGTTTTTTTTATCTTTTATTCACTTCATAAATCATGTAAGAAAACAATATGGCAAGGAAAAAAAATAAAGTAATGTGTTACTAATTATTTAAGCTTATAATTATGTCATGTCTAATAGATGGTGTTTATTTAAAAAATAAAGACAGATGGTAATAAAACAGACTCTAATGTTGAATGTCTTTTTATCTTTCTGGGTTTTATTATGACAACAAACAGTAGCAAAGAGTGACAGACCAAAGGATCAATTCTTTTCATACACCTTTGGGCTATTTTCCCATTCCAAACCAGAACTTTTTTTAACCAAGACTATTTATTATGTAGTGTGTGTGTGTATGGTGTTCTATATACAAGACTAATTATTATGAAATGTGTGTGTATGATGTTTTATATACAAATTCCAGATGATGTTTATATACAAGACTATTTATTATGTAGTGTGTGTGTGTATGATGTTCTATATACAAGACTATTTATTATGTAGTGTGTGTGTGTATGGTGTTCTATATACAAGACTAATTATTATGAAATGTGTGTGTATGATGTTTTATATACAAGATTCATTATGTAGTGTGTGTGTATGATGTTCTATATACAAGACTAATTATTATGAAATGTGTGTGTATGATGTTCTATATACAAGACTATTTATTATGTAGTATGTGTGTATGATGTTTTATATACAAGACTAATTTTTATGTAGTGTGTGTGTATGATGTTTTCTGTAACAAATAAGACTAATTATTAGTCAGAGATTGGGTGTTGGTTTCTGCATGAAGCAAGACTAGTTTATTTGAGAAATATCACACTCATCTTGATCTGTGCTAACTGTTCCCATCTACAGTGCTTGCTGTAATAGCCTGTGATGGGGTTGGAGCTAGACAGGGGAATCTCTGCCAAAATAGCCTGTCCCATTGGGCCTAACACAGGCCAAAGACTGCAGCTTTGGCTTAAGTTCAAGTATCATATCAGTGTGCATTCTTGTTGGCTTTTTTCTTTGTCGGGTTTTTGTTGCTTTTTCTGTGATTTTTAAAATATATTTTTGTATTTATTTTTCTTCAGAAAGATATATCTTGTGTAAGAACAAGTTCTTTGTTGTGAGAAAGTTCTGTGTGTGTGACTGGGAAATAATTGTTAAAAGGTTAAATAATTGTTATGTTTTGTAGATTTTGTTGTGTTTGTCTGTATATATTATGGATATATATATATATATATACATGAGAGAGAGAGAGAGAGAGAGAGAGAGAGAGAGAGAGAGAGAGAGAGAGAGAGAGAGAGAGAGAGAGATGTGGAAGAGAGAGAGAGATTGAGAGAGAAAGAGGGAATATTATATCATTCATTTATAGCTAATTATGATATAGTTTTTCACATAGATTAGAGGAAACACAAATACACTGTTTCCTACACAACAGAGCAGTTTAAGATAGACTGTTTGATACACAGGACAGAACAAGCGGTGATACAGCGCTCAGACATTCAATCAAATTGTGTATGACATTCCATGGAGGATTCCCAAAACTAACTAATGCATTTACTACAGAACAGAGCAGAGAGTGATTCATTACTCTGTGCAGCAAAACTGATGAAAAGTTGCATGAAATTTCACAAAACAAACAACAGACTGATATGTATTATGTAAATAACAGTGATAATATTTATCACCTACAGGCACTTTCTATCATTTTTCCCTTTAATTTGTCGTAGGTGCATAAAGCTGCAAAGTACATGGTAATTAAATATACATCAAGCAAGGTATGCTGGGATACATATCTAAAGCAAAAACAGAAATGTTTTGATATGCACTGATGCCCAAGTTAAAGCTAAATACAAAAAATTAATTTAAAAATTTTGGTTTTTTTTTTCTAAAGTAACTAAATTATTAGGTAAGACAATGCCCTGGTATCATTTCACAGAATTTTAAACAGAAAATTTTCATTTAGCCTAATTTATCAGACAAGCTGTTACATCACTGCAACAGAAATAATAAACTGGTCACTTAAATTAGTTATTTATGTTCAACATGAAATCAACAGAAAACAGAACTTACAGTTTTTATTTATTTTTTAAAACATTGGAAAATCAAATTAATGCATTGAATCTGTTAATATTTATTTTCATGATGTTCTTATTGTTGTTTCTATGGCATTTTTTTAAATGTTGAGCATACACGTAGTAAGTGTTTAAAATTAAATAAATAAATAAGATAACTGTAATTTTTACAGTTTGCTGTTATCCTTCCTATAAGGATTTGTTAACACAAAAATCATTTACTATGGAGTATTGGATTTATTCTCATTTCTTTTTCTCATTTTCACAGGCAGACAGATACTTGTACAGTGTCAAATCTGCTTATTTCCACAGTCATATTAACAATTTACAGCATTTCATTAGAAAACTTTACCATGACTCAGTATCTGAGAGAGAGAGAGAGAGAGAGAGAGAGAGAGAGAGAGAGAGAGAGAGAGAGAGTGTGTGTGTGTCTGTCTGAGGGTGTGATTAATAAAAATGTTGAATGAAAATTTTTTTGTTCAGTATATTTCAAAAACAATATTTGACCAGTTAATATTGTTTTTTCACTTCATTCATTTATTTGCCCATTCCTTGCAGTCTGAATCCATTTTACTTTACTCTATATCATGTTTTTCTTTGTGTTTATGTGTTGCATGCCTCGACTCTTTAATTTATATTTAAATTTGGTTTTCAAGTTCATAAAAATCGTCGTGTTACTTATTCATTTTATGCATTAGTTGTGAATTAATTAATGTAAATTATCCGTGTTTTATTTGTTTACATAACAGTGCATGATATTTATTTACTTAGTTATGTAACTTACAAAATGTCATATTTTGTTTATTAATTTAATTTTAATTAAATAAATTCTCTTTTTTTTTATTTATATTTTTTATTAGCAGAATTTGATTTCAATTCGTAAAGTACTATGATGTCAGCTTTGATAGATTTTACCTGTATACGTAAATTAATTTAATATGTTAATATCTAGCTGTGTTTAATTTACCTAATTTAATTTGAGTATATGTAAAGATAGGATATTAGATTAGTTGGTAAGGTGAGGTGTAACCCTTGTGTTTCAACTTGTGTTTTGCAGAGCCCTCCAAGTTTGTGTGTGAGACGTGTAAGGCGATATTCACGTCGGCGTGGATGCTGCTGCAGCATGCTCAGAAGGAGCACGGGATGAAGATCTACACGACGTCTCCCGTCCTCAACCTGTCCACTCCGTCTCCGCGGCCTGGACTCTCCATCAGCGAGCATCGGACACCCCCGTCTGCCGGGACGTCTGGCAGCGGACACGAGTCTCCGTTCCCTCACCCGTCTCCGTACCCGTCCTTCCGGCTGCCCCTGGAGGGTCGGCCCCTCCACCACGGCTCGCCCCTCCACCACGGCTCCCCCCTCAGCCCTTTCAACCGTCCGCCCGGGCTGGACCTCCCCCTGGACATCATCAGCGACCCGTTCCGCAATCTCCGACCCAACCCCCTCACCATGTCGCACGGGATCCCCCCGTCGCTGGAGCACAGCCCCCACCACCACCACAGCACCCCGCCCCACTTCGGCCACCCGGCGTTCGACCGGTCGAGGATGCCGATGTCGGACATTGACTTCTACTCGAAGCGTTTACAGCAGTTAGCACACTCCACAGGGCCTTCTCTCGGTGTTGTCTCAGGACCTCCTCAAGCCCCAGGTTTGCCCAGGCCAGAGACAACCTTTTCACCAACAGCGAGCAACATACTGACAAATATGCATGAGCAAAAACATCACCAACAGCAACACCAGCAGCAGCAGCAGCAGCAGCAACAACAACAACAACGAGAATCCCTGTCAAATCACTCTCCCGACAGTTCGTCACAGTTACAGCTGTCGCCCAATCACAGCCGACCCAACAAGTCATGTGAGTTCTGTGGTAAGTGTTTCCGGTTTCAGAGCAACCTGATAGTTCATCGCCGCTCGCACACAGGGGAGAAGCCATTCAAGTGTCCTGTGTGTCCTCATGCCTGTACGCAGCAGAGCAAGCTCAAACGCCACATGAAGACTCACAGAAACAAGTCTCCGGTGTCGGGAATTTTCCAAGGATCCAACGCCTCCAACTCTGATGGAAGCATGCACTCCAGCAGCAGCACCCCGGACTCAAACATGAATGCTGTCAGCAAGCTGGACGAAAGTGGCTATGACATGGATGATGAGGAGGAGGAGGAAGAGGAGGAGGAGGAGGAGGAGATGGAGGAGGACTTTGAAGAAGAAGAGGAAGAAGAACTGGAAGCTGTGAACGAAAACTCCAGAAGAAGCCACGAACGAGATCTCAAGAAAGGAGCAGAAGAGAACGAGAGGGAAGACAGGCCTAAATCAACGAGCAATGACCTCAGTAACCATAACGCAACAGAATCACAGAATGGAGATGTGGATCAGAACGATGTGGATCAGAAAGGTCTCGTAAACCACAGTCACTCTCCATCGGCGTTCGGTTCTCCGAACTCCAGGGACCGAGAACGAACTCCTTCCTCCAGTTTGCTCAATGAAATGATGGAGAATTCGGGTCTGAAGAGCATCCAGCCGTTCAACGATGCCTTCCAGCAGGCGATCGCGGAGAACCGCAGCCAGCACGGCTCCTCAAAGGACTCGGACGATGGGGAGAAGGAGAAGCTGGAAAACGGAAGTGTGAGTCCAGACACAAAGCGAGACCAGTCTCCTCTGAGGCACGCACTCAACAGCGACTCCCAGCTGCTGTTCAGAAACAGCCTCTCCCAGTCTCCCCTCGACCTCCACTCGAAGCCCAGCATCAAACGAGAGCCCCTCCCGGAGTCCAGCATCCCCAACAACTTCGAGGCAGCAATGCGCTACGCATCCTGGTTCCACCAGACGTCGGCGCTGCGCGACCTCCACCCTCGATTCTTTCCAGGGTTCGCGCTGCCCCGCGACACCAACCACAACGGCTTGAACCTGGCAGCCCCTGAAAGTGCCTTGAAACCCGTGACGGGCCTGCCCCGCCCCGGGCCCAGCACCCCGGTGTCCTCGCCAAACGGGGGGGCCGGGGGTGCGGGGGGGCCGTATGCGAGGCGGGACCGGCGCTCGGACACCTGCGAGTTCTGCGGCAAGGTCTTCAAGAACTGCAGCAACCTGACCGTGCACCGGCGCTCGCACACCGGCGAGAAGCCCTACAAGTGTGACCTCTGCAGCTACGCCTGCGCCCAGTCGAGCAAGCTGACGCGACACATGAAGACGCACGGCCGCCTCGGCAAGGATGTCTACCGGTGCAAGTTCTGTCAGATGCCGTTCTCCGTCGCAAGCACGCTGGAGAAACACATGCGGAAGTGCGTCGACAACTGCCACACCCGGTTACTGCACGAAGCAGACGCAGACAGCAACGGAACTGCAACATCCAATCTATGATTGCTCATCTCTCATCGACATTAGTGTATATATATACATATATATATATATATATATACACACCTTGTTATAGACTTGTTGTTTTTTATTTTTAATTACATTTTTTTCTTTTTTTCCTTTTTTGTTTTTTTTTTCTCTCCATTTCTCTTGTTAGAAATCATGTTACCTGCAATGAAAAGGTAGACATTTTTTTTTTTTTTTTTTTCAAAGTTGTGAAATTCTACAATACTCAAACTTGTGATGTTTCTTGTTTTGACTTGGATCTGTTGCCATGGTTACAGGCTTGACATCCTAAATGGGCTACTCTGAATAATACACAATTAGTGTTTTACGTTACACATGTCCTTCATCTGTGACTGGACTTTTTGATGTGCATGCCATGTGATTCTGTTAACCCTTTCAGTGCCACGGTTTGCTCTTGTTACTTTTCATATCATCAGAGACTTTATTTTTTTTTTTTTTTTTTTTTATTGATAAACTGATGTTTGTTACTACAGATTTTAAAAGATTTCTCTCTTTTTTTTCTTCTGTTTAAAAACATTATCGTTAATATTTATCATTTTGTTAAAGAAAAAAAAATAGTAATATGATTATTATTTAACAATTTTATTATTCTTTTTTTTTAATGTTTTAAAAAAAAAAAAATAATAAATAAGTAATAATTTTATTAATTAGCATCATATTATGTAATTAATCTTTACCTCTTTTGTTAAAAACCAGTTTACCTTACAGTCAAACACAACAGCACTGAAGGGGTTAACATACATGTTATATTTAAAAAATACCTTCCTTATTAGAAGAAGAAAAAAAAACATGTTGTATATTGTTTGTTTCTACTTGTTAAACATACACTAGGTATGTGTGTATATGTATTTATAAACATATATATATATATATACATATACACACAACACATATATGTATGTATGTATGTTTGTATAAGTCAGTATACGTGTATATTAAGTACATACTAACCTGATTGTGTTTTTTCTCGCTGTATACCACACCTAAAACTACACTGAAAGGGGATTGTTTGTTTATGTGATAATTCTGTTGGTTTGTTTTTTAAAAAATAACTCATCATCGAATTCTTACCCGTGTGATTGTGCGTGTGAGGTAACTTCATTATATTTGTAGAGGAAAGTATATAACACATGTCGATTTGTTTTATATATATACACACACACACACATATATATATATTAACTCGACATGGAGGAAAACCGTGAATTCTCTCATAATGTGCCATACTTATGTTAATGTTGTTGAATTCACTTGGAGCTGTATTTTAGGAGTATTTTTACCTTCTTATGTAATAGCACATCTAGCTGTTTTTAAAATGTATGTTGCTTCAGGCTTAGAGTGTCTTCAGTGTTAAAATTATACCACCTTCTTGCCTGTGTTAAAATGTCTGGTTCAAGTGTTAAAATGTCTGGTTCAAGTGTTAAAATGATAAACTCTCTTCTAGGGTTGCTATGTTAAAGTTATATACTCTCTCTGGTTTCCATGTTAAAATCATGTATGCCATCTAGTTACAGTAGGGTTTTTTTTTTGTGTTTTTTTTTTGCTTCTTTGTTTTAATGAAAGATCTTTTATAATTTTTAAATCTTTTGCAAAAGTTTGGTATTTGTCTTATTTTGCATGCAGAATGGTCTCTGAAGATTTCATTTTTGGCTTTAATGAAATTCCAAAATATTTTATTATTTTTTTTTTTTTTTTTTTTTTTTTTTTTTTTTTTGTCATTTCTAAATTATTAATATTATTATTATATATTTATATTTGTTTATTTATTTTTTCATTTTTTTATTTATTTTTTTTTTTTTTTTTTTTTTAATGGGGATTAAAATTTTTCTTTTAATAAAAAAATAAATACCTTTAATTTTTATAATCAGCTTTTTCGTGCTTTATGGGTTTAGTGTCATTTATGTACTTCAAACAAAATTTTAATAAATAATATCTTAATGTGACTGCTTCACTGGCTAATTTTAGATGACTGGCAATCTTGTCATTTTTATTTTTACATTTCCTTGTTATCATAATGTAATCAGTTTTCATGGGCTATGTTTTAAAATTTCAACATCTGTTTAAATTCAGATCAGTTACCAAGATTTTTGTCTGTGTTCATAAACATTTAAAAAATGAAAGTCAAATAGCAGAGATTCCCCCCCCCCCCCCCTTTTTTTTTCTTCTTGTTTTTTTTTTTTTCAGTGGGTATCTTAGTCATTAGATTCTGAAAATGGAATTTTTATTTTATTTTAATTTTTTTAAATAAATAAATAAATAAATTATAGACAATTATCTAAAAAAAAAATTAATATGTCTTAAGTTGATTATTATCAATTATTATTATTATTATTATTATTATTATTATTATTATTATCATTTAATTTATTTATTCTTTCCATTTTATTACGTTTTTTTTTTTTTTTTGTCCCTTTTTTACAAAAACTAAATCTTCTTTGATCATTTTGTATGTCAGTGAATGAATAACAGACAGTCTCTGGCTTCTAGAAAATGTCATAAATCTTTGGTTGTTACTAAACTATCATTCTAACATACAAACTATTTATAATACTACTCTGTATCATATAATGAATTTTATTTTTCACCTAGACTAAAATCTCTTTTTATTTAAATATGCATGTGTAATAATTACCTTTGTACACTCTGTAGAAGAGCCCACCCTAACCCTGCTTATTTGTGTGTGTGATGTAATAACCACTGTATGTCGCTGGTTAACAATTCTTTGTTATTTTACCCCAAACTCAAAAACCCATTTATCAAGATGTGTGGAATAATGGTTTGTAGTTTTTATTCTCAAATATTTCTGTGATAATTGTATTTCTGTTTTAGATTTTTTCTTTTTTTTATTATTATTATTATTTATTTTTTTTTTTTTTTTTTTTTTTTTTTTTTTTTTGTATCTGCTGTCTGAATGTACAAAACTGACTGGAACAGATATTATATTATGAAGATTGTGAATGACAGGTGTCCAGAGAGGAATTTCATTTATTCAATCAATCATCTTTATGGCAAAAATAATACATTAATATTCTCTAAGGCTGAGTCCATAAATCCAGTGGAACAAACAGAATGACATGATCTTTTGATTACAGAATACGTAACAAACCTACAAATAACTTCTTACAATGAAAAACAAAGAATTTACACACACAGATTTTAAACTTGGGCTCAACAAATTTCGTTTTTGGGTTTTTTCAAATTTAGAGCAATGCTGTTTTGAAATTTCAGGTTGTACATATTTTGTTAACTAACCTTTAATCATATTCAGTGCAGCCATTTTGGAATATGGACTCCATTTCTTCGGTTATTGTTGATTTTATATCAAATGATTTTAAGATTTAAAAATGACTTAAAATGTTTGATTTTAAACTTTTAAGTTTTGATTAACATTCAGACAGCAGACATTTTTCTCAAATGGCAAATTTTTTTTTTTTCTGTTACTATGGCAGTAAGCCATAAAGTTGTTTTGTCATTTTTCTTTTCTTTTTTAAATTTAAATTTGTTATAAAAAAGCATAATACTTGTACTGAGGTACTGAAAATATTATATTTACCCAGTATTTTATACTGTGAGATAAAAATATATATATATATATTATTATGTATATTTAATATTTACATACATGATTAGGAGTTAATGAATAACAACAAAAAAAAACAAAAAAAAAATAATAATTATAATATTAATTATAAGAAAAGTAGAAGATTATGAATAACAAAATAATAATGATAATAATGATGATGATCGTGATGATAATAATATTTTTTAATTTTAAAAAAAGAAGATAATTTGGAGACTACTAAAACAAAACCAGAATTATTATTTTTTTAAAATTACTTTTTTTTTACTCAAATTTGGTAAAAATTTGACCCTGTTGAAGTTGGGTTTACTTAGCTTGGGGCTTTTGTTACCCATGGTTACTGGTGCTTCATGAAGAAACACTACACCTAGTTTATTTTTAATTCCATCTAGAACCATAGTGCCTACATAAGTTGTGTACAGAAAACAATTCATTCATTTACTGTTAGCTAACAGCACACTTGTATAGGTTGGTGTGAATGTGCGTGCGTGCGTATGTGTGTGTGTGTGTGTGTGTCTCGTGTCGGCATGTAGCATATATGTTCAAGGGCATCTTCATGGAAGAATGAAGTCTCGACTTTTTTAACTTCTTAAAAAAAAAGATTTCTTCCTCTTTGATCTCGGAACAGTGCAGTCACATGATAAGTAGACTTTAAACATTTTTGTGTTCTTCTGCTTTTTTTTTTTTTTTTTACTTTCTATCTTCAGAAGTACTGTTTTGCTTGTACAATTTTTATAAACGACAAGTATAGCTTATAAAGCCCTTTATATGAATGGCAACAAAAACAAAAACTTCCATACTTATAGTGCTATTTTATAACATTTTTTTTTTTTTTCATTGCTTTTACCTTTGTTTGAAACCTGTATGCATTTATATTTTAAAAAAAAAAAAAATGAAAAGAAGAAGAAAAATGTGTTGTAAAAAAAAAAAAATTCAGATTAGCCTTTTTAGTTGTTTCAAGCTCTACAGACTTGCATAGCTTGTTGTATTGTATTATTAAAAAAAAAAAAAAAAAAAAAAGACACAAAAAAAAAAAAACTTTTTCTTGTGCTTAGAGATTTTTGCTACTACAGCTGTCTCATTGGATTCTGTTTGTTTCACTTGTTTGTTCTTCAAATGGTCGGATAGGGCAGCAATTTAAGCAGCTAACTGTGTCTTCTGGAGGTGAAAACGTCATCAAGACTTTGCCACATCATTGCCTTGCTATAAAACAAAACACAAAAGATTCAACACAGGAGAGAGAGAGAAAAGTTTAATTTACCCTCATTTTCTGAATTGCACGAAGTGACAGAATCATGAACTGTACGTCATGACTGTTCGAAGGATTATGTCAGACATCGTTAAAAGAACTGAATGAAATAACTGAAAGGATTACAATATTGAAATATCTGAGTTAAATAAAACCAAAAGGATTGTGTTAGATGGTAATTCTAAGGATTGCATTGGTGGTTATTGAAAAGGATTTCACCAGATGGAAAGAAAGAATCACATCAGAACTTATTTTTTTCACATTATGCAAGTAGGGTGATGGAATAACAGCAAAACAAGACTTCAGCAATGCATCAAGATCTCCTTTACAGATTCTTTTTTAAAAGGATTTTTTTTTTTAAAAATGATAATATTTTTTTAAAATTTAGAAAAAAAAAGAAAACAAAAAATTTTATGGAGAAAGGAATAAAATGACGTCCTCGTCAGAGAAGTTTCATTGTTAAAGAAAAATATCAGTTGTGGAGATCAACTGATGTGCCTTGTTAAAAAAAAAAATTTAAAAATTAAAATTTCCAAGGAGATTTGGTTATATCTGAAGACCACACAGGAATGTAGAGAGAGGTAAAACAAAACAAAACAGTGGACAAAACTGACCATGTGTTGTGGACATCCAGTTGACATTTTAAATTTTTTATTTTTTTTTAAATTTCTCTCTTTGTCAATATAGTTGTGTTCACCTGAGCATAAGCTGCTCTTTTCTTATTATTTTTTTTTTATCTGTGTGTCATCAGTGTTATTCACCTGTCCTGCATCTGTTATTCTTTTATTTAGAAAAGCAAACCTAGTGCTATAGGGAGAGAGATTCTTGTATTCAAAAAAAAAAAAAAAAAAAAAAAAAAAAAAAAAAATGGACTTTTGATTTTGCATGGATGCCAGATTGTGAAGAACATTCAGACACTGGTAAAATTGTGCTTCAAAAAACAACTGAAAAAGGATTTTTTTTTTTTTTTTTTTTTTTTTTTTTTTTAAATGCAGAAAGCTGATGGTTGGAACTAAACATTATGTTGTTCTCGGAATGAATTGAATGACTAAACAATTTTTTGAGAAGTCTTTTAAAAAAAAAAAAAAAAAAAAAATCCTTTACTTTTGTTGTTGTTACCTAAACTGGATTGAGTTCTGCATGCTAAACCGAGTGACTTTTATATATAATATATCTATATTTTTTTTTTTTTTTTTTTTTTTTTTTTTTTTTACGGTACAGTAGGTAATATGGTGAACAAAAGAAAACAAAAATAACACAATCTGCTATTTCTGCTTGGAGGCCAGAGTGAAAACAAACACAGTTATCTACCTATCTTATATATATGTATGTATATGTATATATATGTATATACATACATATGTATATGTATATGTATATGTATATACATATATATGTATATGTATATGTGTATTTATATATATATATAATACAGATGTAGATAGATAGATTATGTAAATGTGCGTATGTTACCAGTGTGACTGGACATTGTAAAAGACAGGAATATCACTGATTACTCTGAGGTTGTGAAGTCTGACTGCACAATCTCTCACAGGGGGACGTTCTACCGGTGTGTGTTTTTATCTTTTCAAACACTTGTGCAACTAAATAATGGCAGCTAGCTTGATGACAAGGCCAAGGGAGACCACTACAGTGAGCTTTGCAGGGGGCAGCACTGACTCACCAAACCTGATTGTTTTAGTTGCATCGGTTTTGTGTTATTTGTGAAGTTTATGCCGCAACCTGAAGTTTTTGTATTAGTTAATGAAGTTCAAGAACTGTCGCTGTTTTGTATTGGCTTCTTCTTTTTAAATTTTAAAAAAATTTTTTTTTTATAATCTTTTCATTTTTTCATAAATGTATAACCACTGCACCCTGCAGTCTAACAAAAGGGAGACAACTGTTGAGTGCAATATTCTATTTATTGCATAGTACATTTTGAAAAGCTTTTAAGATCTTGTAAAAATGAACGAAAGCAAATCAAAAATATTTTTTTTCTTATTTTATTTTATTTTTTAGAAGAAAAAAAAGATGGTTTTCATCATTTATTTTTGATTTTTTTTTTTTTTTTTTTTTTGCAATAAATAATAAAAAGGTGTCTGCTAGTGTTCATTGACTTTGAAACTGTATCTACTTTTGGCCTTTGACCTCAAAATTGTTGTTAAAAAGATAAGAATATTTATATATAATGCAATAAACTGAAACCCTGACATACAAAGATTACTTTGGTAAGCATGTACGTTTATCATGCATACAGATTATTTATACACAGTAAACATTCTAAAACAAGATTACAAAATATTTTTCAAAAATATGCATTTAGTTTCTTTGACACTGAAAGTGAAATTAACATTGCTGGTCATATAACTGTATTATTAAATATATTTTTTTTTAGACATTATTTCAGCAAGTATTTAAAATATCTCATCTATGAAACAAATGATAAATTTCATTCAATTATTTCTCCTTTTATTGTTAATTTAATTTTTCAGTTTCTGAAATGTCTGAGGGCTAAAGAAAGAAATGATTATGGCATAGAAAAGAGATTAAAATCCGATGAAGATTTTTTATAAAATATTTCTTAGGTTAACACACATGAAGCAGACAGAGTTCACACTAGCCGATAACTTTTTATTTATTTATTTTATTATTTTTTAATTTGTTTCATTTTTGCAGGAGAATAAAATAATGGGGATTTTTTTTGTTTTGTTTGTTTGATCATTTAAATCAGTAAAGTGCTATGAATTTGTTAAGTTTCTTTTTTTTTTTTTCATATACTGTTTTAGCCATTTCCTTCTAGTATATATATTGATAATTATTTTCTTAATTCCTATACAAAAACAAGTGCTAATGTTGTTGTTGTTGTGCTGCTTATTATCACTTTTATGTTGTTCTCATCATGATTAAAATGGCAAATATAAGCATATGTATAATTTGATTGAGTACTATTCTGCTTGTCAAATTTTGCTTTTAATTATTTTTTTTTTTTTTTTTTCTAAAACTGAAACAGCTATGAGTTAACAATTGATTAGTGCTAAAAAAATGTATGCAAAATTATTTGTTAATGATACTACACTGTTGTTGTTATTGTGTTTTTTTTATTATTATTGATATTAGTATTAATATGGTTTTTATTATTACTATATTATTATTATTAAAATAAGCTAGAGGTTTTCAAGTCTTAACTTTTTCTTAGTTTCATTATTAATATGCATTGGTGATTTTATAATCTGTCACAGATGAGAGAATTTTTTATTATTATTATTATTATTATTATTCGCCATTACTGTTGTACTCATTTTCATTACCAGTGCCATATTATAATTATTCTGTCACTATTAGCAGTTTTTCTCTGTCGCTAAAAGGGATAAGTTGGTAATTCTTTTTGTATATCTTTTATTTTTTTTCATTTAAATTCTATTTTAAACTCATATCTATGTTTTTTAATTAAGTTTTATTATTAATGACATCAAGTGCTGTTTCTTTAACTATAACCATTGTTGTTCAAAGCACAATACATAGATACATGGATTAAATTTTATATGACATTGCTGATGTTTTCAAAAAATTATAATTCTTCTGTGGTTGTTTAATACTATTTTAAAGCTTACAAGAAAAACGTTTTCACTTTGAAAAAAAAAAACACTGACTATTTGGGTTTTATTATTATTAATTTAAATTTTGGAGAAGACATTGTTTTAAAGTAAACAAAAATCAATGAAATATCAAATTTATTTTGAGTTCATGGGGAAAAAAATTATTATTTTAATTATCAAATATTTCTGTTTTAATATAAAAAACAGTAAATACAAAATAAAGAAAAATGTCTGTTTATTTATACTAAAGCATTAATCTGATTTACTGACCTCTTTGTTTCAAGACATTTTTTTATTTTTCCTTTTTATTTATTTTTTATTTTCTTTAATGAGGAATAAAAAAAAAATAAACTTATCTTTTGTTCATTAAATTGTGATGTACTTTATCTTTTTTTCAAAAAATCATTAACAAAATCTATAATGGAATTCATTGTTTATGTAAATTATTTTCTGATAGGGTATTTTAATACGTATATCTCAAAATAAAATAACATATATGGAATGTTATATGACTATTAATGATTCTCAGAAAAATGTACAAAATATATTTAGGTAAAAAAATAATGAAATTTCATTACGCGATCAGAACTATTTACCAAACTCTCAGTTTCCCTATGATGCTTTGCTTTTGTTAAAAAAAAAAAAATAAAAAAATAAAATGCCTAATTTGTTTAAATTTAAGATATTTGAAATATACTAAAAATATCTCAATCAATATTGAATCATTAGCTTACAGGATTGTTTACATTTGTCTTTTATTTATTTTTTTTTTTTTTTTTTGTTGTTGTTTTGTTTTTATATATATAAAACAGAAAAAAGGTCCTTTTCAACATGATGATTTAAAAAAAATATATATCTTGTAGCTAGGCTTTTGTTATCATTAAACATTTGTTTATTATTATTATTATTATTATTATTATTATTATTATTCTGTAAACTCCTTACTGTGTTTTATTTTTTTAAATCGTTTTTTTTAAATTTTAATTTTTAATTATTTTTTTTAAATTTTAACGCCACATAATTTTATTCTCCACATATATTTATATATATATATTTCTAATTTTTCTCCTGTGCAAACAAATGAAACCACAGAAACATTAAATCTTTGTTAATCATTGTATATTTTTTTTTATATATATATATCAACCTATTTGTTGATTCAGCAAAGCAGCTCTTAATGGTTAAAAACTGTAACTTTTAGCTGAAACTCAAAAACACTGAATGTTCTTAAAACCCAAAATGTATCAAAGGACAGGTTACAACATTATTATGCACTGAATTAAGAACTGTTTTAGAGTAGTTTTATGATATTAAAACCGGTGACGTGTTTTTACAAATAGGTGACATTTGCCAGGTCAGAATACATTAAAGCTCATAATTGGTGTCCATGGCAGGCTGTTGTTTGTCCAGTGTTTTGTATAAAACGTTTAGATTTTAGATTTATGGATGAACATCTGAGCATTGGAATTTTTATATATATACAGTTTAATCGTTGTGTTTTTCTCTTGTTTTTTTGTTTTTGAGGTTTTTTTTTGTTTGTTTTTTTTTTTTTTTTTTTTGTCCTTTTGCTGTTTAAGCAATTATTATTAAATAAAAAAACTAAAGATATTATTGAAGATTCACATTTTCCATTTTATTTATTTATTTATTTATTTATTATTGTTTAATATGTTATTTAATTTAAAATAAATAAAATAAAAGCCTAAAGTAAAATAACGACTCGTGCAACAAGAACAAGAAATTTTTTTTTTTTTTTTTTTTTTTAATTGACGAAGTATTTTGTATTGTAGTTACCTAATCATTAAACAAATGACCGTATCGGCTTGACATTTTGAACGAACTATCTGAAAATAATAGTAACTTTTTAGCAACAGATACACAAATCGTTTTGGTTGATTTCTGTAATGCAGTGGAACTGAGATACGCTGATTATATGCTGCCAACTCGCTACCGTCTGATTCTTGCCCAGCAAGAGTGCGCATGCGTGCACTGTTGGTCTCTGACGTTTAGAAAAAAAAGCATATTACTTTGTTTAGCATAATCAGAAAACATTTTAAAACTGTTCATTTAAACTTTGTGATCTATTGGAATTTCGTACTTAGAGTACAGTGTTATTAATATTATATGGAATGAACAAATGGCACTTTACATATATATATAATTATATTGTATTACTCGTATGTATGACTTTAAAAGCTCCGAAAATAAAGGATGTTGATCTAAATAGGCACTATGTATTATGTATATTATTATTATTATTATTATTATTATTATTATTATTATTATTATTATTATTATTATTATTATTTTATTTACTAGACGTTACAATCTGGTTTTGGGAAGCACTAAACCATTTTAGTTCAACATGCAGCAAAATCACTGTACTAAAACAAAACCAAGGGTTAAACACGAATTTGACCCCAAACCACAAGATTACACTTGTAGTCTTAACCTCGTACCCGAACGCCCTATTTACCAAGTCTGATTACGAAGATAAGAATCGATTACGTAAGATCATTACGTCATCGGTATACGAATATAGACTGGCTTCCATTTATAAGCACTTGATGTCGTTTGTTTCCTGTGATGTTTTGTCCTTTGAGGATTTCAAAAATACTAACTTTGTTACTTCATTTATATATATATATAAATATATATACATATTATATATAATTTCTGAAATGTATTGATATCTTTATACAGATTGCGTTAATTGATTTTTACTGTTTCGATTCCTTCTGTGTACCGCTTAAAGCTAACATGTATAGACTAGTGCTAAGCTTACGATTATGAGCAAAAGTTGACCCCTGTGCCTTTGTTATTTATTTCTCAATTGTACATTTAATGTACCAAACAATTTGTAGAGCTTATGTATTTATGATGTGAAATAAAAATTGTACAACAGTACAAGGTACTTGTAAACTTCAATAAACACTGTCCGGGACATTTTAACTTTAGTTGTTTTGTGTGATAATTAAAATAGTGTTAGTTGATTCCTTTCGCTAGTGTAAATTAATCATTAGAGATCGTTTGCTAATCCTAAACATTTTAATTTTATTTATTTATTTTTTTATTTTTTTAAATGTCTTAGAATTATACATTATTTATTTGTTTATTATCTAGTATACATTATTTATTTATTTATCTTTTTATTTATTTATTTATTTATTTATTTATTTATTATTTTTATTTTTTTTATTTTTTTTATTTATTATTATTATTATTATTACGATTGCTTATTACGATTATGATCGTAACTATGGCTATTGTTGTTGTTATCATCGCCATCTTAATATTATCATCATCATCATCATCATCATCATTGCCAACAACCTTCTAATTCCTCCAATGTTCACATCTTTCAGATCTTTGTTTCGTTATTATTATTTTTTCCCCATCTAAATCCACGATGAATAAAACCCAGAACAGTACGTATTGTGTTTCGAAATCTTCAAAGACTACTTCTCCTCACAGTACATATTTTAAACACCATAGCTGAACTAACTGTTATACCACAGCAAAGTGAAGTCAAGCTCAGAGTTAGAGCTATCGTTTAAAAAGCGATTTCAAGATGAAACTTGCAGATAACCGAACAATGTACGTCAAATTTGAAAAGGTGCCACGAAATCTGAATTAAATTTTCCATTGTGTTTACAGGATGATACATTTTTTCCTGTGCATAAAGACCATTCCGCACAACAACATGAACGGAAAATAATTCTAAAATAATAATTATTTCAGAATTTGTGATTTAAAAAAAAAAAAAACTTCTCTTCTTTTGGATATAACTTCAAAGTAGAAAGTGGCAGTGAACGATTTTAAATTAATCAGCTGGAATCCAGTTCCAAAGAAATTTTTCAGTCTTAATGAGACGAACAGTTTGAAAATTTTGAACTAAAAGTAAATTCGTAGCAAAAGTGCACTCAATTATTCTTTTATTTTCAAAACTTCCTTTAGCGGTATTTCCTGTATATACATTTTACAATGAAACCAAAAAAGAAGAAAGAACGTATAAAACAGTATAAACTGAATTATTACTGAATTCAGAATTGGGCCGTAGCGAACTATGGCTTCCATAGTTATATGGAGATATTTTTTAAATGGCCCCACGCCTGAATGTATCTAGTAGATGTTATTTTAAGAGGAGTAAAAAAAGACTTATTTGACTAGCCTGGGAATCCTTTCAGTCGCATTTGTCCGTCTATTCATATCCTTATTGTCATAACTTGTAACTCAGGAATAGATTGGCCTTATTAACAACATGGTTATTAAGTCGAAATAATAGCAATTATTGATGAGTTAATAAAATTATAATTGGTTACCTTATAAATACTGTTTAATTAACATTAATAATTAACAACGGATTTATTTATTAATATTTTTACATCTGTCAGTCGATTTATTTTAGTGCTCAGTATCCATTCATTCATTTCGTCATTCAGTACAAATATTGTTAATAAAATCTGAAATAACAAACACCAAAGCCAATAAAACAATAACTGAATTGACATTGTTAATAAATAAGTGACTGGGTTATAAATTCTGATGAAAGGTTAATAAAACAAATAATTGACTTTATAACGTTAACATATTAATAACAAGATCGGTTAAAAGACGTTAATAAAATAATAAAAATAGCAATTGTAATCATTATTAATACGACTGAATGATAACAAACCGTTATTAGCGTTATAAAAATTTACAACATTAGTTCAGTCATCGCACTTAACGAGTGCTGCATTTATAACCGTTATCGATAAAATCGTAACTGGTTGTATTATAAACCTTGTTAATAATACAATAAAAATACTACTTCGTTTTATTACAAAACATTAATTAGAAAATAAAAAAAAATAAAAAAGAGCTGCATGTTTTATAAAACATTCGTTATAAGATAATAAAATGATATCTGTTTCATTGGAGAAGATCGTTAATAACACAGTAATAATGAAAATAAGTGGTCGAGTTATATAGCTTGTGATGAGGACATTAAAACCTATAAATTCCTGGATGTTCTGTCGGCAGCAGAAACGAAGACCAGCGGCCATACTTATTGATCTCTGCCAGTGGCGAGATAACTAATCAGGCTAAAGATTTTTTCTTCAGTACTTTAGATTTTTTTTTTTTTTTTTTTTTTTTTGCGGTCATTGGAACAGGTTTGCCTCGTATTGATTAGTTAGATTTGATGGACAACGCACCGGGAATATTCGCCACAGTCCGCCATACAAACTAATGACAATCGCAGTGCACTCTGGGAAGATTTGGCCTCGAGTTTCTAGAGAGTCTTGTTAATCAGATAATGTTCTGAGAGCTTCTTTGGTTAACTTGCTAACTTCCGTCCTTGACAGCGGCTATATGTGGCAAGTATTGGAGTTATATATAGTTCACCGCAGGATCGATTCACGTCAGAGGAACTCTCCAATTTTCTTTTTCTTTTTTTTTTCTTTTTTTCTAACGAATATCGAGGGACCTAGCATAATAAAGTTCTGGGCTGACTTACCTAAGAGGAAATAAACAGCAAAAGAAGCCTTATTGACAAAGGAGGAAAATAACAGACATTAAACAAAGTAAATCAATGTTTTGCGGTGATGTTATTGAACAAAACAAACTTGAACTATCCGTACTATTCAACCTTGATTTTATTTATTTTATTTTTTTAAATTATGATTATTTATTTATTTATTTATTTATTTATTTTTATTTTTTATTATTTTAATTATTATTATTATTATTATTATTATTATTATTTTGTATCTCTGTTGTTTATTTATTTATTTATTTATTCAAGAAAAAGAAGAAAAACAGCAACATATATAACATGTTTCAATCACGTAACAAACCTGATCCATAATCTGTACTAGACGCGATAAAATTCAGATAATAATCATAACACTGACAAGGGTTCAATTAATTTTATTTAGACTTAAATATAGGACGGGAAAAAATGAAGAAGACCAGCAGCACT
This sequence comes from Chrysomallon squamiferum, assembly GCA_012295275.1. NCBI lineage: Eukaryota > Metazoa > Mollusca > Gastropoda > Neomphalida > Peltospiridae > Chrysomallon > Chrysomallon squamiferum. The sequence continues at coordinate 42,445,084 of CM022665.1, forward strand.
GTTGCTAGTTATGTAGCTTGTTTTAATTATCCTTTAGACGTGATAATAATTAAATTGTTTTAAACGGCATAAACAACTCGTGAAGCAGCTCCGTTTGTTACAGTTCAGATACGTTAACTAATACGAACTCATTTGTAACGTTATCTAATTCGAACTCATTTGTAACGTTATCTAATTTAAACTCGCTTGTAACGTTAACTAATTCAAACTCATTTGTAACGTTATCTAATTCAAACTCGTTTGTAACGTTATCTAATTCGAACTCATTTGTAACGTTATCTAATTTAAACTCGCTTGTAACGTTAACTAATACGAACTCATTTGTAACGATAACGAATTCAAACCCATTTGTGACGTTAACTAATTCAAACTCATTTGTAACGTTAACTAATTCAAACTCATTTGTAACGATAACTAACTGAAACTCATTTGTAATCAGGTAGTTTTATATTTGTCCCATGATATTAGTTTTATTTTAAGGTAAGAACAATAAATGTAAAAGATCCAAACAATATTAATAATAATAATAAATAATAATAAAAAAAAAAAAAAAAATTAAAAGAAAATTAAAAGAAAAAGAAATACACACAAAATAAATAAAAATAAACAATTAATAGAAAAAGAAAGAAGAAAAAAAAAAAAGTTTAAAAAATTAAAAGCTATTACGAAAAATTCAGCATAACTTAACATTTCCAAACGCCAAAGAAATATCAATTTTTAATGTATAGGCTTACATTTGTGCAGATACAAATCTCTAAATGTGCAGTATCGCGAAAACTTTTGTGTTGATGACGTCAGATAACTTTCGATTATTAAGTATGATCACTGGATGTAGGTAAAAGTGTCAGTGTTTCCATGAGAGAAACTAATCTTAGTGTCAGAACTTGTCTGATTTGTCTTTTTCTTCTTTGCTGTTGCTTCTGCCACCACCACCACCACCACTACTACTACTACTACTACTACTACTACTACTACTACTACTACTACTACTACTACTACTACTACTACTACTACTACTACTACTACTGCTATTACTATAACATTCATTATCAAGAAATATCAATTTTTGTTTGGTTAAAAAGCAAAATTTGATCTTAAAATATTCCATTTCTTCGAAGTATTTTTTATGCAATAATAATAATTAAAGCTTGGTTTTAAAATATTCTGTTTCCTCCAATCATATTCCTTATTGTAAATATTTAAGTTCAGAAATATATATATATATATATATATATATTTAATTAACAAAATAAATAAATACAAATATAAAAAAATAATAATAATAAAATAAAATAATAATAATTTTAGACAGAATACAATAATTTCTTCCTGCTATATTTCTTTGATGCACTTAACGGTAAATGTTAATACCGTATGAGGCGGATTAAGCTAATCCGTCAGAGTTTAAAAAGAGCTAAAGAGGTCTGAGTCTAACAGGACATACCCGGATTACACGGTCGGTAGAATATCACGACTTAGTCTGAATCAGTTAATGGATATTTGTAATAAATATTTGTATTAAATATCAATACATACATGTGTGTGTGTGTTGACACACACGTGCACACATGCAATGATACTCACAGACATGCAGATACACACAGGCACACATCTATGTATACATAGGTACGTACATATATATATACACGAACATACGCACATAGATACAAAAATAAATATTAATATATACATATATATTTATAGACACATACACACACAAATAAATACATACATACATACACTTGCTTGTACATCCACCAACCCACCGACATAAACTCCATCCTACATACATACATAAGAAAATGTAGTGTACGATGACACACAAAATAAAATTAAAAACTTATTGTATGGTTGTATTCGTTGTTGTTATTGTGCTACGGTAATAGTATTAATACTAATATTTTGGTGAGTAGGTGTACTAGCAATAGTAAAAGTAGTAGTAGTAGCAGCAACAACGGTGATGGTGGTGGTAGCTGTAGTAGTAATAGTAGTAGTAGTGGTGGTGGTGGTGGTGGTGGCAGAAGCAACAGCAGACGCAAAGGCATTGGTTGTAGTGGTAGTAGATATTGTTGTTGTTGTAGAAGCAGCATTACTAATCTTGGTATCAAAAATCTAAGTAGCAATGGTATGTGTATTCCACCTTTTAAACACGAAACTCTGGTTTGTTATTTTTTTTTATTTAATTCTAAAGCTGCTTAAGAAAATAATTTTTCTTTTTTTTATATTATTATTATATAATAAAATTTATATTTTTTATCATTTCCTCAGAAAACTGTGTTTAATGAAATCTGACCGCCAGAATGACTGGAGCCAGCTATTATTATTTTCTTAAAAATACGTCAATAATAATTTAACATATTTTTTAAAGATTAAATTTTTTGGAGGGGGGAGTTTAACAGCAAAAAAAAAAAAAAAAAAAAGGCATATGGCTATCAAGGAGACGCTTTTCTCTACGTTTAAATTACTTCAATATTTTAAACTTTTTTTCACTCTCCAATTCAGATGACCACACAAGATTTTTTGATTAGCTGAACCTGCTAAAACGATCTATAGATTTCCAAAGTTTATTTTCACTGAAGCTAGCACAGAACACATGCTTACGCCATATTGATCTGTTTATTCAACTTGTTAATCCTGGTCGAAATGGCAGCCATGAAATCAACTTTGGTCTAAGAGCAAAAAGTATTTTATTTTTCTTCTTCTTCTTCTTTTTCTGCTTCTGCTTCGTCTTTTTCTGGAACGAAGCTGGCTTGAAAGAAAATGCTGACAGAAAATACCTAAAGTTCCGACAAAATTAGAAACATGCTTTTTTTTTTTTCCGGTGTGCAAGGGACAACATTAATAACGAATTCTAAAGCCGGCTTGTACCAAGTTACAAAATGATAGGATTACGTTTCGGACGACCTGAAGTTCATTTATAAGAGGGATTTTACATTAAAAAACAAAAATTTGTCCTGATCTGAAATTATATATAAATACCTAGTTGTTATGAAAGTGTGGGTGTATGAATGTGTGTGTGTGTGTGTGTGTGTGTGTGTGTGTGAGAGAGAGAGAGAGAGAGAGAGAGAGAGAGAGAGAGAGAGAGAGAGAGAGAGAGAGAGAGAGTTGGCGAAATTGTGTATCTTTGTTACTGCTTTAATTTATTCAGTTCGGGATAACGTTTATCATTAATTATATTATTATTATTAGTGTTCTTATTGCTGACGATGATGCTAACTACGACGACGGTAATGATGATAGCGACTAGGTTTTAATTCTAAAACGTTAAGGTTGACCCACTTTATTTTTATACCCGAAACAAAATCACTCTAATGAACGAATCAATGAATCAATGACATTATTCGTTTCAGTTAATTTCGTTCGCGTGAAACGGTCTGTATCCACGTAAAAAAAAAAAAAATAATAATAATAATAAAAAATAAACAAAAAGACTGAATAGAATATAAAAATAATGATTCTTAATTAAAATAACTGCCAAATTCGGAGCTTAAATTTATATTTTACTTATTACGGTTTCTACCCCGCCCGTCGCCAGATTTGTGCAGTGATTACACCTCATGAAAAAAACGGACGAAACTCGAGATATTTTTTTTTTTTTTTAATCAGATCAATGTTATTTTTTGCACGTGCTGGTTACCGAACCTCGGGGACCGGGGTCACTGGAGGTCAAGCCCAATCAGAGCCAGGGAAAGTTTGTATTCTGCTTTGAGACCACGTCCCCAGCGTGTTCGCCAGTAATCAAGTTTAAATCAAGATGTGTTTTTTTTTTCTTCTTTTTTTCTGTCTCCTTCCACCACGAAGCAGATTGATTCCGCGAGTGGAACGTTGCTGACCACGAGGGACGTCGTCGTCGTCTTGTACGTGAAATGCAGATAAAGACGTTTTCTGGAGTCGAAATCAAATTTTACACAACAGCATATAAAAATAACAGTTTTATTGCACCTCCTAAACGAATGAGACCGTGGTAAGTGCTGTTTATTGACCACGATTCCAGTCGTAAGACGTCAGCGACAGTGTGGGGTTTTTTTTCTTCACTTCAGCTGAAATGCTCGTCGCAAAACGCTTTATTATGTTTTCTTGGCAAGGCGTCTTTCGTTGATTTCCTCTTGGATTCCGTTTTGTATGAAGATATGACTTGGAAAAAAAATGCTGTAATGGTTTATTTTATGTAAAGAAATTAATAATGCTGTAAAGGTCCATTTTGTGTAAAAAAAAACCTCGACCCTTGCCATGATGTCTTGTTTTGTGTAAAAGTATGATTTCGAATAATGACCCATAGATCGTTAATCGGTTGTGCAAAGACGAGAGTTAGATATCATTTCTTCGATAAATGCTATAATTGTCTATACTGTGTAAATAGATGACTTCTAATAATGTCATAATTATACAAAGATACACTTCGAATAATACCACAACTGTATGTTTATATACCGATACAATTTCCATTAACGCTATAAGTATCTTTTTTTACGTGAAGATGCTTCGAATAATGCTCTAATTGGGTTTTTTAATGTTTTGATACTTCGCATAAATGATATAATTGTTTTATGTAATGATACTTCGCATAAAGGTCATAACTGTTTTATATAATGATACTTCGAATAATGGTCTTAATTTTTTTTTTTTTTTTTGATGTAATAATATTACTCACAAATGTTATAATTATACAAAGACACGACTTCCAGAAATTCTCTAACTGTGTAAAGATATTCCAGAAACTCTCTAACTGTGTAAAGATGACGACTCTCTAATTGACTACCTCTGTCTTAACTCCTCTTCGTTACATTTTGATTTCTCGCCTAGCTGCAGGTCGCGCGCGCACTTCTGCAAGTAATTGCAGTCGGCTTACGTCATCGTGGCCGCCATGACAGTAATCGTAGAGTTAGGCCTACTTGAGTGAACTGCAAAGTATTAGCTGTCATTACAGAGCCAATCAATACAGACCCTGCTTCTCGCTCAGGTGAATGCGCTTGGTCATTTTTTGCGGCCATCTGGGAGATTAAGCAGAAATCATCTCTGTACGAGCTGGAAACAATCACTGAGAGACGAGCTACTGGAGGCAAAATGAGCAGAAAGAGAAAAAGAATGACTGACAGGCACACACACACACACAGACAGACAGACAGACAGACAGACAGACAGACAGACTGACTGACGGTCGGTAGGTAGAGATGGATTAGATGGAGTTGGTTGATAATAAAATAAATAAAATGAATTTAAAAAAAGAAGATGGTTTAACTGGATTGAGATGATGATGATGATGATGAGAGAGAGAGAGAGAGAGAGAGAGAGAGAGAGAGAGAGAGAGAGAGAGAGATTACATCAAAGTTTACAAATTCATACTTTCCATATATTCACCACTAAATCTACATTAGCTGATAAATATGTCACTTGTACCATGTATTAAAGTTACAGTTGATTTACGTCACAGTTACATCATGTTAGTAAATTTATCATAATTAATATGTACAACAGTTTACGTCATTTTTGTACGTCACGTTAGGTTACTTTTCCTCCATTACCGCAATATTACGTTTACTGTTTTACCATATTTTCAGACCACACACACACACACGCGCGCGTATTAATGTTATCAAGTGTCAGTTATACTGTCATATTTACTGTCACAAGCAAAAATAAGCATATCACAGTTACCGCGTGTCACTTGTGACATAACTTGTTCAGAAGTTAGCATACCTCAAATTACTGTATGTCACAGTTGTACCATGAGACAATTATTACGTGTTGTGTGTTACTACGGTTTCATTTGCCATTTTTCTCTGTCACTGTCACCATGCCTCACAAGTCAACCTTACGTACACGTCATTATTACAATGTGTCACAAGTCAATCCATACGTCACAAGTCGATACATACGTCACAATCATCGTGTCACATTTAACACACGTCACGATTACGTAACGGATGACAAGGGATGGCCACGGAGTGTAGTTCTATTCCAGTTAATTTTAATATTGTTACTGTCGTAAATTGGCCGCTTGTGCTCATGTGTTTATCATCTCGACGTGAAAATGAATCTAATTTAGCGCGCGCTGATCGGCTGGGGTACAGTGCGTACTGCCGAAGTATTTCAATTCAATTTTCCTGTCTACCCTCCAACCCGCGACTTCCCCCTCCACCAGTAACCTCTTGACTTCTTCCGTCATTACTTATTTATTTGAAATTGTCGATAAAGCACATTATTTGTTGATTTTTTATTACTTTTATTTATTTATATATTTATTTATTTAAAAAAAAAAAAATTAATTTAATAATGACAGAGTGGTCGTTTTTACTATTAAAATGTAATAAATAAATAAACTTATGAAGATTGATTAATTGGGGAAAAGGTATTAATTGTAAAATAATTACGGCGTAGTAATAATAACTGACGCACTATTTTCTATACCCGGTCTACTTGACCTGCACGAGGGCGAGAGTCCGAATGTTCGCGTGCAATCAACGTGAGGCAGTCAGTGGTCAAAGTGCAAACCAATCAATAAAGCTGTATGCAAAGCCGCAGGCTAACGTCATCTTTTTTTTTTTTTTTTTTTTTTCTACTTCGTCGTCTTCTTTTTTTTTTTTCTTTTTTTTACCGTTCTTACTTGGCGAATAATAATTTGAAGAAAATTTACACCTGGCTGCATTTCGAGATTTGGAATTAGTACAGACTGGATGAGTTCAATGTAATAGCCCTGACAGTAAATTGATATTTAGTCAAAATGTAATCTTATAGAGTTCACTGACAAAATAATTATTCTCATGAGACTTCCATTTTTTTTTTTTTTTTTTTCCTCTTTTTTTTTTTTTTTTTTTTTTTTTTTGTTTTTGTGTGTGTGTGTGTTGTTGTTTTTTTTTTTCTTCTTTTTCATATGTGTGTGGGTCTTTACGACTATAGATATTGGCATATATTTTCTTTTTTTTTTAAATTTTAAAATTTATTTACTTATTTGTTTTTATTTTTTTTTTTTTTTTTTTTTTTTATACCTGTTTTTGGTTGTTTATTTTTACTATTAGTGGAAGGGGTTATTATTTATTATTATTATTATTTTTTTTTTTTTTTTTCTGTTTGTATTTCTTATTCTGTTTAATATATCTTCTAAAGATAAATATTTTTATTTTTAAAAAAATATATATATATAAAAAAATGATGACCAATACTTTATATATAATAATAATAAAATAATATAATAATTATTATTATTATTATTATTATTATTATTATTATTATTACAGAATAATAGTAAATAAATGATTTGAAAGTACAGATTTATTTTTCTGCGAGATAACCAGTTTCTCTATACCACACACCTACATTCACTGCATGTCGAAATCAGTGCCTCCTTTTATTGATTAAATCTGAGAAGCCGCAGCTGCTGGCCAGACTGACCACTGGTTGACCACTGGTCACTCAGAATGATGGACATTGGCTGTTGACTTCCAGTAATAATGACCATTAGGGCGGCGACCAATGATCGACTAACTAACCGGAAGACCGCAACACGCCTTTTCTGAATGGTGATTTGCGACCGAAAATATAATCCCTCAAGAGATCTTCTTTCTATTTTTACTGTACCATTCATAATTATTCTGTCTAATAGTATTTTTGTTGATAACTGTTATCGCTAGTCCCTAAAGAAACATAGGACCTACTGAACTCCAAAATATACAAACCTATATTACGTTTTAATACAATTTAGGATCAAAATATTACATTAGGTTTTTAAAATTTTATTTAAAATTTTGTCTCTATACTAATAGGTGTTGTAGTCATAATTTGGATATTCTCTAAGCATATAATAATTCTATTAGCCGACTGCAGTAACATTTTTTTAGTGTTTTAATAATAGGCTCAAGGTTGAAACACCTTTGAAATTGACTCGAAATTTGGCACAAAATGGCCGTTAGTATGTCAGAGTTAATATTAGATTGACATCAGGTAGTTTTGATAAATAAATCATAAAATATGTTTTAAATATTGTTTCACATTAAGTGTTGTACACTCTCTCTCTCTCTCTCTCTCTCTCTCTCTCTCTCTCTCTCTCTCTCTCTCTCTCTCTCTCTCTCTCTCTCTCTCTCTCTCTCTCTCTCTCCCCGTTATCGTCGTCTTCTTTTTTTTTTTTTTTTTATTTCAATATATCCTATCGAGGTTATAACATTATCAGAGTAATCTCATTTTCTTACTTTTCTCATTTTCTAAATGAGATTTAAATAAAGCTGTGGATTATCGAAAAACGAGAATGAGAGACAGTGACAGAAATAGAAAGAAAAAAAAAAAAAACAACCTCGAAAAAAAATGGAAAGCCATAGCAAATGGCAAGAATGTTTGACTTAATGCTCAGTGTGAGCAATCGTTGTTGCTATGGACAATATAAAAGCTGTGTTTTCGAGAGATTTTTCTCATCATGCTGGCCGAGTATGTCTTCAAGATGTTCGTATTGATTTTATCATCGTATCACTTTCTCAACTGCAGGGTTGGAGGGTGTTTTTTTTCTGTCTTGATCTTGCTGACATTTTTCCCCGTGATGACCACTGAGCAACCAGGATCTAATAAGATTTTCATCAAACC
>CM022665.1:42458651-42598651 GCA_012295275.1 Chrysomallon squamiferum
TGTACATACAGTAGCAAACAGTAACATTCACACATAACATAACAAACAGTAACAATGTATATACAGTAGCTAACATTCACACACATAACAAACAGTAACAAACATACAAGCTAACATACACACATAACAAACAGTAACAATGTACATACAGTAACAAACAGTAACAATGTACATACAGTAGCTAACATACACACATAGCAAACATTCACACACAGTAGCTAACAAACGGTAACAAACAGTAACAATGTACATACAGTAGCTAACATACACACATAACAAACAGTAACAATGTACATACAGTAGCTAACAACATTAACACACATAACATAGACACAGATAACAAACAAACAGTAACAATGTAACAAACATACAGTAGCTAACAACACATAACAAACAGTAACAATGTACAAACGGTAACAATGTACATACAGTTAACATACACACACATAACAAACAGTAACAATGTACATACAGTAGCTAACATACACACATAACAAACAGTAACAATGTACATACAGTAGCTAACATACACACATAACAAACGGTAGCAGTGTACATACAATAGGTAACAGTGTAAACTTGTGACAGCAGGTTACTGTGTCGTCGTTAATTACTAAGGACAAGTGTCAGTTTAAAGTGGTCATCACATCTGACCGAATTCTACGTCCAGGTGAATTCGGCCGCGTGATGTGACCAGACAAAAGTTGTGGAGACGTATCGAATGACTCGACTGAAAACTTAACAAAAGCCTAACTGTGCTTTTCATTTAAACATTTCGCCCACCTGTTGGGAATTGTTTACAGCCCGAGTGACCACAGTAGGCGCGGATCCAGAAAGAGTTGACGGGAGGGGTGGGGGGGGGTAGGGTTTGGATCAAGTAGCAGTAACGTGCGTGTGTGTTTGTGTGTATGTACATTGTATATATGTAGGTATATCTGTATGTTATAGTTGTATGTTTTATGTATGCATGTATGTATGTACGTATGTAATATATGTGTGTATGTGTGTGTGTGTGTGTGTGTGTGTTTGTGTTTTACAGAGGTGGACTTAGATATAAATATTAAGTCAGAGAGGTTTTTTTCATCATTAATCTATATCTCGTTTCAACTAATACTAATAACTAATACATCTATGTTCTTTTTTTTTTGTTGTTGTTTGCTATCTGTGGGAAGGTAGATATTAAAAATTCCTTACTGCTAATCGATTACTCCAATAAGTACAATTACAAAAGCGGGTTTATTCTCTTTAAATTTCTCTTTTATAAACCTTATAAATAAATATGACACAGGAAAAATACAACGTAAATCATTGTTGAGCATAGACTCATTTCACCCGCCTCTTATAAACACGTGGATCCGGCCCTTGTCCAGGGCAGTAATGAACTATGACCGATAAAAAATAAATAACAGTAACAAATGCCCAACACGCCATAAAAGGAATAAAAACATGTATTATGTGGGTACACGACAAGGATTCATTCAAGTTTTATTTAGATACGTATCTTCGTTTCAAAGACGTTCTGACAGCTGAAAGCCGTTGTGTCAAAATAAAACGAAATAATGAACAGTTAAAATAGAGAAAGAAAAAAAAAATTACTGTCGTGATTTTTAATAATGAAAAAAAAAAAAAAGAAACAAAGAAATAAATATAGGTCTGTCGAGAAATAAACAAATTGTAAATTTGAAACGCATAGAAATATATATTTTTTTTTTATATATATATATATATATATATATATATATATATATATATATATATATATATATATATTTGTATATAGTGTGTTAAATACGTATGTTGAATTAAATATTTAATTCGTTAATTAGAAACTATAATTCAAATATATATATAAAAATACACATACACACATACACACTCATTCTCTACACATACTTAAATAACATACACAACAAACACATACATGATACAAACACCCATACATGCGCGCACGCACACACACACACACACACACACACACACACTCAGACATGTAAGATTTGGCACATAAATATTACATTAGTCAGATAAGAGCGATCCCACCTAGCTGTACATGTACTGTTACCGCAGGCGATGTAATATCTGATATATGTTTATTGGTCTATATTTTATATGCTTTACCCCACAGACAGGAAAATGCATATCACGGGCCTTTGATAATTCAGTCATAGCGAACTGGCTGCAGAGTATTATGAGGTGTCGACCGAGGCGAATCGATCCCAAGAACTATTATGCCTTAGGACACACTTCTTCTTCTTTTTTTTTTTTGTTTCATACTTTATTAAATGAGAAACGTTTGAGGGTGATTTGTCATGTGACAGATTTGTCTTTTAAGCAGAACAGCAGCAGTGCGTGTGTACGTTTGTATATAAGTACTTTTCTTCTTTTTTTTTTTTTTTTTTTTTTTTTATTTCTTCTTATTATTATTTATTGTCAAAATATTATTTTTAGAATTTTTTTTTTCTTGCCAAGAAAATTAAATAATAATTATCTCATTTTTCGTCAGTTAATTTACGTTAATAACTTGTACATTTTTTTTATTTTTTTATATATATAATACAGTCATTCATACGTATATCTAAATGCGTCTGTCTGCTGTCTATGTTTAAATTGCATTTATTTGCTAATGGCGGTCCCACTTGGAAATCCACATTTCCGTTGATCCGCTCTCGGAATAATTCGGCAGGTGATCGGAATCGTACGAAGAGATATAGTCCAAAGTACATGACTTCGTTAACGTTATCAAAGACTAAACTGCGGTTGCCGAATTAGTTACTACATACTTGTATAGCAAAACAGCCGATCTTCAGTGAATGTTCCTAAATGTTTCTATAAATAAATAAAAAAAAAAAAAAAAAAAATAAAAATTTATTCAATGAAAAGCAAAGGTTGTTCTGATTCCGCATTTTACGTACACACAAAATGGCAACGTACTTAATTTTAACATAAACGAGAACGAGAGAGAGAGAGAGAGAGAGAGAGAGAGAGAGAGAGAGAGAGAGAGAGAGAAACCTGAGCAACTGCATTGATTTGTATTAATCGGAATTAGAAAAATGTAAAACACTGAACGAGAAATGTACAGTTTACAAAGAAATAATCTCATTTGTGATTAATTACTGCTATACATTACAACAGGCTTAGTGATAAATAAATAACAAGTACGTAGACAAACAAATAAAAATATGTTTAGTGACAGAAAAATAAATTATTTAACTCAATTCATGACAAATCGTTACGGAATATAAATCAGAAAATAATTATACTTTGAGCAAATCTATTGGAGTTTTTCTAGATTATGGAATCAGGTATTAACCGAAAATGGATTTGTACTCTGTGATAACGCAGACGCTTTTCATTATTTATTTGTTTGTAAGGTTTCGTTTTTTGTCTTGGACTGTGTTGTATGGGTAGGTTAATAACGAAGAATTTTATTTACCAGTATAAAACCCAAAATGTAACATGCTGCGTATATTTTCAAAAATTATTATTATTATTTTTTTTTTTTTTTTTAACAGTCCGCCATTCTTTGCCATTAATAAAGGAGAACAATAAAATAACAAGCTCGTAAAGCCACAGTATTTTTTAATTTTTAATTTTTATTTTTTTTTCATTTATTTGATACAACAACATTTTGACACATTTCAGGACTCATTAATTAATTGAGAAAAAACGTTTCCGCCACAGCGAGGGTTATTCTTACGAATTATCAGGTGGAATGGGAAACAGGTCAGTTAGAAAGTCTGGTTTCGTGACCCGTCCTGTCTGACGAGATATAATCCAAACAACTGTAACCGTCTCCTATCTTTTAAATAAGTGCTTTTGAAGATACCAGGATTGATGATTGCTTTGGGGTGGTTTTTTGTGTGTGTATTTTTTTTATTTTTTTTCTTGAGGTGGGACTGACTGGCTGTATTTCTCTATGAGTTTTTGTTGGTGTTTTTTTTTAGCGGTTTTTGTGTGTGTGGGTGTGGGTGTGTGGGTGTGTGTGTGTGTGCGTGCGTGCGTGGGGTATAGTTTTTGTGTTCTTTTGGAAGGTCTAGAAAGAAAAGAAACAAAAAAGAAAGCAAGTAAGAATATGTTTGTTCCATAAATAATTTGATTTATTAAATAAACTGAACTTCATTAATGTAAATTAAGCATTTAATTTTGTTGATAATATTAATAAATAATTTTTAACTTTGAATTAAATAAACAGCTCTGTGCAGAAATGAATATCATTTATAAACTGATCGAATCCCAAACAGCTTTAACAAGTATATGAAGAATTTTGATTCTCACATCTCCATACGATTATTTCGCGAAAACAAAAACAAGAAGAAAAGAATTAATGAACAGCGACAACAATAACGGAAAGAAAAATCACACGCAAAATAAAGAAACTATTAAATTTAAGAATAATAATAATAATAATTAATCTTTGATACAGTGTTACACAGCTCGGCCGAAGCGTGGAGGTTTGTAGGATCAAATTTACTCAGTACACGAGTTCAGACATTTCCCATTCTGCTCAGTACACAATTACTGGTTTGTCACAATTTGAGGCGTGTTACGTTTTGTTACGTTTTGTTTTTTGTTTCGTTTTTTCCTCTTTCTCTCTCTGTGCGTAGGTTAATAAATAAAAATGTAAAAATCACTGCAACCTGAGGGAAAACAGAAACCTAGAGTATACCAGTAGTTCTCGGCTTTTAACACATTCACACACAGACACACATAATAAAGGTCAAATATTAATAGACTTAAAACACATACTACTGTCATAAAATAAATATTCCCCTTAAAATGAAAAAAAAAAAAAAAAAATGAAAATGAAAATATTGCATCAAATTTGAAAAATCTGTCTCTTCAGCATAACAAAATAAGCTCATCTTGGCAGACATTAAATCAGAGATGAGGCCAGCACTCTAACCACTGCACCACACCAGACTGGTCATGTGAGGACAGTCATTTATATAACACTTAAACTCGATATCTCCATGACGACATCGAATGTGTACTATCCTCTTTTTCATACCCGGTGCACAAAATCATTAATTCGTTTGTACTTAATTTATACGTCTCTCGTTAACGTGGTAATGGCGTTATTGCGTTAGACTTCTATTGTTCGCTGTTACATAACACAGCCAGTGTGTGGGCACAAAATGTTAATTACGTGTAACAGCAGAATCTACTTCATATTTCACCCTCGAAGGGCAGCGAGATTAATTTCAGACACACGTATCCCTTACTGCAACAACCCCGACAGTTTGAAATATTGTTCGAGCAGAAACCCACCAAAGCTGAGGTAGATTTGTCAGTGTGCAGGATGCATCTCTGGGGTTAGGAAAAGCAGGGGCCTATAAATTTCAGTGTTGTTGTTATATAACTTTACTTCGTTTTAAAATGCTTCACAGATGAATACAATACGTTTTCGTCGTCTAACCATGTCGAAACGTGTCGTAGCTTGGGGCCTCGCTAAATTTAAACATTTCCTTGTTTAGGGCATGGCCGCGTCTGCATTTTTATTAGTTTTACTGTATATTGATTTATTTATCTTTCATAGGGTATGTCCGTGTCTGTGTCTGTATCCTTCAGGGTTTAGAGTATGACCTTGGCTACTTTTTTCATAGTTTAGAGTATGATTTCTATATTTTTCATAGTTTAGAGTATGACCGTATCTATATTTTTCATTGTTTAGGATGTGACCATGTCCACGACTTTCATAGTTACGGCATTACGTTTCTTCATCTTTGGTAGTTTAAGGCATCGTCGTATCTAATTATCTAAATCTTGCATTATTGTTAATGGCATCTGGAGTCTACATATCTCTCGTGGTACAGGACTTCGTCAAATCAGAATCACCGACAGCTTTGACTTTCACTAATAGATTAACATACTAACCTATAGAGTTTGTTATTAAATTTCTGTGCGAATCTAATTTATCTCTGTGTTGACAGAGATAAGTTAGATTCGTACAGAAATTTAATAACAAACGTAAAAGAAATGCTTTCAAGAAGAAAGAAAACAAGAGTTGTGAAAAAAATACGGAAATTACCGAATATATACGAACAACCTTCTAACAAACTAACCGAGCACTGGCAGCAAATCCGCGTACAGACACGTGCTCGACATTCAGGCACGTATTTCTTGGCCACACCATTCGAGAACGTTCTAACAGAAGGTTGTGAAAAGTCGTGTTTTGTAACCTGCTCGCTCATTAAAACCACGGGGATTTTCAGTTACCATGGTTTTTAAACCCGCAAGTCAGTCCACCTACATAAATTACATGCCCTGTAACAGTTTGGAAATTCGATATTTCGTTTGTCTGTCTGTTGGGCTAAAAAAAGCTCATCGATAGGTGTTAAGAGAAGCGTATTATTAGCCACGTTCAGGAGTTCTTGAGTACCTGTGTGTATATTACCTACAAGTATAATTATATTACACGCCGGTTTTCAATTACATGCGTTATTACCAGATGGTATGTATTATATGCATGTACAAAACACACGAGATAAGAAAGCTTTTTGGGTAAATCTATATGATGTGAGCGAAATGGTACTTGAAAAGTGCTAAACAAACAAGGCCACGTTACGTAATCTTTACGAACACGAAAAAGATCGGTTCGCTTTCAGATTTGGACGGAAACAAAATACGAAAGTTAATCGCGACTGAGTCTTCGCTAATTCTCCGTTTGTTATGCAATGGATCGCGTAACGCTGCAAGGTTGAGGAACTACGTGACCTAAAATACACAGAGGCTTTTGCCCTGATCTAACCCTGACTGGTTATTTATGGAGTAACCCAGGGCAGTTGGCAAGGGACTGAGGCAAACTTCGCTCGTACCAGTCGGCGAGCAATACTCAGACGACAGGTCTGAGGTGCGTGCTTCGGAAAAGATACAGGAAAAATAAAACAAATATTTAAAAATTAAATGATTTTCCTTTTCTTAAATTGTCTTTGATCTTTATTTTTAATATTATTATTACTTTTTTATTATTATTATTTATTTAATGTACTTTATATTTTACTTGAAAAAAAAATGACAAATAAAATTTGTAAAAATATGCATCTCAATATTAATTTTTAAAATGAAATCCAGATCCTTAAACAAGAATGTAATTAATGATTTAAATTATTAGGTTAGTGGATAAGTAGATAAATAAATTTAATCCTATGGGTACATTTGACGTTTGAAGCTGTATTACATTTTCAGTATTATTATTTACAATATTAATTATTAAACATATTTTTAATTATATTTCACATTCGTTTTAAACAAAGGATCAAGAAAAGAAACTTGTAAGTGATAAAAACGGACGCAGTTAAACATTTATATTTTCCTCAAATCGTTCCGCAATTTTAAGGACGTGAGGAATTGATTACCACGGTTACTCAGTCTTTATAGAAATTTTCTAGTAATAACAATTGAACTTCACTAATGTCTTCTTTCTGAGCGTAATACTTGAAATATTACACTTTTTATATCTAGTTTTAAAATTGGACAATATCGCAAAGGTTAGTGCTGTCCTGATACACTGTTGATCACATATCCCGTCTTAATATCAAATCTGTAGAGAACATTTTTACTTTCATATTCTAACAACCAAAACAAAGCAAAATTGACAGAGTGAAAACTTTATTGAAATATTTGTTCCCTGCTTCTCAATTATACAAGGAAATGTAACAAAAATACAGTTAATTGTAACCAAAAACACAGAATAATCCACTGGTGCTAATTCATACAGGATTAATCCTTATGTGCCAGTACTTAAGGATTAACATAAACAGGATTTAACCATGAACTATGCAGGAATTTGGAATTATTTGGAATCATGATGTATACAGCATAAACATTTTGTTATCATTTACCTAGGATTAATCCTTTAACGTTATCTCACACAGTTAATCCTCTTCAAACCATAATTATTACAGGATTAATCTTTTTCTGTCATTTTCACAGGATTAATCTTTTTTGTCATTTTCACTTTTGTCATATTCACAGGATTAACCTTTTTTTCCCCTGAAATTTGCACAGAATTAATCCTTTGGCGCTTCAATTTATACAATTTATTACTTTCAAACTACCATGTATACATAATCTTTTACTCTACAGACAGGCAAACACATGGAGGAACTGGACTCATCGACTTGACCAGATGACCAATGAATGACCTGTAGCACTGCTCGATATGTATCACAAGAAATAGATGACATGATATTAAAATTAAACAAAATAACAAATAAAAAAATTGAAATAAATAAAATAAATAAATAAATAAATAAATAAATAAATAAATAAATAAATAAATAAAAACTGATAATGTAGATAATAAATAATCACAATAATTTTAATAAATAAATAATTAAATAAAAACTTTATTATTTTTTAGTATTGTAAATTTTTAACCACTGTTCATTTGCTAATGATATCCAGAATTTGCTTTACTTAATGTAATATTATTAACTGTTATAAAGCGAACAAGATTAAAAACAAAGTTTAAATCCTCAACCATATATATTATATTACACACAAAAACATTAAGAAGAAAATAACCATAAAGGAGGACATTGTTTTTAACCAATGAATTTTAAGCACATTTTGTGTATAAAATATCAACCATATAACCCATAAAATGTATTGCAGTGGTTAACTTCATCATCACAATATTGTATTTTACTTTTAAATGTTAAAAAAGAAGAAGAAGAAAAAAGATAATAATAAAACAATTTAAATAATTACATATGTATAACCAGCTAAAATTTAAACACTTTTCAATAACAGATCTTAACCTAGTATTTTTTTTTTTTTAATAACTGGATTTAAAAGTCATAAAATTCAAGAACTTTCAAGAATTTCCAGGCAGCACAAGAATCATATTTGTTGGATGATTCAAGCTGTTGTGTTAAGGTTTATTTTTTCTGCTTTAAAGCAGGCTGGTGGGTACAGTATTGTTATGTATATAACAAGCCACAGTATCTACATCGTCTGTGATTTTTTTTTTTAACATACTAAATATTGTAGTAATAAAATAAAACAAATATATTCTAATCATTCTTTTTCACATTTATTTTACATCACATGTAAATGCTCTTGGTTTCTAGCGATGGTTATATTGCATCATAACAATGATTACACACACAAATCTACACAAATTAAAAACATACCACACACAAAACACAAGTCAACAGTTACATCTCTACACTAAACTATACATTCAGTAGTTTTTCACCAAACTGCAATGATGTTGTTTTTTTCCCAGCATTTTCAATTTATCACCAAACTGTAATGAATTGTTTTTCAGTATTTTCAGTTACTCACTAAAATGTAAAGAATCTGTTTCAGTAATTTTAAGTTTTCATCAAACTGTAATAATTCTTTTTGTCAGTGTTTTGAACTTTTTACTAAAACGTAATGAATTTTCTTGAGTATTTTCAATATTTCACCACAATATATATATTATATATATATTTTTTTTTATATATATATTTTTAACTTATCATCAAACACTTCTACAATCATTTACAGATTATTTAATTAAGTATTTTTTTAATTTATCACCAAATAATTTTGCCATCTACTTCAAAACATTTCATACTTTTTAAAAATTAATAACCAAAAATATTTCATTCTTTTTTATTTATTACCAAATATAATTTTGCTGCCTACTACAAAACAGTTCATTTTTTAAAGTATTACCAAACAGTTTTGTTATTTACCATAAACTATTATTTTTATTTTTAACTTATCATCAGAGAGTTCTGTGAGTGTTTAGAGTTCAGCTCTGTGTGGAGCTGTGTGGATGCTTATTGCCTAACTTGCATGATTCTGAGAATCACTGGTCAGTGAAGCTGGTAAGTGTTTTTCTTCTCCTGTTGTAGACTTCAACTGTCTGGCTGTGTTCAACTTGCTGCTGGTTTCAGTAAGCTACAAGTTTGTGTCTGTCTCTTGATCGAGATCGCGATCGTGATCTGGAGCGGGAATAAGATCTGAAAAAACAGATAATAATAAAAACATCATTAACTAAACTAGATTTAAAAATACCATTAACAAAATTAATGTATTAAATATAAATACAATTTAAAAAAAAGAAATTATTAATAGATTAATTTATTTACAAATACAATTTTTACTAAAAAATCATTAATAATTTAATATATTATATATAAAAACAATTTGAAAAAACAATCATTAATAGATTAATATAAGTATAAATACATTTTGAAGTAAATAACTTAATATTAATTAAATCTGCATAAACTCTGTTTTTAAAACAAAGTCCAAAAACATGAAGAAAATAAAATATATATATATATAAAGAATAATTTTCTTTTAAATTTGTTAATCTAAATATACAGAGATAAAACTTAAAATAGAAAACCAAATAACACAAAGTTATCTAAAACTGAAACAAATAATTTTAATTAACCCCCCCCAAAAAAACCTGTCTCCAAATAAGCACATGCCTTCAAGCACATTTTTTGAAAAATATGAAAACAATTCCAAACTGTTATTGACCAAACTACAAACTACAAACTAACTAACCTCCTTCGTCTCATTCTCAGAGAAAGCATCTCCTCGCTGTGGCTGTCGCTGCTGGAGCTGGCAGCGTTTCTTGGACTGGGTCTGCGATACGACCGTCTGTCCAGGTGTTCCTCGGCCTGCAGCTCCCTGTGACGTTTCTCTCGTTCACGTCGTCTCATCTCCAACGCTCTCGTCCTCAGCTCTTCCTCTCTGTCCTACACCAGACAGCAAATTAATAAACACAGAAATTACTTTTCTTTCTCATCTACTCCAATTTACCTTTAATTTATTACCAAACTATTTCATACCTTTAATTTATTACCAAACTATTTCATACTTTTAATTTATTACCAAACCATTTCATACTTTTAATTTATTACCAAACTATTTCATACTTTTAATTTATTACCAAACTATTTCATACTTCTAATTTATTACCAAACCATTTCATACTTTTAATTTATTACCAAACTATTTCATATTTCTAATTTATTATTTTATATATATATATATATGTTTTATCCAATTCCAACTGCAGCTCTAAGTATTTTGTTAGGCTAATCTTCATATGGAATTGAAATTCTGCCGTAAAGGAAATTTAAGACAGCTAAGTTATGATAAAAATGACATCCAATAGCCTATGTATTTTTCATGGTGTGATATCATTAAACATTTCAATCATTCCTAAAAAAGTTATCATAATAGCTGTAAATGCACACAATCTAACTCACATGCAACAAATATTTCAAGGCTTACAAGACGAAATTCCCTATATAAATTTCAGTAAGATAAAAAAAATAATATTAAAGACTCACCAGTCTTTCCTGTTCCACTTTCAAAGTACGATGAACTTCAGCCTTTTTGTCGAGTTTGTCTAAAATTGGAAAAGAAAAACATACGACAATTTTAAATATTTTGTTTTTAAAAGACATCCTTTAAAACAATTATTAGGAAAACAATTCAGTTTAAAATTCTGTTTACAAAACAATTTAATAAAAGACTTAACTGAAATTTATAAAATTTGTTCTGTTGTAAGTCGTTCTAAAGAAAAACACTAATAATGCTGTTCACATTTAAAAATAAAATATAAAAAATCATTCTCCATTTTCTGATCCAGTATCCATGCAACAACTAAAACAGCTCAAATTAATTAATAATTTAAAAAAATATAATTGTTAAAACAAAACAAAATAATGTTTTTATTCTTACGCTGTCGGTTGAGTTGGGCCTGCATCCTGCGTTTCAGTCGTTCCTGAGGTGTCAGCTTGTTCTGAAAATTTCAAACACGTCACCTAAATTATCACGAAACAGAAAACTCTCCATTCCTTGCCTCCAGTTCATTTACAAGATGAAAAAGAAAACTTGTAAAACATCTTTGTAGAATTCAGCATCTTCTGCTGAGGACACTGATTTTCCTGTACATACAACTTAATATGTGTGGACCTGTGTTTCACTTCACATACACATCTGATACCAGCACAAAACACACTGGGAAACTGTTTCCTATAAACAACAGCCTCCACAGAAATAAATGTTAACTCTCTCGCAACACTCTCTCCTGAAAACTGTATTTTATTACAGGCAACTTATTTAACAAACTTCTTAGATCAAAAGCACTGTATGTTTACATACTGGAACTTTTTATAGAAGTAGATGATGCCCAGAAATGACACTAGATCAATACAAAAGATGATACGATATCCCAGCAATTCTGTCATAATTCAGTTTACAAGGGAAATCAAAATGTTACTGGAGTGTATTTGAGAATATGTGTTTAACCATGATTTGGACATCAAACAGAAAAACTAAAAATGTTTAAGCTCAGCTAGAAATATCAAACAATTTTGCCTTCTATTACAGAATATTTAATTAATAAATTATTTAAACAATTTTGTCCTTACATTCCAGATTATATCAAACACAAAGTCCACAAAGATCCAGTTTGTATAAAATTATAATTAGAAAGAGTTTAGTTCTTTATTATTTCCCCATCACAAAATAATTCAAGAAAAACTATCCACATGTTAATAACAGCTCTTTGAACAGCAAACAACCAGTCATGAAAACTATTGCATGATTTACAGAAGATATGGTAAATGTTTCCATCTGAATAAGAAAATCTATTTCTGGATCTTCATAAAGCCATGCCTGTTTTCACAATACATATCTATGTACAGCAGAAAATAATCACTGACCACAGCAAAGCCTTTTTCACATTACCCTTTTTAAAAAATCCAACAAAACAAAGAAATGTCCTATGTTAGCCACATTACCAATATTAACCACTTGTTAGTAACAGGAACATTTACCAATAATCTAAAAAATGAAGCTCCTAATCAAACTAGAAATTTATTGGGAAACACATCAGATGTAGGGATACAGCTAAAATTTTACCTTTGCTATTTCAACATCTAAACAACTCAAAAGAAGACGACAAGTCTAGGCATAAAGTTTGGGAGAAAGAAAAAAATGCTTATTTTAAAGCAGCAACTCATTTTTCACTTAAATGAAACTACATTTATCAAAAGCATGTTTTGAATTTCTGTACATTCCTTTTTAAGCAAATTCAAGCAGAGGTTAAATTGAAATAGTAAAATAAATATTTAAAATGTTTGGTGATTCCAAAACCACGTAAACATATTTAAAGACAGGCCAATTCAAAAACAAAAAAAAATTAAAAATTAAAAAATGCACTAAAAATTAAAAATAAGAAGTATTCTAACTTTTAGTCCCAAATAGTGCATTATATACTTATACAGTGAAAATCCAATTTTAACTAACTAAAATCATAAAAAATAAAAACTATATCGCTTATATGTTAATCCCAGTAATTTACATATTGAAAAACATTTATAATTTAACAAAAAGTAAAATAAATAAATAAGGGTAAAAAGTATACAACATTGAAAACTAAAATATATTTCACATTATATTAAAAACGAAATAATCGTTATTTATGTTTTTAAAATGGACCACTTAATAGAAAAAAGAAGGTCAATAAATACCGGTGGAAAAAAGTATACAATACTGAGAACCGAAATATATTTCACATTTTATTAAAAAATTAATTAATCCCAAAACCATGTTATAAAATGGACCAATTTCAAGAATATAAAAACTGGGAAATACAAACAGAAGCAAAATTTTCTTACTGACTTTGTTTGACTGTGCAAGATTACCAGGCAACGTGATAGGTTTCATAGATCTGCAAGTAAACAAAAATTTTAAAATTTTAAATTATAATAAAGAAAACTAAAAACACAACTTTTATATATTTCTAATTATGATAAACAAAAATTAAAATATTTGAAATTATAATGAGCAAAAAAGAAAAATGGAAAAGAAAAAAGAAAAAAAAAGTAAAATACATCCCAAATATTTGAATACAGGACAAACAAGTAGTAAAACAAATCCTAAAATATTATTATAAAAAAAAATTACATTTGAAATAATAATAAATAAAAATTTATACTTTTTAATCATTATGAATAAAATCTGAAAAATCTGAATGAAGTATGAATTAAAAATATAATTTTCTTTTTTATCAAAATTTAAAACAGTTTATGAAAAACAATATTAGAGTAGCATTTCACATTGTGAAAAAAATCTTTTTATCATTTAAAATAAAATCATTTACAACACATTATTTGTATGTGCTCTCACAGAGGGATTGGATTTTGAATCATTATTTCAACTGGTCTCTGTATCAGAATCTCTGTTACTCTGTATTAATCTATATTATTTATATGTTACCATACAAACATATCATATGTTAATAAATATACAACAAAAACAAAACAAGGTAAAATTACCTTTTTAACAGGATTGGATTTTGAGTCATTATGATTTCCATTGGCCTGTATATGAGAATCATGTATCAGTAGCATGTTCACCAGCAGATGTGTGTTAATAGATATGTAACAAATGGAAAATGAACTAGAATTACCTTTTAACAGCATTGGATTTTGAGTCATTGTGATTTCCATTCGTCTCTTTATCAGAATCAGACAAGCTGGACTCAGAGGTGACACTTGGTCGACGATATCGTTTTATTGGAACTGTTCCTGTGGCATTAACAGGGGTTCGCGATTTTGATCTTGATCTGAAAGCACCAAAAAAAAACTGTCTTGTAAAGAAAATTTTGTTTATAACAGAATACAAAACATTTCAAAAACAATAAAAAAAATATAAGATTCTAAGTTTACACCCTTTTTTTTTTTGATTAACTGAAAAACATTAAATGTTCAGATCATATATATATATATATATAAAATAAACATAATAAAAGAGAGAGAGAGAGAGAGAGAGAGAGAGAGAGAGAGAGAGAGAGAGATTGATTCATATTTCTGGGGATGTTTTGCTCGATTATTTTTTTGTGATGATCAAAAATTGTATTTAAAAAAATGTTATTAGTGAAAAATTATTAGTATTTTTCAGTCATGACTGATATAAATTTAAACCCTTTTCTACAGTTCTGAATAAAAAATAAAAATAAAAATAACAAAAGCTTTTACTAATATGTCAGCATTAAAGCTTATTTTAATCAATTTTAATAATAAATATAATTACTTTAAAGCAAAAAATTAAAGGATCCCAATTGCTTTAGTGGGTATCCTAAGAAAAACTCTATGCAACAAATGTCTGACATCCAACATCAAATAACAACAAAATTATCAATATGCTGAAGTTGTGATAAAGTTAAAAAGAAAACTGTGTCTACCTGCTTGATCGAGACCTCGAGCTTGAGCTAGAAAAAGAACTAGATCGTGAACTGTTTGAGCGCGAGTGAGACTTAGATTTTAGAGATGACCTTGAACTAGCTTTCGATCCAGAACGAGATCGTGACCTCCTCCGTAAAGAGCGGGACCTCGACCGTGATTTCGTATACCTCCTGTACTGGTTCCTTCTGTCATAGTTTGACCGTCTCCTAGGAGACCGAGACCGTGAGAACCTGCTGTAGTCTCGCCGGTACCGACACTGATAGCCACGTGATCGGGATCGCGACCTCGTTCGTGATCGCAGTGAGCGGCGACTTGAGCGATCACTTCGGTATCTCGATGACGGAGAGCGAACTCGATCGTGATCGGACCTGCGACTACTGCTACTGCTGTGTTTCCTCGACCGTGGACTCCTGTAAGAGAGATGTTTTAAAAGTCCCAGTTAGTATGTGAAGAAGAGAATTAAACCGTCTGTCTGTCTGTCTGAAATCTTTCTCACTGCTTTCTCGTCTCAGAAAAGAGAATGATTTCAAGAGATGTTTTTTTTTTTCCCCATTTGGGTGCAGACAGATCCAACATACTTACCATCAACTGGAAAATATTATAAGGCCAGAATTAATTTTTATTTGAATTTGTCAAAAACAACAACATTCATACATGTATATGTACAAAAATACATACAAATATATGTATATAAATATATACATGTATGATGTATGTGTATATGAACCTTTAATAAACATATCCATATTATATACATTTATTAATGTTCATTCCTATTCCAGTGACTATCAAGGACATGTTTGTGTATGGCTTTCTGAAGATGTATAAAAGATATTTTGTTGTTAGCAACCCATGCAATAATGGATTTATCCTCTAAAAAACAAATCATTATATAAATACCCATATCACTGTGTGAAAATGTCATTAAGATATGTCTACACTTTTTAATTCTCAAATGCAGGAGTAACAATCATTCCAGGAGGCAGACAAACCTCATTTTCCAGTCAGTTTCTAGATTTTGTGATGACTGGTTTGTAAACCAGAATTTCTCACAATCTGAGTGTGAGACTGGTACCTTTCACCCACTTATCCTCTGAACACTCAAAAAAAAAACCCCAGATTGTCCATGAACTGAGTAAATGTATATTAAATATCTTACATCAAAACAGTTCTTCACAAATACCTACCTTCAACCAAGAAAACTCCACAAAGAAAAGGAGGAAAAAAAAAAAAAAATTTACACAATCGTTTAACTGTAGAATATGTTTAACTCCAAGTCTATTTTTTTTCTCTTTTTTTTGTTTTGTTTTCAAGCCAAGCCTAGGCAAGGTCAACAACGTACAGGCAGTTCTAAAAAAACCTTTTTTTTGTTTTGTTTTGTCTTGTGTATTATAAAATAACACAGGACCCCCTAGAAAAGCACAAAATGTAAACACCGACCATGAGCGTCTTTTCGAGCGAGATTGTTCGGACTGAGGTCCGCTTTCTGATGGCAGTGAAGGCCCATGAACCAAGAGAGTTTCTTCGTTGTCGGATTCTTTGCCAAAACTCGTGATAAACAACTTTTTGCCGATGTTGGCCGGCGCAGGTGATGGGGATCTGGAGCATGAAGATGATGAGTCTCTGGAGAAAATAAAATATATAAAAAAAAAAAATGAATTAATGTAAAATAAGACACGTTTTGACAGACAATACTTCAATCACGTTTAATTCCTAATGTTAAGATTTTTTCATTCATCTGTTTCACCCATTTCTAAATATTTCTAACTGATATGAGATCTAATTTTCATCTGATAACATGTTTATTTAATTCCTTAGAAACAAACTTAGAATTTGAAATAATAATGGAATATGTTTCTGAGTATCATGAAAATAATCTTTTAAATTGTTATTATAAATAAACAAAAAGAAAACAAAATTCTAAAATACAACACTTACTTTTTATAAGGTTCATATTTAGGACTGTCTCTGGCTGCATAACTGAAACAAGAAATTTTTTTTAGTTTTATTACAAATTATTATTCATTAATGTGCATAGATGTCATTAATTATTGTTAATGACTGAAAATTAGCTACAAATTAAAGAAACAATTTTTTTATTCATTTTGTTTTCCAAATCCTTAAATTTTAAATCAGCATTTTCTCTCTTTAGAAAATGATTTTGTTAAAATTAATATCCAAATTGCTAATGATAAATGCCTTTAATACATCTACATTTCTAAAAATGAAATACCATTTATATTATTATGAATTAATGCAATCCCCCCCCCAAAAAAAATATATATATATATATTCTTGTATTCCAGAATATTGTATTAGTAGTTAATATTAACTAAAATGAATGGATAGGTAAATGAAAAATCTTTCAGTCTTCATATTACTGGAATAAAACATTACACTGAAAGAAAACCAGTGAGAAAAAGGAAGTTTACTGATAAATGAAAATATTAATTTATTTCATCCAAAAGTCAGATGGCATTTTTCTAGTAATCAAAATATCTTAAAATCTTAAAAAAGACATCAGGAAAATTATTCTATACGACAGTGATCAAATTTAAACTTTAAAAAACCCAGATAATATTAGATTTAATAAATAAAATAAAAATTACACTCTATTTACACACTATTTATTTGGTTGAAATTAAAATTTTGTAAAGGTTATTTGTTTTCTTAATAAATCATTTTTTAGATATTTATAAAAATAATATTTAAATAAATAAAATGTTATATTTTAAATGTTACTCATAAATTCAACAAACAAATGGGTATGGATTTATAAAAATAATATCTTTAAATAAATGAAATTATAAAACATACTCTTTTTATCAGAGACATAATATTTAAAAATGTATTTAATATATTAACAAAGAAAGATATAAATTTAATAAATAAAATATTAAAATAAACAAAAATAAAAGGTTTACCTTGGAGGACTGATCTTCCGTCCAGCTAATCGTTTTTCTTTAAATGCACGTCTTTCTCTCCTTGACTTCCGACCCTGAAATAACAACAATAAACATTTTGATTATTCTAGATATTAGTAAGAAAAACATCATATAAATTACACACATTTCAAACATTTCTCTGTCATCATTTTGTTTTCTTTTTCAAGCAATCAGTTTAGCTAAATTAGAAGTACAACAATAACATAACAAACTTGTGAAGTTGCATGGATGCAAAGAAAGTCAAGTTTTCTTCTTCTTCTACATTTTTATTTTTGTATTTTTTTTTTTTTTTGTGGTGTTATTTTGTTCACAGAAATTTAAAATATAATATCTGAGACAATGTTTAACTGTACAACTGAGAAACTTAAAATTTTGAATAAGGTCAATTTAAATCAGGGGTTGGCAAACTTTAGACCATTGACCCATTCATGGAATTCTCAATCACTACACAAATTAATACATGTTGAGGATCCCTTATCTGAAAATCTAAAATCCAAACAGGTCTGAAATCTGAAACATTTTCTAAGCAGCAGAAATAGCGATATAATCTAACATTTTTCAGATTGATTTGCAAATGCAAATTTTATTTGATAATCAAATTATTGAAAATATTAACAAAATAAAAGATCATATTAATCACAGGTTTCTTATACTGGTACAACAGCTATCAAACCCAGTATTTACCGACTTCCTTCTGACCCCTTAGATATTATCAACCCATTGCAGTTCCATCAACCCATCAGGAATCAACCCCTAGGAGTCAATACTGACCACTTTCTCAGTTCTTTGATATAAATAAACTTACAGCAAACTGGGCTTTTTCTTCTTCTATGATTTTAGCTTGTCTTAGAGCTTCTAATTCTTCTTTGTCTTTTGATAGTAACCTAAACAAAATAGAATTTTTTGTTTATGTCAAATGATTTAGTAAAACTCGTCACAAACAATACATAAGCAAGAAAAATGGTGATTGAAAAAAGCAAGTAATGATCACGAAAAGTTTTACCTTTCTCTTCATGATGTGAATAAGTTCTACAGCTAAGAATTGTTAATACTAAAATATGTTGAGTTGTTGGTTGATGTATATGCTATTTGTTTTCATTACAATTTGGTAATATTATATACATTTATATTAATTATCATTATGATTATGATTATGATTATGATTATTATTATAGTTTAAATTACCTAACAAAGTCATCCTGTTTCATTCCATATATTTCAGCACACTGGTTAATTGCCACGATTTGATCTGGTGTCAGCTCATCAACGTTCAGGGTTATATCTACAAACAAACAAAAACAGGATTGAAAACAGAGCAAAACTATGTCTATAATGGAATAGTTAGGAGTAAATAACTGCAAAACATTG
Source organism: Chrysomallon squamiferum (assembly GCA_012295275.1). Classification (NCBI taxonomy): domain Eukaryota; kingdom Metazoa; phylum Mollusca; class Gastropoda; order Neomphalida; family Peltospiridae; genus Chrysomallon; species Chrysomallon squamiferum. The sequence goes on from CM022665.1 coordinate 42,478,180, forward strand.
TTTGCTGTTTTAACCCTTTCAGCATTTAATTTTGGTGCAACACAAAGACCAGCCCAAGATATTCTGTGGAAAATTTAACTTAAACTAGTGTGTTATGTCAAGATATCTTGCTAATGGCACCAAATGGGTTTATGAACCAGTAATATTAGGGATAAATCTGTAAAACTTTTATTATATAATATTGCAAACAGGTTTTTTTTGTGTATTTCTAAACTTTTTCCCTTTAAATTACTGACACAAGTCAACATTCACATAAATGCACACACACAGAGAAACTTTTAAAACAGCTGCTTTACTTTTCAAACAACAAGAGTTAGCTCCCTTTACTAACACAACACATTACACTTTTTGAAATATTATTTGTCAAAATAATTAACAACCATTTTCAAAATACCCATCAACAACTAAAAATCAGAGTTTATAAAATAAATAATTTTGTTTATTAACATTGAATAAACAATGTGTGGAGATGTTAGGAAAGTATATTTATTCACAGATATTTCTCAACTTCGTGGACTTGCAACAAACTGTACAAATGTATAATTTCCAAAATTTCTCAAATACCTAAATCAGCGGCTTCAATGTCAGTGTCTGTGCTGTCGTCACTCTCTTCCTCCTCCTCCTCTGCAGCTGGTGTGCTGTCTTCATACGTGTACCCAATAGCAGCTTTCTTCCCTGCCAATCTACAAAAACAATAATAAAATAAATTTAAATTAAATACTGAACATTTCTATGTGTGTACCTTACAGGACACTTTTTCCAAACCAATACTGTAGTATAGAAAAAGATTCTTTTTAAAATCTGATACAGAATATTTTCATATGTGTACTAATAGCAGCTTTCTTCCCAACCAATCTATAAATAATGTAAAAATAATAATAATAAAAAAAATAAAAATTAATTAAATATTGAACATTTTCATATGTGTACTCAATAGCAGTCTATAAATAATGTAAAAACAAGAGCTTTCTTCCCAACCAAATTAAAAATTGTGTTAAAAAAAAAAAAAATTTTTTTAAAAATTTATTTAACATTTTTATGTATGTACTCAATAGCAATTTTCATTCCAACCTATCTGCAGTGTAAATGTGTTTTTTAATTAAATATTGAATATTTTCATATATTTTCTAAATAGCACCCAACAGCATCTTCCTGCAGTGCAAATAAATTTTTTTTTTTTTTTAAATTACAGTTATTATCACTAACCTAAATAACAGCATAAGCCTAAACATTACAAAAATTTTAAAATTAGACTAAACCTATTAACTATTATAGCAGAATTCTAAATTTAAAAAATAAATAAATAAATAAAACAATTATCAGCCAAAACAAATAAAAAACAGCATAAGCCTAAACATTTAAAAAATTATAGCATAATTATAAATATTTTTCTAAAATTACAAATCTAAACATTAAAGTATAAATATTTTAAAATTATAGCATGTAAGTCTAAACATTTAAAAAATGAAAGGACAAATTTTAAAATTATATAAAAAGAATTACAAAAATTATCACCAACAAGTAAATAACAGCATAAACCTAAAAATTTAAAAACTTGTGATTTTTATAAAGGTTTATATTTTATTCCACAACGTATGTCTAAACATTTAAAAAGAACTATAAAATATTCGTTTTAGATGCAAACTCACTTTTTCTTTTCTTCTTCAATTGTTCTGTCTGGTGGGCCAAACTGTTCGTCAATGTAAATCTGGTGCAAAGCCTGTTCCTCTGTCACTGAAATAAAGCAGAGGAAAAAATTAGAAAATACATTCATACTTAGGTACTAGACTCCTAGTAAAATAAAAAATATATTTTACAAAATCTTTTCAAATAAAGCTAAATCAAATTCAACAAACTGGGAAGAACAAAATGGGAAACAAAGGTTCTAAAATTAATGCTATACAGTAAACTGATCCAAAATTACATTAATTGTATATGCAAGTAATATAAAATAAATAACACTCTCTTAACAAGTGAAATTTTTTCTAGAATGGTAATGGGTCAACAATACACCAAGGCAGTAAATCTGAATATAATTTTCACACTTAAGACAGCAGATGTACAACAACAAACAAAATACAAAAATATCACCATGTGTGTGACAGTTTTTTTCTAAATTCGCATAAGTAATATTCACATAATTTAACATTCATCAAAGGCCCAATGAACAACATGAAACAAAATAAAAAGAAATAAACAGCAGAAGAAGAAGAAAACATTTAAGAGTTGCCTACAGCCTGCAGCTTCATTTTCAACCAGTGTGCGATACCGTTCATAGTTCAGATGTCTCTCTTCTTCTTCATCCACTTTAATCCTGAAATATTTTAATACACATACTAATAAACAAATTTTAATCTATATTTAAAAATGCCATTACTAGATCTCATATACGGTTTGCAATTTTTGCCCTTCTGACCAACAAATTTTCTTTTAATTAAAATTTGTTTTAAAAAAACCATTGTTTCCTTGTAAATAAAAATATTAAACTGTAATATTAATATTGTACTCTTTATGATATATGTTTAACCTGCAATTCATTTTTAAATATGTTTTTTTTTTTACATTTAATGTGATAAAAAAATGTGACTAGTATATATGTCAATATGTATGTGTGTGTGTGTTATTAAAATAGACTCATAGAGACTAATTACATGGAAGAAATATATTATGGCCAAACCTACAAGATTATTATTTTTTTGAAACATCTGCAAAAACAAACACTTTAATCTGTACCTTATAATAGAGACTAGGCATAGAAATACAATAAATGCTGTACAAAAATAATGCACAGAATAAATTTCAAAAACTAATTAAAATAATTTCAAAGAAGATTTTTTACTTTTAGTTTCTACTCCATTAACTGTATATTAACAGAAATCTAGTTATTCAAGTTTTTTTGGTAATTTAAGAAATTAAAAGTTTTAAAAATGATAAAATGATAAAATGTTTATCAACACTTACGGTGGCTCTTTCTTTGGATCATAATCAGGGATAAAATCCAGGTGGGCTCGAACATCAAAACGGTCAATTAAGTTGTCATTGTTACCTTGCCATGGCATCCTGTTTAATTAACATAGCAAATTAAAAAAATTATACTAATAATGATAATTTACAACTAATAATGTATATAATTTCGAAACATTAAATTTAGAAGTTCGGAAATATATTTTTGAATTGGTTCATTTTAAAAAAATGCTATTCAAGATTACAGTAAATTAAATAATCTATTTTAAATCCTTAAAGTTAAAATAACCATAAACATTTTTCCTTCAGTGTCTTATTCATTAATCTTGAAAGTGTAATAATAAAATTTGGGAAAAGAAATTAATTACACTGTATTTTTCTCCAGTTGAAAACGAATATATTACAGATTAAAAATAAAACGTAATACTGAAAATAAACAGTATTCACAAACATTAGTTTTGTAAAAAAGATTTAAACAAAATGAAAACTCACATGCTTTGTGGACTCTCAGCAGCCATAGCAATGGCAGGATCCAAATTAATCTTGTAGGGTCGGCCATAGACTCTCAAGAACTGAGTGGGGTCCAATTTCTATAGTGAAAACAAACATAACTTTAAAATCCTTGGAATACTCTTCCGATTAATATATTTATTTCATGTAATTAGTCTCAATTTAAAAAAATATACATTTATTTATTTATTTCAAATAATATATTTAAGATATTTAATCATTATCTGGTAACCAAAACGTGTTGGTCTGTGTGTTTGTGTGTGTATTATTTAGTAACATATTTCAACAGTTTATTAAGTGTCATACTGTTTTACTATAATCATTTTTAAAACAAAATTACAAAGTTAACTAGAATGAAATTATTAATGAGTGTTTCACAAAACAAAAATATTTTTATATTATAGTCATTATTATAATTATTAAAATTACCAAAACAGGAAATTAACCTTTAAAAACAAAATAAAAAAGAAATTAAACCTTCAGCTCGAAACTGTTTACATTAAAGACATCTTTCTGCTAATTAAGAACAATATTCCAAAGCCACTGTGGAACAGTGACAGGCTCTTTTTTCCTTCATATTATTTTACAAAATAACTTTATATTCAACATCTAATAATTATTTCACAAACATTTTAACATGTCATTAAAAATAATAAAAAAAAAGATCGATATAAGCTAAAATAAAATAATTGCATGTAATTTATTGAAATAATAGATATTTAAAATTCTAATGCTTACAGTTTTTTCATAGAATTCACGTCTTCTCTCTGCACGTTTTTTGAAATCTACCATCAACCCACGAATTTTCTTTTCCTGTTTTCTTGCTTCATGCCACATGATTGATGTTTTTGTATTCCACTTATTTTATGACATGTTATCTGAAATAATCAATATTAAAGTTTTTCACAAAAGACATTTATTCATTCATATGTTTCTTTTAAATTATAAATTATCTATGTTATAGAAAATAAATACAAGATAAGTAAACATATATATACATACAAATACACATATATATATATATATATATATATATATATATATATATATTTAGCTTTTAACAATATGAATATGCATTTCAAAAAAAAGAAAATCAATAATAAAATAAAAATAAGACAATATGAATTTCAACTTTGCCTCGTTACCATTTAATATGATGTTTTATTGTTTTGAAACTATTGTTAATCTCATAGTTATTTCTTTTTTAAATGAAGTCATACAATAATGATACAGTAAACATGATAATGTACAATAAAGATTAATAAAGTTATAAAAATATGTTAAATAATTTAATAAATATATATTTAAAATATATAACAAATCTGGTTTGTTTGTCTGTATTTACCTTAATAAACTTCCTCTAAACTCAGATATGCATATGTATGTAGTTCTAACCTAGATCTTAGATGTGACCCGATGACAATATGATGAATATCATGACATGCGAGTTTGAGTGTGAAGACGCCATTCACGATTTATTAATTTGTCATTTATTCCTAGATATGTAGATATTTTCTTATTTATATTTCACATAATTATTATCACCAACAAGTCATCAATTTCTGCAAATAACTTGTAATGAATCCTTACTCTATAACCAAAAGAATCCCAATAAACTTAGCTAACAACACCGACAAGACGCCATTAATGTTGGACGTTGACTAAATGTACGAAAGTCGTAAATAATATTTCATTATTTCAATTTATTTTATTACTATGATTACTTATTTTATCTTTCTTTCTTTCTTCTTTAAATAAAAAATAAAAACAAAACAAAACAAAAACAGTTTCATGTTATTATCTCTGCTATGTACTGAATTCAGTTAATATAGATTAAATATTTTAAGGATAGTTTACAGTTTATTTTTATTCTAATAATCTGCTGCTTGACTTTAAAAAACAAAATGTACACAAAAACATCTCGGTCGTATTAAACTTATGATTATTAAATGATATAGATAGCAAATAAAAATAAATACAAACCAAGAAATGTAGATTTTAATGGGTTTTTTTATTTTTCATATTGTAGTTACTGGTTGTTGTTTTTTTTCAACATAAATTTGCTGTAAGAGATAAATATATAGGCGTCGTCTGTTGAACGTGGGATTATCCATATGAAATACATTCATTCTAAAATACATAGACACACACTAAACAAGAAATAAAGTAAAATATCTGTATTAAATTTATGTTCCACACAAAACCACAAAACTTTAGATTCTAGCGGAGGGCGAGTTTCCAGTTAAAATACGGCTTTCGTTCAATTAGTCATTGATTGCGCCACCTGGTAACTCTTGCGCACAGTAGTATTTTATTTTTTATTTTTGGTTGTTCACGTGGGGAAAGTGATAACAAAAGTATTCGTATTGAGATTATTCTTTTATTTTTATTTTTTTCCCCCGCATATAAAATATTAGATGTTACATATAAATATTTTATTATTGTTATTATTATTTTATTTACTTTTTTTTTTAATATATATATATATATATTTTTTTTTTGAGTAAAATAAAAAACAAATTTATAATTATATCCCATGATCAAGTCGCATCGGCGGTAAATTCGTTTTGGTTTTCCATTTGGACTTTCATGTTGTAAATTTCTCCAAATTGGTACCGGGGTAGACAGATTAATGGTTTTTCTTCTTTGTTTTTATTGTTACGTGTAGAAGGCCAATAATATTTTATTTTATTGCCATGAAAATCTATTTTTAATATTTTATAAAATTTATAAATAACTTTCCTCTTAATTTTTTTTTTTTTTTTTTTTATAGGCTACTTGTAAAATGGCACTGGACAGTACAAGTCTTGATATTGGATTTTCAACAGAAATTGATTTAAATAGTGTTAGTAGCCACCAGGATTATTGTAATGCAGATGGAAATAGTTACTTGGATGTTTTGGCTTTGTGTGATTATAATGAGCCTGTAGTTAGTGTTCCAGATACACAGAACAATATTTCTAATGAGGAACTTTGTGATACAATATGGGATTCATCAGAACAAAAAACATGTCAACCAAAATTCTCAGATTATCAAAAAAGGAAATTAAAGGATTATGACATTAATGAAACAGGGATGAAATCATCGGGTCTTGTTAATAAGAAGAAGAAAACTGTCAAACACACAAACTTATTGAAACAGAAAAACAAGAAGGCTGTTTGCAAATATGATTATACTGATTTCATTGAATTATTATCAGATGAGCCGCTTGATACTCCAATCCAAACCGTCCCACCAAATTCACCATTTGATGGAATCAAAGTAGATTCATCATACAACAGTCCATTCATATCCTGTTTGCTTGAGATTCTTGAACAATCACAGATGAATAGTCCAAGCAAAGAATGTAAAGAATCACCTTTTGTCAGCCAAGAGAATCTGTCTTCAAATCTTCCTCCCAGTTTCTGCACAAATGATGAATCTCCATGTCCAGATATACTGTGTCCAGCAAGTCCCTGCAACTATCGGATATCTGTCCAGGCACTTGACGACCATGTTGTACCTCAGTTAAATCATCCAGAAGATCAGAACACTCATGTTTCTGATATATTTTATGAGATGTCTACGTCAAGTCATTTCAGAGTATTGCAGTCTTGTACTAGCCTTGATCACATTGTTCCAGACTTCATAGAAGAATAGAATAGAAAAAATTACAGTTTTGACATAAATCATAAATTGTAATACAGAAAAATAGTTAAATACCTTTTATATATATATATATCTTTTGATATTCTGCAAAAAATTATTCCAGTAATAAAGCAACAAAGATAGCATAACAAGTTCCTAAAATGTATAAAATTACAGTATTTATATTTTTCTCATCCATGAAAAAGTATTGTCATAATTTAGTACTAGTAAAGATCGATGTTAAATATTTTGGAAATGTACAAAATATATTTATGCAATATCTATAGATTTGACTTGGTTATTGAACAAAAGTGACATTGTTTATTTAACTTATGTTACAAACATAGATGCCAGTATTGTATTCATTGTCTTAAGATCAAGATAACTTGGGCATACTATATTGTCATAGTTTTTATGATGAATATATAGAAAGGGGTTATTAACTTTTTCATGTTACAGATTTTTTTTATGCAAAAAATAATATGTAATATTTATTACATAAATTATTATGTATACCTTTTATGAAATAGGAAATTTAAAAATTTAAGTTGTTGAAAAAGTAGTGAACCAAAAAAGAAGTCATAGTTTTGCATTCTGCAACAGATTTTTATTGGTCAGTGAAATGTAAGTGGCATTTAATGTGAATGTGTGTGTGTGTGTGTGTGTTTGTTTGTGTGATCATCTTTACTACCCATTTATGCAGTTTCTTTTCAGTTAAATCACATGGAAAGGAACCTTCTACAGTTTCATTATAGGTTTTAAACAAATTTATTTGTTTATCAAGAGTAAGATGAAGTTATATTTATACTTTGAAGATCATTTACCTTAGTTTAGTTGTAGAAACAAGAAATCAAGATAAATAATAATAATAAATATTACATATTTAAATAATACTTTCAGTTCTATAGTTAACCAAAATGAGTGTGAGTTTATATATGGATTATCTGAGCCCAGATAATTTTGATATTCCATAAAAATATTTATTTTTATTATTGCTAAAAACACACACTTTGCCACTATCTGAATCTGCACTTATTTTTATTGGTTGTTTGTATCACAATTTAACAACAACCTTTTTATCTGGATAGATGATTGCGAAGATAAAGTTACACAGTGTCTAACATAACATGTTTCATATAAATTATTTTATCCATTTATCAATAAAAGTAATCTTTTTCTTTATCATAAAATAGTTGCAGTATGCTATGTGATCCTGATATTAAACATAGATATAACTGGAATTTTTTTATATGCATATTTGTTTCCCCACCCTCTTTATGTGCTATTAAAATGTTTACATTTTTTTCTTGATCACTGACAGGTAGGAGGGGGGATTATTGTTTTTTTATGTAAAAATAACATCACATTTTTGTTATTAGTTGCCAGATAAAGGCACCAAATAATATGTTATTATCTGAAAATAATATGAATGTGTTAGTGAGCAGTGCTCAAGGTCATGCTTATTTGTTGTTTTGTTTTTTTAATATTTACACATTAGTTTATATTTGTTGTTTGTTAATGCAATTTATTTAAGTTTGAAAGAATTTATATTTAAAGTGATATTTTCTTGAATGTTAACTATTGTTATGGTTATTTTATTTTTCAGAGTTAAATATGATAATTTTATTATTTGTGCTGATATCTTAAAGACATATAACTTGTGATACTGCTGTCAGTGGTACTAATATTAATACATTCTGCATACTTTCACATGTAATTGTTTAAAACCTGGGGTCAGCCTTTACTATTAATAAAGCATAATAATAATTTTTAAATGTTAATCATGGACTGGCAAAGTTGTTGATGTGAGTCTGAAAATGGTTGAAAAATTATCAAAGATTATTTTCCTTTAAATAGAGAAATTTATTATAATAAAATATTTATTTATTTTGTATCCTTGGGGATTGATGAGAGTACATGGATTCCATAAAGAGTTTATATGTTTAATTTTTGTTATTATTATTATTTTATTATTTTTAATTTATTTATTTTTGGTTTTAAATTGACAAATTTTATTATTATCAGAGGTTGCTCTTCAGTTTAAAACAATCACATTGAAAGAAAACAAAATGTATGTATATGCCACATCTTCATTCAGTCCATATTTATGAACTCAGCATATTACTGTGATTCAGTTTTAACTATTTACAATTATTTATTAAAATGCTTGTTCCAGTTAAAATAAAATTGATTATTTGTTAAAGAGCATTGTTGTTTTCTTGTGGGTTTTTTTTTTTCTCTCTCTCTCTCTCTCTCTCTCTCCATCTTTATTTTAAGTGCAGTAGTACTTTGAACTAACCAGAAGCTTACAATCAAGATTATATAGATACAGATAAAGATCAAGAGGCTATTTAAGCATTGATAAAAACGTGAATGAATTTAGTAAACAATGAAGGTTGTTTATCATTTAATGCAATAAAACAACAGCAATGATTGGTTTCAGTATTGTGAATTTGTTGTGCATTTTATTCTTAAAATAAATGCAGGTATTTTAATCTCTCTCTCTCTCTCTCTCTCTCTCTCTCTCTCTCGTTGTCTTCCTAACCTGTAATTATGAAACAGAACTAACTGCCCTTGATTTACTCTGCAGGCTTGAGTGAAAGGCTGGAGATAAACGCCTGGTTTGCCGTCTAGTTGAGTATTACGTCATGCCAACAGTACGCGGGGTGGGGCCAGCTGCAGTAGGCTGAATAAACTATACTGTCCATTGTCAGTTGTTTTTGTTGTTTTTTAAATCAGCTGATTTGCCTATTAATAACTGGACATACAAGTTAAAACGTACAAATTCCTTGTTGTTAATTCGTTTAACTATCGATTTTTCATTAATCCACAAAACGTGGCTAAAGTTTGGTCAACCTAAAAACCTAGCCTACATAATTCCAATGACTAAATTTAGTACATGTATTATTTTGACGTGGCTAGTAGTTTTACCAGATTGTATATGAATTAGATACAATAAAATGTATAGGCAATATATTTTACAGAACTATAAATTATTAATACGCGGTAAATCACCAGATGATGAAATTAATCATTATTAAACGTTTTCATTAAACATTTCAAAATGGTACAAATTAATGTTGTGACAACATAAAATAATAATAATAATAATAATAATAATAATAATAATAATAATAATTTATTTATTTATTTTTTATTTTATTTTTTATTTTTTTAAATAAGAATTTGAAAAAACGAAAAAGAAATGTTCATTTCATGTTACATGGCCAAAATACATCATGAAACCCGATTTAGATAACTCATGTATCGATACCGAATTTCCCGTTACACACAAAACCAAATACAAAGAATCATTCTTTACGGTGGTCTGTTGGGGACAAATCCAGTAGTAAAATGTAACAAAGGCTTCCTGTATCAAAATTAATAAAATATGACTTGCAGGCTAACTTTCTTTAAATAACTAATCTAGCAAAGATGATTGAATAGTTTCGTCTACATTACGTTTCTTTAAAGTTAAATAATGAAAAATTCTTGTTTATGGAGGTCTCATAAGAAGAAATTTCTCCATGGCTCTGTTGAACTTATACTAGAAGAGAAACCTGAATAAATTACAAATATCTCAGTTCGCTTCTATCTATTTTGTCTAGTTCATTTACATTTCGTGTTTTTCATGAAAAACTCATATATTTGAGAGTATGTGCATTTATCGAACGAAAATAATTTAATAAGTAAGTATTTGCATTTTATATGTTTTGAAGTTGCCAAAAAAGATCTGGCGGAACTAGGTTGACTGTATGTATCCGCCGACATGGTATTATAAATATTACAGTTAAGAAATATATACAACAAACTTAAATGAAACAATATCCATAAGTATCATTATTTGTATATATATTCAACTGTCATTTGTAAATGTTGTGTAGTAGACAATAACACATTTTCCCTTTGGAACTACTTTCTGTACCTGACCACACAACAGTCTCTTCCTTTGCTTGCCTGTGTTCAGAACGTCGGAGCACTAAGTCGTCAAAATTGAACGAATTCAGCTTAGAACTCGAAGAAAAGGTACCCCGGGTACCCAGGAGTACGATATGGTAATGGCAGACAGAAATGCTGACGACTATCGCAATGGGAGGCCATCTAGAGGGGCCAGTCCAAATTCTGAGGATAGTAGCGGTGATGATTCCGACCAAGGTGAGTTTTGGCGATTATCCGTTGAAGTTCTCCATAGAAAAATACTGAAACTCGTTTTTTTTAATATTATTTAATTAGTAAAAAATTTAGTTGACCCTCAGTATTTTTTTCTCTTCAGAAAATGGAATGAGAGTTGGTGATGAATATCAGGCCGAGATACCAGAAATAAATACCGGTAGGTAAATACGGGGTAAATGTTGCATGTACACATTGGCGCATGTGATCTATTTTTAGACTATTTAGATCAGTCACTGAAGCTAGTACAGTACGTAGAACGGGAGGAGTGGCTTGCATATACACTATAATTTATATGGTTCATTCTCTTATCAATAAATTTCTGTATATTTTTCCATCACTGTTGTTAGCGTTATTATTAATGCACATAAATAAAAATAAAACAACAAAAACAGCCTGCGATTATGCCCGGATTTATATATTTTTTTAAATTTCGAAATAATTTTATTCATTAATTTTCATTAATGTATGTTGTATGTATATTATATTTCTTTCGTTTTGTTGTTTATTTTCTTTTCTCTCCTTTTTATTATTTTTTTTTTCACACTGGGGAAAAGTAACAATATATTCTCTGCAGTGTAAATTATCTGAACCAAAAGTCTTGATAATGAACCAACTTTTTTTTATAAGCTAAATTACTTATTTTTTTGTAAATTAAAATGCAAATAAAATAAATACGAACAACATCAAGTGACAGACAATGCCCACATGTATACCTCTTTTTTTCATAAGTTAAAAGAAATTTATTTGCATAAGAAATTAAATTTAAAAAATAAAAACACAGTCCAGAGCTTTCTATTTAGTGTAATGAATAACTGTTTCATTAATAATTTAGAAAGGATTTTTACAACATTGAAATAAAATAAAAAGTCAGTTGTTAATAATATTTAAAAAGATAACATAAATACATGTTTCTAAATCAATCACACTAATTATTGCTACAGTTCAAATTAATTTTTTTTTATTTTTTTTCTCCATTTGTGTTTGACAGTTTAGAAGTGAGAAATACAGTAAAACTTTTTTTTTCAGTGTAATTTGTTTCATTATTTTTCAAAAACAATTATTGGGATAGTTTTCTTAATTACAGAGATTAACACTGACTATATTATTTATTCACTATCTTATATTGCAGCAACTCGAAATGATTCTAGAACAGATGCCATGCTTGTTTGGGCTCCATCGAATGAGATGGAGGACATCAAAAGTAAGTCATGTTTAACTGACAGGAATGGTTTCTGAAAAATACATTTTTGTGTGTGTGTGTGTGTATGTACACATACAAAATCTTTTACAGGAAATCAGAAAAAAGAATTTCTTGTTATTTTGTAATATGTCACTTGTATAATTATGTACATTATATGCATTTGTGCATACAAACATTCACTGATACAGGTAGTTTTATTTAAAAGTTTTCTTACAAATAAACTTTACAGTGTATCTCTAAAGTTTTTTGCATTGGGGATAGTTGACTTGCAAAATGAGTACAGAAAATATTTTGAAAACAGAAAAAAAAATATATTTTTAACTGGTAGAAAGGTAATTATAATTTTTTACTGTTATTTTGTATTCTATGTAATCACCATTCATAAACAGAGTTTATTAAAATAAAAAAAATAATGTTTGGAAGCAGCAGAATTGGATTTACACAAAACAGTTTGTTTTTCTATATAATATGTAGAATATAAAAGGCACCTATAAGTCCACATGATAGAAATATGTTGAGACCTGGAAGAAATGAAAGGACTAATTTCTATCATTAAATTATAATGTATCTCAACTTTTAAAATAATAGAAACAAATTTGTCAAATGAAATGGATAACTTAGTCAAAACATTGAAAACATTTTATAGCAGTGAACAAAGGGAGCTTACTCTTACTTTTTGCAATTTTGTAGGATAATAATCATTAGGTTTTGGATCTGTTTCTATTTCCTTTTTTTTGTTATTGCTTTTTTTCTTTTTTTGATTTTTGGTAAATTTATTTTAAATAAAGCCAGATGTAGGAAAGTTAAGTAACATTTTTGTAAGATTAACAAAAGGGCAAGTTCTGTGTCCTGTAATTATTATTTAGTTATTGTTATTGTTATGAAAGTTTTAAAAATTCCAGCATTATTTTACTCTTTTCAGTTGATGAATATACAACTATTGCCAAAGAAAAACATGGCTACAATACAGAACAGGTGGGTCAATGCAAATGAAAATGTAAATATATTTTTCAAATCTGTATTTTTGTAAAAGTGAGTAAAATTAATTTAGCACTAAACTAAATCTTAATTCTAATATTCTGTGATAACTGTATTTCATCAAAAGCTTTGAATAATTTAAAGAATTATAATAATTAACTGCTTCTTATTTTCACTAATTTTTTATTATTATTTATTTATTTATTTATTATTATTATTATTTATTATTATTTATTATTATTTATTTATTTATTTATTTATTTATTTATTTATTTATTTATTTATTATTATTTATTTATTTATTTATTTATATACATATGTACAGAGAGAGAAAAAAAATAAAAGCCAACATTGTAATAAATTAAAATGATTTCTTTTAAATGTTCTTTTCTCTTAGAATTTTTATTGCACTTCAGGCTTTGGGGATGTTATTTTGGCACAAACACAACGTGGACCGAGCGCTCGCAGACTTGGCCAATTTCACACCATTTCCAGATGAGTGGACAGTGGAGGACAAAGTTCTGTTTGAACAGGCCTTCAGTTTTCATGGCAAGAGTTTCCACAGAATACGACAAATGGTAAAAAATATAAAACTTCAGCAGTCCTACAGCTTAAAATGTATACATTTTTTTTTTTTTTTTTTACTGTTTAAATTTTTAACAGACTTTATTAATTAACAGTTATATAGGTTCATTTGTGACGTACATTTGATAACCTTTTTGTTTACTAATCATGCTAATCTGATAGGCACAAGATTAGCCATAATATTATTTCTTCTAATACAGGTATTCCTTCCCCAGGTGATGTAATTCAAATATGCAGGAAAAATAACTGTGATGAAAATAAAAGTCTGATGTGTAGTTTTTATTGTAAATTTTGATTGAGACAGTTTCTGTTAAAAGCAAAACTGTTAACAAACCATTGAAATATTAGAATAGTTCCTATACCTTTATGACATTTTTTGGTGTGTTTATTTATTTATTTTTTTAAATTGTAAAAAAAAAAAAAAAAAAAAATTCCTTTATTTACATTACTATGCTGTTAACTTGTTGTTTCAGTATTGTGTCAGTTAATTTAAAAAAATTATATTATTTCATACTGCAGCTGCCAGACAAGTCAATAGCAGCACTGGTGAAGTATTACTACTCCTGGAAGAAGACGAGATCTCGAACAAGTCTGATGGACAGACAGGCAAAACGACTTCACAGTCAGCGAGGCACAGACAGGTACATTTTACTTGTCTCTCACAACAAATTTACAGCTAATACTTCTACTTTGATATTTAAGTGTGCATATTTTCTGGCCAGTAATAAGCTATTCTGAGTAGGGGTTACAGATCCCATATAATATTTATGAAAAACAAAATAATAATAAAAGATTGGATTGTTTGTTGAAGAGACTTAAAGGAGAATGGACATTTTCATCTAGAACAAATAATAATGGTCAATATTTTAGGTTGTGCTTTTGTTATTATTTATTAAATAATCCATCATTCTAATTTGATATGCATGAGTTAAATCATACTGTTATATACTCTGTGCTTTAACTGGTGATGAAATCTAATAATGTAAGATGAGAATTAAAAGAGAATAAACATTTTCATCTAGAAAAAAAGTATAAAAGGCAGTATTTGAGGTTTTGATTTTGATCAGGCAGCATAAATATTTTCATTGTCATTGTCATTATGATTATTATTTATTTATTTTAATTTTTTTTTATTTTTATTTTTATTTTATTTTATTATTTTTGTTATTATTTCTTTAACTCCATCATGGCAATATAATCTTAGTGTCCGGTATTCAGTTGATTTTATTATTGAATAGTGTTATTTGTTATAGTATGTAGAGTTTATTAAAAAGTGTTTATATCTTTTCATTCAAACAGTGATTTGTCAGATGAAGGTGAAAGGCTGTCTGACAGTGACAGTGAAACTAAAGAAAATGGGGTAAGTTGACAGTTGATCAATTTACAGACACAAATATAATATTTTAATATATTTACATTGTAGGAATAAATGAATATGAATTTATGCTCAGTAATAACAAAGGTTATTTAACAAGTAACAGCTCAGTCAACGCCCTTACATGGTTTGTTATGTTTGTGTATGTGTAAGACTGAAGATACAAGGTTTGTTATGTTTGTGTGTGTGGTTAGTACTGAACCTGCCTTACAAGAAAGGCTATTTACCAGTTTTGAAAATAACCTACCTTGTGTGTAACATTGAACCTACCTTACAAGGTTTGTTTTGTTTATATGTGTACAAGATTAACGTTTGTGTATGTGTGATGCTGAACCTACCTTACAAGATTAGTTACGTTTGTATGTGTGTAATACTGAACCTACCTTACAAGGTTTGTTATGTTTTTGTGTGTAATACTGAACCTGCCTTACAAGGTTTGTTATGTTTGTGTGTGTGTAATACTGAACCTACCTTACAAGGTTTGTTATGTTTGTATGTGTGTAATACTGAACCTACCTTACAAGGTTTGTTACGTTTGTATGTGTGTAATACTGAACTGCCTTACAAATGTGTGTGTGTGTGTGTGTGGGTTGTTACCTTACAAGGGTTGTTATGTTTTGTGTGTGTAGTATTAAAGGTTTTTCATTTTAATTGTGTATTTACATGTTGTTGTTTTCAGACTGTTGACAGGGACCATTGTAACAACTGTAAAGTTAAAACTTCTCAGATTCACGTCACACCCAAAGGTTCTCTGTGTAACTTCTGTTATCAGTACTGGAGGTGAGACTTTTAAAATATTTGTGTACAGTATTTTCTGGAGTGGCCGTAATTTACTCGGCAGTGTTTCAGGACCTAATATATATATATCTACATATATATATATATCTACATATACATATAGAAAAAATCCCTTTATTTTAAATAATTCTATATATTCTAATTAGAAATTTGCAGTTAATGGTAGTTTTGGTAATGTGAAATAATAAATAAAAATATACATATGTATTTTATTTTACAACAGTAGTTTTAGTTTTCTGTTGAGTATGTCAGTGTTTCTTTGTTTTTGCAGTAGGTTTAAAATTTCTGATTATGGTGACAGTTACTTTAATTTTTTTTTTTTTTTTTCAATTCTTGATTTGAAACTGTGAGACCTTGTGATAGCATATTGAAAAACAAACACAAAAAAAACCTCCTTATATTCTCCTTATTTTTAAAGATACTTTTTTTTTTTTTTTTTTTTTTTTTTTTTCTTTTTGCTAGTTTATATCTGAGTTAAAATTTAATTTTGTCATGATATTATTTTTCAGACGGACTGGTTTCATGCGACCACAGGGTTCAAAACGTCACGAACAGCACATGGTTCGAGCTCACCCGATGAAACACAAAAGGAAACCACCGAAGGGAATGTTCCTCACCAAGGAAGACATGCTGGCCATGTTGACTGGTCCAGCTGCTCAGCCAGAAGCCATTTTGAAATCACTCGATGCCGAACACATTGCTCTGAAACGTGAGGTGAGAATTATTTTAGACTTTATGAGCAACAGGATGAAATGTTGTTTTTGCTTTTTGTTTTGTTTTTTTTCTGAAGGGGAGAGGTTTGTTTAGCTGAGGAAGATGTTGTTTTTAAGGTGCACAGCAATTAAAATTGCAGATATTATGAAGAGCTTTAATGACAATAGGATAACAATAAAAATAAAGTTTTAAAAATATTTATATTATATTTGTAAATATGAGACTTTATTTTATTTTTTTATTATTATTATGGTGTACATTAAAAAATATTTAATGTTTAGTGGTGAAACAATTTTTTTTTTATAATTGATTTTATTTTTTTCTAATGTTAATCATATTATTAATTTGTATATTTTTTGTCATTTTACTTGTTTAATTGTGTGTGTCTGAGAGAGAATTGTTAATGCATAGAGTCAGATGGACAGTTAAAGATGTGCTTAGTGAGTGAATTATTTTTATTTATTATTCAGGTTCAAAGCAATAAACAGATGATCAGTTTTCAAAAAGAGAAGTTGGGAAATGGAATAAAAGAGTTCCAGCCTCCAGAGGTGAGTTCAGCTGCTTACCTCCCATGTAGAATCAACTACATGTTTATATCCAGTGAACTGTAAACCTCTTCTGCTCTAACATACATTTTACAGGAGCATTCAGTATCAGCCCAAAACAGTAGTATTATGTTAGTGTGTTAGAAAATCTGGTTTAAGAAAATGATTCAGACTTACTACTTCTGAATAGATAACAAAGTTTGTTAGTCTAAAATGAAATAAATTTAATTTTTAATTTTATTTTTATTTTCCAGGCTCCGTTCAAAATCAATGCAAGATGGACAAATGAAGAATTACTGCTAGCTGTTCAAGGTAATGTATGTCATAAAAACTAGTGACTTAGAGTTACTTGAAAGAGACCATATTTTATTAAAAGATTTCCTATGTTTTTATGTTCTTTGTATTTTGATAAAACTACCACACTGTGTTCTGTATCTGGATCATTTCCCATTCACAAATTGGAGGTGGTCTTCATAAACATGAAAACTTTCTTGTCAGAGATTAATTACTACTAATCTACAAAAATTTCCTCTTTCTTATCTTCATTATACAAAAATCATAAATATAATATCTTTGCTACTAAAATATTCTTACATTATTTTGTTATTTCTTAATTTCTAATAAACCACCATCCTAAAAAAGAACAGAAAAAAAAGAAACTCATTAAAAAAAATAACAAGCTGCAGGTATGATTAAATGAAAGTGAATTGCCAGCATTTTTAAAAGTGTGTTTGTGTCTGTAGTATTATTATTATTATTATTATTATTATTATTATTATTATTATTATTATTATTATTACTACTATTACTATTTATTATTATTATTATTATTATTATTATTATTATTATTATTATTATTATTATTATTATTATTACTTTGCAGGAGTGAGGAAGTATGGGAAAGATTTCCAAGCGATTGCTGATGTTATTGGCAACAAGCTGGAGGCTCATGTAAGAAGTTTCTTCGTAAACTTCCGTCGGCGATACAACCTGGATGAAGTCCTGGCAGAATATGAACTGGAACATGGAGTCGATTCCTCTGTTAAAGAAGAAGAAGAAAATGGAGAGACAGAAAAGGTTAGGAATAGTTTTTTTCTGGATTTATATTTTTATTTTTATATTTTGTTTTTCTGGCTTTTTATCATTATCATTATTATTATTTTTACTTTTATTATTATTATTATTATTATATCATTATCATTATTTTTACTTTTATTGTTATTATTATTTTACTATCATGTTTATTATATTTTTGTTATTGTTTTTTTATTTTTTTATTTAATTCTATGATTTAAAAAAATAAGCAGATTAATATGAGCAAAAGGAAAATAAGTTTTTCGTTATTGAAAAAGTTAAGTTTTTTTTTTGAATTTGAGTGATTTATATGACTGTAAAGAAATGATATGTATCTAGCTACATTCAGATTCAGTGATTAATTTCTGCTAAACTTTTTAGATATAAAATTTTTAATGCCAGTGTTTGTTGTGTTCGCAGATGGAAGTAGACAAGACATTAGACGGTTCTCCAGCTTCCGAAAAACCACCAACTGACTCCCCCACAGCTGCAGCACCCCCACCTCTCTTAAAACAACCACCTGCCACCGCTAAAGGTTCTCCACCTCACCATGGCAACCACAATCACCCTCGGTAAGTTTTGTTTTCACATGATAAACAGTAGAGGTTAGAGATACAATTGGATGCAAGGATTGATCCCTCTATAGTGTTTTAATTGAGCTAATTGTCTGTGTCTTGTTTATCAGAGGACACATGTTGTATGTTTTCTTAATAAGGATGAGTGCATATTAAAGGTTCTATACAAATTGGGTATCAAAGCCAGTGGCAGGTCCTCTCCTGTATTTTGGGAGATGTGTATTAAAAAGTATAATTGATAAAAGAAACCCATAGAGGAATAAAACCAAGTTTTCTCATAATAGAAAAACTACTTGTTTTGAAACACAGGGATGTTTAATATGTTGATATGTTAAAATCTGAACAATATTTAATGTTAAAAATTTGTTGAAATGTTAAGAAATAGTTATTAATTAGAAATGGCACCCATTCTGTTTGGTGCATCCGTTATTCATTGCAGTTAAAATGGTTTACCAAAATCAGTGATATGTCTGGGGAAAAGATTGTTTTGCTGTAATGATGTCATTTGTTTTGTTTACTAATATTATCTAAAAATGGCATCTAAAAACTATTAATATACTCAGTGGACATTGTTTAATTAAAATGTTTTCCTTCAATTTGCTAGAACTAATTTATATGTGGTTTTGGTATTATGCAGTTGTCCCTCGGCTGGGGTGACATTTATTTATTTATTTATTTATTTATTTTTTTTATTTTCTGTTTCAGTTTAATGCCACAGAAGACAATATTGCATCAACCACCACCTCTTGTCCGTCCAAGCTCGTCACCTGGCAGCCATCACTCAAAACCCAGCATCATGGCTGGCATTCATCCACACACACACGATTAACTCTGATAAAAACTAGGATTTAAAAACAAATAAACAAAACTTGACCTGGCAAAGACTGCAGGGCATTTACACACTATGACAATCTGCACCTGAATAAATATCAAGTCTTTCTTTAAGAGGGGCAAAACATAAAAACAAACAATAAAAATAAATGAAAAAAGACAAAGGGACATAACTCTCACTGACTCTTGGAAGAAGTACTGATTTGTCAACAGGGAAATGAGCTGGTCCTTTTGTTAATACTGTTTTATCAGTTTAGTCTCTGGTGTAATTTGTTGTATAAAATTAATAATTTTATTGTCACAGTTACAACTAAGAGTGTTGGAGTGAAAAGGCCCCCACTATACATGACTGTACTGACAGACAGATGTCATTTCTCACTAGTTGAGTATTTTTATTATTTAACATTGGACATGTCCAGTTCATGGCGATCTTGCCCAGCATGTTAAAACTTCACGTTAATATTTATCACATGAAAGGTGTAATTTTTCACTGACATCACTACATTTACCCAATTTTTTTTTTAAGTAGCTGATGTTTCTCTGAATTGAATTGTTTATTTTGTTAAATATATTCAACCAAAAAGTTAATCATTACTTTAACTAGATGCAGTTAAGATGACAAGAATTTTTTTTTGGGGGGGGGTGTTTTTTTTCATTTTATTGATTATTAACTTTTTTGTTGAGTATAAAAGGAATGATTGCGTATTTATGGTTACTGCAAAAGTTGTAATTTCATGGATGCTTTTAATGTTAAAACATTATTTAAAAAATACAATATTTTCTGCTATTTGGAGTGTTTATTATATTTTTTAATTTTTTTTTTTATGTTTTAATATAATGCTAGATAGTATTTTCTGTTTCAGTTTTGAAAGCAGATCAATAAATTATGGTCATTTAATAAATGTTAAATATGACCAAATATAAAATTGAGTTAATGTATTTAAAAAAATGAAAAAGAAAAGAATGGAAATTAAAATGGAGGGGGGAATAATAAATTGTTATTCTTTGATATATAAGGATACAAAATCAGTTCATTTATTATTTTAAATTTTTCACATGGGTTTGGTTAATTGCACTTTATACATTGTATGTCTCACAGAGTCAAAAATAGCTGTTTCTATTATTTAAAAAAAAAAAAAAAAATGAGGAGATTGGTATAAATTTTGATTATTTTGTCAAGATTGAACAGTTACCTTCAAAACATTACAAAATGACAAAACAGAAAACAAGATTCAGACATTCTTGTTTCATCTAATTAATAAAATATTTAAATAAACACATTTTTACTGATAAACCGTTATCCATCTACTACTTAAGTGTTAATGCAGTTTTACTTAATAAATATCCATCATTATGGACTTCATTATTTTAAATAAACTGTTTTCCTGTATTCTTATTTCAGTTGAAAGAAAAGGGCCTGAATAGGAATTTATTTATTTATTTATTATTATTTTTTGGTAAAGAACCAAGGCTTGGTGAATAAAGTGTTATGTATTTTAGTTCCAAGCAAGAAATAACAAACCCTTTTTATTGACCAGCCAAGCAAGAGGTTGTAAATATTTTTCAGTATCTATTTGTCAATCCCATGCAAGAGATCATTAATCTTTTTCAGTGTTCATGTATCAATCCCAAGATAGTAAACCTTTCAAAATCAGAATTTCGGAATCGAGATTTTATTGTTTTATATATAAATATATATGTGTGTGTATGTGTGTCAATTTTTAAAAATCTTGGTTACAACTGGCTTGTTATCAATCATTTTTGCTCATGCATGAAACTGATTCACTGGGTTGTAACCTGTTCTGTGTTTAAATCGGAATTTTAATGAAATGTTTGTTCTTGCATTGAAAATTATATTTGGTGTGGCAGATTTTAATGGAGCTGTTAAAATGGATATTTGTTGCTTTGTTAGACAGTTTTAATGTATAAATTGCTGAATGTTTCTTAAATTTTAAGAAATGGTTGTCTTGCTTGTTGTAAATTGTATTTTATGATGAAAACAATGTACAGTTAATTTAATTTTTTAATTATTTTGTTACGTATTCCAAGGTAAAAATGGAAAAAGAAAAAAAATTGTTAATGGCTATATGTCATGTGGCTGTATTATTATTTTTTTCTTCTTCTGAATTTTTAACAAGCTTTGTTATAATATTGTGATTTTTAAACATTTATAAATTTTTTGTAAAAAAATAATAATTTCTACCAAATTTCATTAGAACATTCCATAAAGACCATAAAACCTTTTTTAACATACGAGTTTTGAAAATGCAATAATACAAATACATAAGTATGTGACAGTGGCCAAAGATGCAAGCAGCTATTTTGAACAATAGCCCACAGAACATCAGAATAAGCTAATTTATTCACTTTCAGTCTCATACTTGTGTAAAACATTTATTTTATTTTACTGGGGTCATCTTTGGCTAAAACAGTGTCACTTTCACATAGGAGAATAGTATGCGACATGATTTTATAAAAAGCTTTACAATCAGATAAAAACTTACCTTTCAGCTTGGTTTCCTCATGCTTAAATATTTTATATTCTTACAAGTGATTGTTTTGATGTTATTAAGAATGACAATAGGCCCACACATCTTTAAATTGATCCTAAACCAAATTGATTGCAATATATTAAATTTAACACAGATCATAATTTTGTTACTGTTTTGTCTTCTGAAAATTGTTCAAGTCATAATTAATTGGAAGTTATATTTAAATTTCACGTTATGTACTAGTCCAAACTGGTTTTCAATATGTAAAAAAAAAAAAAAAAAAAAATGTGTTTATATATTGTCAGCATTACTTACCACAAATTTGAAGTTTTTGTTGTAAATAGCATTATTATGAGACATTTACACATTTATTTATTGACATTTGTTTTTTTAATATGTTTTATTTCTGATGTTTATTTGGTTTGTGGATTATTTTGTCAAATTACGAACATTTTTGCCTTCATTTTTCATCACCTATGTCAAAATAAAATGCAGTGAAGTATTTAATGTTGTCTTTGTTGTTTTAAATTACAATTTATTTTAAAATCAGTAATTAATGCATTATTTTCTGAAAAATAAACAGGAATTTCTGTCATAATCTCAAATACATTTGTTTGTACTCGATCTTGCCAGGCTTTGACATAAAATAATAATAAGAAGACACGGTTTTACTAATACCTACAAGGATTAAATACCAATTCAGAAAGAACAATAACCACATTCATTAAAATAAAACAAACACCTCAACTTGAAATATTTATGATTTATTGTTTGTACCTTTTAAGCAAATACAAAATCTGGTAAAAGCAAGCCTTCTTCAGATGGAAAAAGCACAAAAAAGATAACCAAAAGGCGTGGAGTAACATCTAGCACTGCCATTATGCACAGATGTTCTATACTGAAAAGCTGATTACAGATTTCACTGGAGTGAACGATTGCTACTACTTGTAGAATACTTACAGATTTCACTTACGTGAACAATGTTTACTGCTAGTAGAAGTTCTACTGGAGGAAGATTGACTTACACTTTCTAATGGCTCAAAATGTAATCTTTGCACACTTTTAAAAATATTTTTTACAAAATGGGGACAGGGAAGAGAAAAAGTGAAAAATAATAATAAAAAAAAACACCTGGTCATGGCTGGCCATATCTGAAAACTTGACAGTATCCTTGTCACACATTCATTTCTATTTAATCAGGCACTGTTCTTCAAGGAATGATAACAAACAAAATTTTAATATACAGATTGGTTTTTTTTTTTTTTTTTACCAAGTAAAGAATTGGTGACTACTGTTATACAAAAACTTTGGAAATATCTACGACTGCTCTACTCTGGTGACTGTTCAGTATTCTTTCTATGTTTGTAATTCTGACTAATGTCACTGGGTTCATGCAGTTTTGGCCAGAATTGCTCTTTTCCCAAAATCGCCAGGCATAACACACAGAGAAGAAAAATGACCAAAAATAATTATGGTGTCACATTTCAGTAGTTTTAAATGTGCTCAAGATGTGAATTAATTTTCTAAATGGATATTCTCATGCTCCACTTGGGCTGTGCAATGCAAAAAGCTGAATAAATGTCGGTGGTCTCATTCATTGTCTGACCGTCTTTGATATTGTAATAAACATTAAGTTTTAAATGGTCCATAAATTGTTAGTCTAAAGTTATGTTTTGATGTGAGCACAGAATTTGACTTAGAAAATGAGTAAAGTTGTTAAATAATGGTTATGCCGTGTTATTCATTTTAGTAATCTTTTTATTTCTATTTACTTTCATAATATGACAAACAAAATGTCAACTGTTCATTTTGTTGTTCTTACTGTTGTTTTTTTTTTAAACATGACGACACATAATTCTTCAATGTCATCCTGCTTCCATAACAGAAACAAAAAAACTTTGGCTTACCAAATTCACATTATAATTTATTTTTAAATAATTATTATAAATTAATAAGTAACTACAGTGAATTTTGATACATCTGTTTTAAACAAAAACCAGCAGTAGTTATTTTAGAGAAATATTAACATTTAAAAAACCAAAAAAAAACCTAATTTAAAACAAGAACCCTCATTGCTGTTGAATATACCAGTTATATTCCATGTCTTTTTAGTCTTAACCTGCAGATACCTCCACACACCACACTGGCAGAATAGCAGTGAATTCAACAATAAACACAACCCAATAATGACAATCAACAAAACTGTGCTTCCCAGAGACATGTATATATATATGTATATTTATATAATATAATATATTATATGGACACTACGATGTCTTAAAATTACAACACGCATACATTACACTATCTACATGTACACTGCCTCGTAAGAAGCAGTCAAGAGGCAATTAACAAAAGTTGTAATGGTAACAAAAAATTTAAAGATTTCATTAAAAATTAAAAAACAAGTTTGTTGGTATGCACAAGTCACAACACAGTTGCTGCCACACTAATGAAAACAAGTAGCAGCAGAAAAAAGAAAAAAAAATATTGAGAAAGTAAACGGTTGACAAAAACACAATGAAAACCTGTGGATGAAGAGCCTGTTTTTTTGTTTTTTTTGAGATATTCTGATTGCTGGCAGATGGCCATGACATGATGAGGCTTTTTTCTGTTGGCAAGCTCAAGGTGTCTGCCTTGCATAGATGGAATGCAACATTCAGAGGTAACGCTGACCCAAAGTGTTCATGTGTATATGTGAGTGAGTGTGAGATGTCCAAACAACTTGCAGACAACACTCAAAAAAACAAACAAAAAAGCTAGGAACAATTGTGAATGAACCAGAGGAAATGGGAAGGTTAAAATGAAGTGATCTTATAGCAACATAATGGCAAAAATGAATGAATATATATGATTACAATGAATGAATGAAGCAAGTGGCCCATTCCTCCTTTCTTTTAACTAAAAAATTAATAATTAAATAACAATAAATGTTTTATTTTTATATCTGCCAGCAAACAGTATCTTGAATACATATTAATTTTTTTTAATTTTTTTTTTTTTTTCTGTGTAATTAAAAAGCTTAAGCTAAAACCTCTCACACTATATTCGTTACATTTTTATTTGTTTGTTAGTTTGTGAATTTTTTTATCTACTACATATATTTGTAAAATCTGTGCCTGATGTTTAAGCCATGACGTGGAGATCAGAAATGACAAGAGGCTTGCTGGTCGGAATGCTCAGTGTCCATACAACGTCAAAAGTAACTGAAAACTGAAATCCACTTGAAGTCACATAATATAATAAATTATCGCACATTTAAGAAGAAAAGAAATGTCTTAAAAACATCTGCAATCTTAAAAGCTCAGCTTGCCAAAGTTAACAAAAAAAAAAAAAAAAAAAAAAATCTGAATATTGCCATATATCATCAAAAACAACTTTCTTTTTTTTCAAATTATTAATTATAATTATTGTAGATGATAAAAAAAATGAAAAAGAAATTGCTGACCAAACACTGATTTCTGTCTGTAATTCCACAAACGGTAAGAGATTCCTTTCAAAGCTATTAAAGTATGAAACAGATTCCTTTCTCAAAGCTATTAAGTATGAAATGTTGTTTTTATTTCTTTTTCATTGTGAAGAAGCCTCTCTTTTTGTGTTCGTCTTTCGGTGGCTCTGTTCGTGCAGGCAGTGACTGGGCTTTCAGAGATGCACTCGTTCCTTCCGCTCCGGTTGTCAGATTCATTTTCGCAATCCACACGTCTCGCTCGTTCTGAAATAAACAAATTAATATAGACAATATGTCCTCAATTTAACTTTTACAATGTCTGAAATAAATAAAAAATATAAACAGAGTTTATCCTAAATTTAATTTCAGTGATGAATAAAGATGTCTGAAGCAAACAAATAAATAAAATGAAGTTGTCCTGCATTTCCTTTTTGTGATGAATAACAATTTCTGACAAAAAAATCCAAGTATACAGAGTTTGTCCTGAATTTAATTTTTGTGATGAATAAAGATATCTGAAATAAACAAATAAACATACAGAATTTGTCCTGAACTTAAGTTTTGTGATGAATAAAAATGTCTAAAAGAAACCAATAAATGTGAAGAACCATACACAGAAAGCTACAGATACAAAAATCTAATAATTTTCTTTTAACTCATACATTTTCCCAAAATTATGAAGTTAATAAATTTATAGTAATAACAATAACAATAACAACAGAGAAAGCTATCAGTTTTACTATGACATATAAAAACTTTTGAAAATCCGATTCTTTATATCAACCTCCTTAGATATAAATATTTTGATACAGACGATTCCAATTGAGAAATGATTACTATTTGAACATCAAAATTTATTTCTTCAATTTAAAACCTCCCTCCCCCAAAAAAAAAATAAAAATAAAATAAATAAATAAACAAGACAAATAATGAAATACCTCATCTTTTCCCTGGAACAGATACTCTGCACCACTGGCAAGCGTAAGGCGGAACACAAATGGTCTCTTGGTGTAGTCGGAGGCAACCGTACATGACGCCCCTGTTAGATCTATAGCACTCTCATGATGAACCCGAGTGTTGGGATCCTGAAGCATAACAAAACAACTATCACAGAAAAAGACAAAACCAACTATCTTGGAAATACAACAAATTACAACAAATTAAATTACAGAAATACAACAAAAACTATCACAGAAACATAACAAATTAACTATTATAGAAATACAACAAACACTATCACAGAAAGTGAACAATTTATCAAAGAAATTCAACAAATCAACTATCAGTTTAACTATCTCATAAAATTTGTAGTCATAACAATCATCCTCCATGTTCAATTTTTTATTGGTTGTGTATATGTCTGAAAACATCTAGTTTTATCAATGCTACTCACAGATTTAGCATGCTTCATATCCTTATAACAGGAAAGGGAAGCTCCATGTAGCACCAAATAGAGTTTGTCCCAAGACCTAAAAGAAAAAAAAAAAACCCAACAATAAATCAATGTTTAATTAAACTCCAGTTAATACAAAATAAATAGTTGTTAACAATACCAAAAAAAAACAACTAGGAAAATTATTATCCATATTTAAAGAAAAAATAAAATTTTCAAGATAAAATAAATGAAAGTAAAATATAAACCAATAATCAAAACATGCTTTTAACATTAAAAGTAAATGTGTATGATTAACTGCTTATGTATTGTAGTGTTTTCCCTGAGCAGAAATAGCAGGATGGCCTGTCCTGCTCCTTTTTGGGGCCACCTGTGTGCCTGTAATTCTGAAAATGCCCACGCTCCCTGGCCTAAATTGTCAATAAAATGTGCTGATAATTACTGCAACATTCCATGAACATTCCACCAAAATCCATGGTAGCTTAAATATGAGACCTTGTCAATTCTGCCATTCTGAAGACAATTAATATGAAGGGGAAAAAATGCCACCTTTTCTACCTGTACCTTCCTCCCTTTTTTCAGTCTGGGGGAAATACTTATATTATGTGCTTCATATTTAATTGTAGACTATGTTTCCAGGGGAAATAAATTCACTACTTTGTCTAATAAGTTTTAATATTTATTTATATTAATTTTTATTTTTATTTATTTATTTAGATGGGGACTGACAGGAATAAGTTTTTAGTTACTAACATTAATATCCCAGTTAAAATTATATACTATATTTATTAAAGCAAAAAGAAATATTAAATTTTCCCTCTATCACTGCTGAATCAGACTACTGGTTTAATACTGGACCACATTTCAGTGGTTACTAGGTTTTATAAATGTACACTAACCTGCTGCTTGCTTTTTTGCCATTCACCTCACGTTCGTGTTTTCTGGAAAGAACTCCTTCATGGTGTACCACTTCCACTGACCCAGATGGGCTTTGTTCTGAGACAAGACATAAATATACTTATTGTTAGTGAGGTCATTCGCAGAACTGAAGCAATTCAGCTCTAAAAACAGATTGTATTTTAAATTGAATATTTAATTTTAAAAGCTGAAAAACAAAACACACATTAAGAGCATATCATTTTCTTAGTATATGTTACATCATGTTTGTAAATATTTTTGAGATAAATTATTCGGTTTTTTTTTTTTTTTTTTTTTTTTTTTTAAATAAATACATAAATAATAACAATAATAATAAACAAAAATATCATTAACAGTGCATGTAAAATGTTATATTTAAACTGATAAAATGGACACAGTTTCAATACTGTCAAGCAATTAATTAAATTCATTCAACTCTAAAAGTTCTGAAAATATGCATGTCCTACACATGACAATGAAAAAACAATTAGGTAAATTTTCTTACATACATACACTGATTCAGATATTATTTAAACAGGAAAAAAAGTAAACACTCCAGTTGGCCAAAAGCTATCAACAAAAAAGCTGATACTTCATTCTCCACAAGTACAAACAAGATACATCCACAGTTCCTTTGAATAATACACTATTCCAATCTCCAGATGGACATCAGCCATTTTTAATTACAAACCTGGACCTCATCACAAGATATCCTTTATTACTGTGAACATTTTAATTTAAAAAAAAATATATATATATATATATAAAAAGGTTTGTGATATGTTTTGAACAACAAACATACACTGTATATAAAATGATCCCCATCAGCACACACAACATGCAAAAAAATAATTAATGTCCAAGATAAAAATTCCCTATTTTCAATCCATTAACAATAACAAACAGCACTTGAAGAAGAAATGCTTTAAAACAAAAAAAATAAAAACCACATACTCTGGAACAAAATAAAAAATGAAATTTCAAACATCCCTTGAAAAACAGATATAAAGAAGATTATATTAATGACAGAAAAAAAGAAACCACACTTTAAATAGGTACCGGCAGCCTAACCAAAACAAGTGAACAAAGCTTTTAGAAATGCAGATTTTTTCGTTTTTCTCCATTCCCATCAAAAACAAACATAGGGAAATACTGATTATTATCTGCTCTTTTAAATGGTGATGTTGTTTTTGTTGTGTATTAAATTGTTAATCTGTACGAGTGTGTTAAACCTGGAGGGGTAAATGAACTCCGTCAGTCATTGACAGCGTGGAGTAAAAAGTCCTAAAACGGTGTCGCACTACAAACGCCTGGCTATGAAGTCGCTTGCATTATTTTTAGCAGTCAGGAAGGTCAAGGCTGATCTTTCTAACAATGTGCATGCTATCCAAAAATGCATTTTTGCTTGCCTAAAAACCAAATTAAAAAAAATAATAATTAAAAAATGATTGAAAATTAACCCTACAAACTCATAATCAAATGAAAGCTCATTGAATTATATTTCAAACAATGTGCGACACGACGGTGTACCATCTTTGATGTAGAACCATCTTGAAAGCGAGCCATAAATTAACAATGATTATATTTATATACTGTTTATATGTTTAATATCTTGTTGGCTGAAGCATTATATATAATACAAAAATGCCAAAATTACATTTTCTGATTCCGACCGGGCCAAACAATTTTTTTATTATTTAAAACAATTATATTTCTGTGCTGTTTATATTTTATAATAACTTGTTTAAAAGATGTTTTTCTTCTATGTTCTTTTTACTGTATATAATAAAAACAATGAAAGAAAAAAATATCTCTTCCGTTCTATGAAATCTTTAAAATAACAAACTATCAAGTAGTCAGTACCAGAAATTGACAGAATGATGAAAAAAAAAAAAAACATATAAAAAAAAATAAAAAAAAAAAAAATTTTTTTTTAAAACTTGTCATAAATTGATCAGTTTTAAAACTTGTATGTTTTTTTCTCCTCTCTCTGCAAGGTTTCTTTTTATACTTACTTTATTGCGTATTATATAAAATAAAATTAATTAATAATTAGGCTGCCAATACCTACTTTTACGAAGAAAACAAAGAGAGTGACAGAAAAAGTTTCCCCCAATGAACAGGCTTCTTCCTACATGCTCCCAACCTGAGTTAATCAATTTCATGCAAATTATGATTCAATTTTACTTAATTAAAGATCTTTTGGGGCCAGTTTAATTGCCATTACTTTTTTAAGGCAAAACTATTCAGTCATTATTATATGTGATATATAATCATGTAAGATGTATTAGGGCCAGTGTTACAATTAAGCTCATAAATTAAATCATGATGTAAAAAAAATAATAATAATAATAAAAAAGAATACCTGGGCATATAAAAATAATTGGATTCAGTTCCAGTTTTCTTGTGACAAAATTTACAAGTAAACAGTACTTTTTTAAATTTGCTTTTGTTGTTGTTGCTATTGTCTGTGGTCCTTTTTTCACACAACCAAACAGATGCATCATTAACCCTCCATGATCAGTTCTCTTTATTTTAGTAATGTCTGACATTTATTTTCAATTCAAATATTTAATGAACCAATGTCAAAACAAAATCACTGTGAAATTGATCACAAAATGACTGAAGATGAAAGAACAATGATGTCAGGAGTATTTCTTTTGAGTTATAAGCACATTAATAAATACACCACTTTTCTATACACATCATATACACAGAAGTCGATCAGAAATGCCAACACTTGAGATTTAGGTTTTTATGCTTTGGTAAGAACTATAATTTTCCAAAAATATATGAAAGGTGGAGAGAAAAATAAACCCAAAATAATTATGGAGTCATACTTTAGTTAAAAAAAAAAAAAAATTTCTTTCTGTTTTTCTTACAATTCATCATTGTCAAAATACATGAATATTTATTACCTTTCAAGCAGAATGTTTTTTTTTTGTTTGTTTTGTTTGTTTTTATTACATACTTTTTATGGTGTCATCTGTGAACTTCAGCAATATATTTCCATTAAAACATGATCATTGCTAGTCCAACAAGAGAAGATGTTATAAAATGTGCCAGATGAAAACATTTCATTGTACATATATTTACAAAAATAATAATAAATGACACAAAACAGTGGACTACTGTACTGGCCTAATTAAGTTTATATGACACTCAGAATACATATCTTTGGCATTTTTTCTAAAGAAAATATTTTTCATAAAAAAAATTGAAAGAAAAATATAAGAAACCCAAAAGTTTCAAAAAAACAACAAAAACAAAAACAAAAAAAGAAAAAGAAAAAAAACCTGTATATAAAACATGCACCCAGAGAGTCCCGGAAAGATCAAACCAAACATATGTTCATAGATGTCTATATCTACACTCTAACCACTACAGGGTTTACCTTCAAATAGTGGATAGGCAACTGCCTCCTCATCCTTTTTACGTGAAAACAATTTCCCAAATGGTGATTTGGAACGAGAGCGTTTCTTCTCCTTTTCTATTGGCAAAATCATCAAAGATTAAAAAACCAGACCCATATATAATAAAAACAATATGGCTGCTCAAGCTACCCATATCCAGAGGCAACAAGCTAATAATTGGAGTAGAAAAGGACTGATATCCTAAAGGGGACTACAACCCAGTACTAACATGCAAGCATTTATAATGCTGATATAAATTTAGAAATAAAATGACTGCGCTTTCCAATACATTTCCCACTGCCCTGTTAGAATTTAGCAGTATACCGAGCCATTACTAAGTGTTATAATACAATACTGTATTTATTATAATTAAAATATTTATAATTCCAGCACTATGGTTACAAAGCAAAAATAATGGTACTGCATGAAGAAATATATCCAGAATTCACACCAAAAATGTTAAAACTATTATAAACTTTAACAATTTCTATCCAGAACCAGCAATTTAAAAAAAAAAAACCAAAGACAATATTTCTTTAAAATGTTCCATTAATTAATGCTCGCCTATCTCATTTAATGAAAACAAAAATTCTAATAATCCCCAGAACTATTTCAGGAAATTTTTTTTCTCTAGTAAAATGTATAAAAATGCATACCAAAGCATCCAAATTGAAGCATACCAAAAGGATTTAGTTTAAAGAAAAAATACTGGGTTCAGGTTTGGGTTGAATATGTTAGAGGGATTTTCTAATAAAAGTTCAGCTTTGTGTTAAGATAAATTTATAAAAGCCTTCAGAAATATGATACATACAAATAAACAGAGACAATATTCATAATATATGCATTCATATACTAAATGTTTTTTTGTTTTTTTAATATTTAGTCAAATGCTATTAAGTATTTATATACAATGTAAAATTTTCATAAAACTTCAACTGGAAAGTTTGCTCATGAAAGGCATTCTTTACAAGTTTGTTCTTATTAACTTGAAAACATTTCACATGATCACAGGTACCTAGTGTACTGTAATCCCTTTTAAGCAGAAAAATATGTATAAATCACAAACATGGAAGCTGTTCTGTGAATTGAGAAAAGCTAAAAATGCTGAAAACTGCATCAAATTAGTTACTTTAATATCTAACTGAAAAGTACGCAACTACAGAATAAATATGAAGAATAAAATCATACAGACTGAAGTAACAAAAAATAAACAGAATTAATATATTTACACCACTATATGCACTAATAAATTTCTATTATCTTACATTGCTATTGCAAAACTGGTGTACTTACTAAGCTCGGATAAATTAATTTCTGAACTATTCAGAATCCACTAATAATAATGAAATTAAGTATTTCATAAGATATAACAAATACATAAATCACCAGAAATAACCATGCAAAAAGTTCCCAAAACGCAAGACTGAGGGGTAAAAAGGGAAAAAGGGAAAAGGAAAAAGGGAAAAGAAAACAACAACCTTGTATCAAGTATAAGTAAGACGATTCAAAGAGATTTTAGGTTGGGAATGTTCTAGATTTAATAACTGGAGCAAATGATACATTTGATACAACATTTAAAAAAAATTAAATATTTAATGCACAAAATGCATAAGTTCTGTATTGATTATATAATCAAAGTCATTGAAAGTTGAGACAACAGTCTGTTATACCAAAAGTGGAAGGTAAGAACATGATAATGTATGTACCTCAAAATCCAATCTGAAGAATTATTTTGAGTTCACCAGATTTATGCTGTTCTGCAGTACAGATAGAAATATAATGTGGAAAATTTATTTATTTATTTACTTATTATTATTATTATTATTATTATTATTATTATTATAATATATATATGTGTGTGTATTTTTTATTTCCAGATACCACAAATAATGACTTTATTTAGGGAGGAAACAATTTAAAAATAAAGATAAAAAACAAAAGAAAGAAAAACAACCAATGACCCTTAAAATTAAACATTTTAAAATAAATTATTATATAGGGCATTTCACTGTCTGATGGAAAGGAAAAAGAGTCAATCTATCTAGTTTAAATATTACTGCAATATAATTCTGCTGCATCAAAATATCCTCATGCAATAATAGATGTACCTTGTCCAAAACAAACTTTGCATTTCAGTAACCAGGATCAGTGAAACCAAAATTCAATTTACCACAGAGTTTTAGAAAATTATTAAACCAATGTTATAAATTGTTTAAAAGTTGGTTTTTAGATTTTCATTTGCCTCAAACTGCATTTTGTTAAAGTCAGCACACTAACAATGCCAAAATAAAAACGAAAAATGTTTTAAATATTCAAAAGTCTTTCACAGTTAATAAACATAAAAAGTATTAGTAATAATAATATTAGAATGTATCACAAGAATATTAAGAAAAATGTATTATTACTAATAGGTGAATGCCTCATTAAAGCAGCCTATATTATTTTTTTGCCATAATGATATACAACTTTGCAAGACAATTATGGATTCTTCTTTAATTTTTTACTTTGTATTATATATTTTATGAAGACAGTTCATTAAGTGTGAAGCATAATACATAATTTTATTACCACTATTTATTTATTTATTTATTTATTTAATTTACTTTTTTTTTATTTATATTTTTTTTATTTTTATTTTATTATTTTGTAGAGACAGGTTTCATGAACTGGTTTTCAAACTGAAAATCAGCAAAAACTAAACGATAAAGGAAACTGTAAATGAATGTGTGTGTACGTGTGTAAATGACAAGCAAGCAACTATGTTTGGTCACACACAACATACTTGGCGAGGCCGGTGACTGGGCAGGAGGGCGTGGGCCCTCAACCCGTGGAGTTTCTTGAGCTCTCACAATTTCTTCTTTTTCTGGAGAAGTAACTTTCTCTGCTGCCTTTCCAGCTGCTGCCTGACCAACATCTACTGTTTAGAAAACACACCATGCAGACATACATGCACAAACAAACTACAGAACAAATGGTTTATTTTTTTTTTTAAATTAATAAACAATAATAATAATAATAATTAAACAAAAATTGCACACTTTTGAAGTTTTTGTGACAATTTTTATTTTCTATTTTTATTTTGTTTTAAAACATTTTCCTTTTTTTAAATTATTTATATAAAAGGTATTTGAAATTGTTTTATTTCACAAGTATAAAATAATTGTTTTTTTTCTTTTCATTATCTCATCTTTAAAAAAAAAAGTGTTTGAAATTTTGAGCCAAAACTGCTTATTTTTAAACAGTCACAAAAACAGTCTGAAGTTTTAACTGATAAAGAACTTTTAAGATTAAATAAATAAATAAAAACATTTTGACAAGCTATTGCAAAAGCAGCAAATAAGTATTTAAAAATAAGAAAATAAAACAAAATTATCACCACAAATTTTCATAAAAGAAGCAAAGAAAAAAAATAAAAAAATAAAAATAATAATAACAATAATAATAATAAGTATAAAAGTATAGTCCTTTATCAGTCAGTGTAACAATAACATTTATATGCAGACTACATTGCATACATGGCTTATTCAAAAACAACAACAAACACAATGAATTTAAAAAGTGAAAAAAAAATGGTTAGCTAACTGTTTTAGACAAAATAATAATTTAACAAAACAAAAAAAATAACGGTGACACTACTATGAGAACATGATGATGGTACATGCAGGAGGCTTTCAAGCTGGTTAAACCAGAACAAGACTGTATTAATATTGTACATTATATCAAACACTTTTCTTTTTTTTTAACAATTATAACAATGATCAACAAATGAAAACAACAATATATATAATAAAACAATATCAATTATATATATATATTTGATTAATTTATTTATTTATAATTTGAAGTCTTGTTCCAGCATTATAGTTAGGAAATTTAAAATTTTAGAATCTAGACTCAGAATAACAAAATAAATAAAAATAAATAAATAATTAAAACAACTAAATAAATATAAATAAATAAGTAAACAAAAATATCAACATTTCAAAGAACTTGTTTAAACAAAACAAAATAACCAAACATCTTATCTCAAGTCTAGAATCTAAAAAATGTTCAAGCAAACAGCATCAAAAATGCACTGTAAATATATCACAAGCAGTTTGAAATATAGCAACAAATACATATCTGGTGTGTATATAATTACATGAATATAAGTATACTTCTGAAAACATGTGCAGAAACACTGTATCTGAAACAAAATAACAACCCAATCCCCAAACAAGTAAATTCATAATGTCAGCCCCTTGAGGTCAAAATGCCAAATGCAGTAGAAATTCAAATTTCATTATAGAAGAGAAAATGTCTCAGTCAGGCATATATTTAAAAAAAAAAGAGATATATATGTATAATCAGCTGATTATTAATGGAATAGTATATGTTGGCATTATGCTGTATAAACTAATCTATGTCACAGCAATCAAGTTTGTCACCTGCTGGTTTCTGCAGAAGTTTCTGTAGTCTAGTCATTTTGGTCCCTAAGCAAAAAATCAGTTTGTAAAGATTTAATCCCATAGCTTTAGGTCACAGTACATAAACTTGGAAAATCTGAGAAAATTAAACTCCAT
This sequence comes from Chrysomallon squamiferum, assembly GCA_012295275.1. Taxonomy (NCBI): domain Eukaryota; kingdom Metazoa; phylum Mollusca; class Gastropoda; order Neomphalida; family Peltospiridae; genus Chrysomallon; species Chrysomallon squamiferum. The sequence goes on from CM022665.1 coordinate 42,514,357, forward strand.
ACAATTTCATACAAAACAATTATTTTTCAAGAGAATATTAATTCAAGAGTAGATGATGCATAAATATAAGGAAGTCTCTCTATATAAATAATATTCAGTGAAAGAAAACAGTTTCTATTTAATTTGTGTTCTCTGTCACCACATAAGGTGCAGTTTTAAAATTCATATGACCACTTCATTAAGTGGTTATTTTCTCTGTAACCTATCTTTAAAAAAAACACTCCCACATTTGCACACAAACATATATACATCTCAAGACTTGAGGATAAACAACAAACAGCATTTCTGTTCTGCATCAGCTGTGCATAATACAGGTTAAAATTACAGCCTGGAAAGCAGTATATTGGGTTACTTCATTAAAAGATATAAGATGGTATTTCATGCTTTCCAATAAAATATTCAATGACAATCCACTCAAGTTAGCAGTTTCATAATCTTTATGAAGACTTAAATGTTTCTTGTTTTGTCCCTTTATTTCTTAGTTAAAAAAAAACAACTAAAAAAAAAATCTAAAAGTTTGATACTGGATTAAATAAAACAAATTAGATACTGAATTAAAAAATAAATAAATCAATAAATATGAAATAAAGATTAGTATTTATAAACTGAAAGAGATATCTCAGTGAAATATTTCATCTTTTTAATTATTCTGGCAAATTATATTATTAACAAACACAATCAAAAGAGTAAGTCCAAGAGCAATGTTCTTCCTCAGAAGTTTTGCTTAAATGATTTAAATGGTATCTTTAGAATAACCAATCAGATAAAAAAAAATTATAATTAAATAAAATCTGTGTTAGTGGATTAGTATATGATGAATAATGGTGACATTATGCTTGTTATAATACTGGTTTATATAATTAAGCAGCTTCAAGAATAAATTTACCTTCGACACTGCAAAGAACAGCTCAAGTAAATGATTTGTAATGATAAAATGATAACAGATGTTCCAAGCAGGTAATTCCCAGCATGTGATGGTTAAATAAAATTACCATATTTCGCTCTTCAGAATATATGGTTATGTAGCTTGGTATTAAGAAATATGGATATAAAAAGGTAATTCAAGCATGCAATGAATGAAATGTAAATAAAGGATGACAATGAATTCTAAATGTTTACAATAATGAAATACAGAGTTTAAATGTAAAATTGAATAAATAAACAAACAAATAAATAAATAAATAAATAAAAAAAATATGAGTGAAATATGAAAGTCCACAAGTAAATAAAAATTCAAAGTAAATAAAAATTCACCAATAAAAACCAATAAATTGATATTATCAGGAATACTTTAAAATATACACACTTGACTGGAGTCACTGTTAATAAAATCTCTGAACACAATGACAGTGTTAGGTAATTAAGAGTAAAAACATGGTTACACCAAAGATTTTTGTTATTTATAAAACATTTTTAAAAGAACTCTTGCTACACTAACAACTTACTGTACCATTAGCTATGAGGTATGTTATAATTATTAAGTATATAGATATATAACACATCAGGTTAAATTTAAATTTCTGTCAGAAAATATTTTAAATTCGGTCATGAAAATATTTAAAGTTAATTTTTAACAAACAATATTTTTTTTCTAACAACAAATTTAAAAAGGTGTAACCATGCTGCTACTATGACCTGAAGGTCACAGTTTGACCTCTCACCTTCTGGTTCCTTCTCTCCATTAACAAGAGCTTCTGGTTCTTCTGTAGGTTGTTCTTCTGATGGTGAAGGAACTGGTTCTGGTTCTGGTTCTGGTTCAGGTCTGAAGAAATAGATGAAACACTTGTAAAGATAGATTTCATACATTTTAAGTCTGAAAGAACATACTCTACTTTTCTTTCTTTTTTTTTTTTTATTTTTGAATAAATTAAAAATTGAACCAAAATGAATAACATTTTTAAATGTGTCATGATCTATATCTACTAAATTCCATTTTAAAATTCTTTTTGTAGAGATATTAAGGATATTATGACAAAGCATTTCGAAACACTTTACATTTTATTAAATTTACAAATTATTTCAACCAAAATGAATCCATGTACTTCTAACAGCATTTATCAATTATTTTTCTTATAAATATCACATTTAACACTGCTAATCAAATCCAATAATTCTTGAAACATATCTCTAAATATATTCGTTTAGAAGGTAGTAATAGTTTTAATCTAGACAAAATGATGCTCACTCTGGTTCTGGGGGTAGAAACTCTTGTATGTGTTTTCTTCTCTTCTCCTCCTTGGCTCTGGCCACCTCCTCTGGGTGTTCTTTGCTGTATTCCTCCTCCTGTCGTTTCTGCCGTTCTCTCATTTCAAACTGAAAAAGAAGGTCAAACAAAAACAGTGAAAGAAAGGCTCTATGTGTGCATCTTTGGAACAAGATCTACAGACAATTAAATAGTTAATTATTTTAATCTGTTAATTTGTAATAGTAGCAGTTTTTAAATTTATCAAAATCAGTTCCAACAATGTGGTTGTGGCTTAAAATTTCTGCATTTCAAACATCTGATTAACACTTTTATGCATTTGCTTTATTTGCTAATATTTTAAAATGGACAATAATTTCTTTTTAACAGCTTATTCTAAAGTGGTGTTGTCAGTCTGTAAACAAAGAGAAAAACTGAAGGTATAGATATATTTTGATATATTATAGATATATTATCTGATCCATGTGCCCACTATACTTCTCAAAACACAAACAAGATAAAAGAAGCACTTGGTAAATCCATTATCAACAAATTAAAAATATATATGAAATAACATTTTAAATTTATTTTTGTTAACTCACTGTTGTCAGTTTCTCAAGAGCTGCAAATCTTTCTTCTTGTGTAGCAGCAGATTTTTCAAAGGCTTCGTGTTTCTTTATTAAGTTTTCTACAGCGTCCAGTGTTTCCTGCAAACATTAAGTTTTATATATATATTTTAATTATTTAAGAATACAAACTTGTCTAAAATATTTCTCAAATGAATAAATAAACACATGAAAATAAACATATCCCCAATTTAAATGATGTGTGGATAACCTTACACAAAACATTGCAGAAGGGAAAAATCATTTTACAGAGAAAATTAGATTGGAAATTTAAGAAATAAACATTTGTACTTTAGAACATGTACAGTATACTGAATTCTATTTCTGACTTTGTTTTTTTTTTTTTTTTGCCTAATTTCATTTTTATTCATCCAAGCAAGATACCTATACCATCTAATTCTACAATGTTTTATTATTTTGTTTTGTTTATATATTCTTTATCTTATCTTATATGCAACACTTACACCCAAGTCCATGTTCTGTAGGTATGGTTCCTGGGCCATCAACCATGCTTCAGCGACAGCTGCATCTCGGGCAAATTGGTACACCTCCAAAACTGAAAAATTTATTTAATAAATCACTTACACTCTAAATCATTTATCTGAATATCAATCTTTAAAATAATAATAATAATAAAACAGTATGTTAGTGACCAACAAATAAGCATCAAAATATCAGTAAGAAACAAATACAATTTTAATACAACATTTATCTAATTGAATAAATAGATATCTTCCACATTTTATGTCATTTTAATTTGTAAACTCAACAGAAGAAAAGTTAAATATTCAAACTAACAAATTAGTTAAGTCAGTGTATAATAAATGTTTTATTTATGTATTAATGTTTAATAATAATACTAACTAATGCATCAATAAATTCATGAATTAAATAATAATAATCATAATAACAATAATAATAATAATAATAATAATAATAATAATAATAATAATAATAATAATAATAATCATATAACCACAGATAATACTTACTGAGCTGTAGATGGTCCCATCGGTCACTCCATTGGTCTGTCATGTCCAGTCTCTGTAACGTCAGCTGTATCAGTTTCTCACGTACCTGTTAATACAAACAAGAAGGTTTTAAATTAATAAAAACAAACTTTTATCATCTTTTCCTAACACATCTGCCAACATTTTTTTTAAATTTTTAAATGAAACCCAAATTAGGTCATTTATTAATGTTTTACTGAAATTTTTATTAAAAAAATTAAATTAACAAATAACATCTGAAGAAGAATGAACACTTGCCTCTTCGGAACGGTAGTGTTTGCGAGCAAGTAAATCTTTTCCTAGATTGATACAGATGGTGAAATTTTCCTCTCTGGCATCAATTTCAGCTTTCAAACTCTGGTGGTTGTTCATCAAAAGCTCAACTCCCGAGACATCCCTGTAAAAATGAAAAATATTTTCGTTAACTGTCAAGCGAGTATGATTCAAATTATTTTATTAACATTTCTGAATCAGTTTATCTACTAATATAAGCAATAAAATTTATCAAAACATTCAATTCTGGTTCTATGTCAGACCCTTGTGCTAAAACTGAAACTATTTCCTCTGCTATTATAAATTGAACTGTTGACAAAATTTTACAGAAATAAAGTTGAACTTCGAAAAATATTCCTTCAAAATTTGAAATTCTGTAGCTTTATAGAGTTCAAACAAATATTTAAAATTTATGGAAACAAATTTAACTAAGAACTATGAAATTCATCCATTCCCTATTTGAGAACAATATTTACTTTGGTTTTTCTTGTGTGTTCATCTGTCTCATGATGTCATCCATCCAGAGCATGAGGTCGCGAGCCATCTGCATGAAGCGGTACAAGTCGCTGGCGTCAGCGAGCTTCACGCGGCGAGTCTCCACCATGATGTGCAGGTTGCGCCAGGCGTTGACGACATCAGTCTCGTGTGCCTGGATGTCCTGCATGGAATTACCAGCGTAGCCAGCCTGCAGGCGAACAGACTCAGCCTGAATAGCCTCAACCTGAAACACAAAACCACCCCAGTGTTTTATACTTGTTTTAAATATTTAAAAATTTTCACAACACTTACCAAAGCTTTTTCTTCTTCTTCTTCTGGTTTTTTTTAATTTTTAAAGTTTTATTAAACAATTTTTTTGTTTGATTTTCAAAGAAAATTAATAGATTATTTAATGACAAAAACATTTCTATCAAAATTAAAATGTATGAAAAGAAGTTTATGAATGCAAGTTATTAGATTATTTATAAATGAACATAATGAAACAGTTATTTTCTGTAATTAGTAATTTTACTGAAGTTTTAATGTAAATGAGACTGATGAAAAAAAAAAAAGAAATATTATATATAGTGTAAAGGTTAACATACTTGGTGGCCAAGAGTAATTAGATCATTTTCAAAGTTTGCATGTTTCCTCTGCAGTGCAGCAACACTCTGGGCATCTCTGCCAAAGTCTTCTGGAATAGAGTTCTTCTTTTCCTGAAAAAGACAAGGACAAATGAACCATCAATCATAAAGATATTAAAAAACCCAGTTTATCACCATTAATTTCTAAACTTTTTTGATATTATTAAAATATTTCACATTTATATATATTTCTTTTTTATGCTGAAAAATATTCTTGGTTAACCAGTTGTTATTTTTTTTTTTTAAATTTGAAAAACATATCAGTATCTGAATATCTACATTTAATATTAAAACAACAAAATGTCAAGAATAAAAACCAACAGAATGGTTTGAAAACCTTAATAATAACTTTTTTTTCTTTTAAAAAAAAAATATGTTCTACTTATCAGTGCAAATATGATATTTGACCTATCTATTGGCATAACATATGTAGTCTTTTTTTTGTTTGTTTACTTACAAATATTCTTTCAATGGTGTCTTTACAGTCATGGTAGAACTTGTGAAGTTCCCAGGATGCCTGCAGAGCCTGTGTTCGTGTGTCTATCAACTCCAGTAAGTCAGTCCATGCTTCATTCACAGTGTCTTTGTACTCAGCCACGCTGGCAGCATCTGTATGGTCCAGAGATATCAGGTTATCACAGATTTCATTGGCTAGTGCCACACGCTCTTGACCAGCATTCTCAGTCTCACGAGCAAACTCTTTGAATCGTTCTTGCAGAAGCTAGAATGATAAAAAAAAAAAAAAAGTGTTAATTTAACATGTTTAAATTTTGGATAGTTGATCTGACGGAAAGTTAAGAAGAATGAACATTTTTCAAAATACACCATTCCCTCAAAAAAACAAAAGTTTAAATTTTTAAGTTTATTTAGTTAAATGGTTAAAAAGAATGAACATTTGTCAATACAAAAGGTAAAACAAAAATCTCTTATCTATATAAAACATATGATGAACTGAGGGCTAAATGTAGTAGTTTTTTATTTTTTATTTCTAAGAAAATACTTTTTAACATTTTCTAAGTACAACAACAATAACAAAAGATGATAATTTAAAAAGTGAAGTTCAAATAAAAAAATCACATACTGTAACATGTTCAAAGTCCTGTCCAGGCTCATTGGATCCAGCGACAATAGATTTCTCTTGAATCCACAACAGCAAGTTGTCAATCTCACGCTGGAGTGTGTACAGTTTTAGCACCTCTTCAATCTTGCCTCGTCTCTCATTGGCCAAATCTTTGAGGCCTGCATACAACTTGTCCACCTGAGACTGACGGACATTGATAAGGTCACTAGCAGAAAAACAAAATATGTATGTTAAAATATTACAAGTCAAATTAAAATGAATTTTTATGTTAAGAGATACAAAATCTAATTTTAGTAAATTTATTATTTAAATCATGACTACCTTTCAGGATGGTCGGTTTCCATAAGATTGCGACTGCGTTCACCAAGCTGTCGTACAACATCGGCATAGTCCTCAACAGCTTTCTCCAGATTCTGGTGTTTCTTCATCATGTTCTGTGCACCAATCTCATCCTTGGATCGCTCTTCACCCATCATGTACAGTTCTTGTTCACTCATCCATGCCTCAGCTTCAGAGGCATCGAAATAGTACTGTAATACAAGTAAAAACAGTGCTATTTATTAAAGGGTCATCAGTTTAAAAATCTGAAAGCACCTGTCTGACAGTATTTTAATGTGTGCGCATGGATGTCTGACTGCATGTCTCTATTTCAGATTAATTTAGCTCAAAACATTACATTCATGTGGTATATCTTTCTTTTAAAATTCAAGGATATTAATATTTTCTGAAATGAAGTTTTCATAACCACTCACAAATTAAACAAAATAATTTGTTTTAATACTTAAATCCAGAGTTCTTTTCAAAGAATTACACTGGTTACTTAATCAGAATTTCTGTCAGTAATAAGAAAGAAAATACTGGTCTTCTAATTTGGGCTTTATTTTTATTTTTTTATTCTTTTACTTTATTCATTTTTATTCATTTTTTATATATTTATTTGAGTTTTTGTACGCACTGCAGTAGAAAAGAAAACAATTATTTACCTGTTGTGCTATTTCCGACAGCCTGAGGCGATCCTTCCTGGCGTTGGTGGCATCCTTGAGTTCCTGCCAGCGACGCATCAAGTCATCAATGAGAGCCTTGAACTCTTCTGACTGAGGGTGTCCCTCGTCAATCAGCTCCTGGCCCACCTCAATAATTCCTGTAATCCTTGGTTCATGGTTGTCAATCTCAACCTGTAGGGACTGGACAGGCAAAAACAAAATGCAAAAATTATTTAGCACTGTTTATAGGCAGATAGATAGAAGGGATCAAATAAAATTTAAAAAAAGAGATTAATTATGATCCTGAACAATATGTAAAACCCAAACAAAAATTTCATGGAAAACATAATGGATGAAACACTTTGCCTACAATTAAACTCTGTTGGTTATGTCACAAACATAAATATATTAATAATTTTTGAAAGTTTTACAAAATGAAATTTCACTTTTAGATGAAAACAGTCAAATGATTATTTCAACTATTTATTATTCATTATAATCGCACCCACCACATGATAAATCTGGCTAAAATGTACTTTAAGAAAATAAATTTATACATAACAGAAAAAACAACTAACATGGTTTTTCTTTGTCAGGAGCTGCACACTGTGCAAGCTGTTTCCATAATTTGTTGATGTGGCAAGTGGCATTTTCTCCTCAATCCAGAGTTTCTCATCCTCTACGTCTCTCATGAACTGGTGTATGCGCTTCACCTTCTCCAGCATGTTGCGACGCTGGATCAGTGGCTGTTGTATTTTGGCAAACCTGAACAACAAAACAATTTTCAAATTTGGGATACCCAGTTTGTTAAAAAAAAAACTGTTTAAAATTGAGAAAACAAAACAAAAAACAAAAAAACAAAATTATTTTCACTTTCTTGTGGAAATTAAAGACAACTGTGTGTTATTTAGTAAAATACTGTCATAAATTAAAAATAATAAAGATGTTCTCTTTAATTTATGTGACATCAGTTGACTAAAAATCTTTCTTTTCAAAAAGTCATACTGTCATACCACATCAGATTTTAAAACCAATGGAAGATTTAAAAAAAAAAAATTGTCCTAATTTTTTTTATCAAATTTGTAAGATATTCACCTCTCTGCTACAATAGCCTTTCTTCTTTCTATCTCCTCAACCTGGTCTGGCTCTTTCTGTGCCAACTGCTGAGCCTGGACTTCCAGTTCCATGACCTGTTGTTCTTTTATCTTCATCTGGCTTTCCAGCATCTAAATTTACAAACATTTACTTTCTTATTTTTGTCCAGTATGTACAACAAAGATATTTCTCCAAAACAGCATCAAGAACAAAATGTAAAGAGTCTTATTCAGGTACGTATTTATTTTTAAATTATATATAACAGAGAGGGAGAGGGATATCGTAGGTAAAAAAAGATGTAGACTAAAACTAGAACTAAGAGATGAGATGAGATGAGATGAGAGAGAGAGAGAGAGAGAGAGAGAGCTTTTAAAAACTTACATGTTGTTTCTGGACATTAAGATTGACAGTGGTGAGGTCCTTTCCAAAATCTTCAGATGTAATGACCTGGGATTCAAGGGCACTAATCCATCCATCAACATCATCACAACTCTGCTTGAAGAGTATAGAACGATTAGCATCAAACAACTTCTCTCCCTTTGTCTTGGTGGTTTCCTCCAGTTCTGCCCACTGTTCATTCAGATTTGCCAGGATTGGCTCAAGCTGTTCAGAACATTCTGGTTTCTCTCGGATCAGTGCCTCACCCTCCTGCAAAATATATATATATTTTTTTTTAATTTCAAAAATTTCAAAAATAAATGACAATTATTTAGCCTTTAATTTATGTAAATTCATAGTTCAGCCATGTTTAAAGGAAGAAAACTGCAACAAGGCAATGTGCTATGTAAAAATTTCTTACATATATTCATAAGTGTCTGTTTAATCAGTTCAAAAAATAAGTGACAAGTACTTGTTCTTTAGTTTTAGTTTAAACATTAGATAACAGACATTTCTTACATATATTCACTGATGTCTTTTTAACTGGCACTATTTAGTACTTATAGTCAATGTACTTTTATTTTCACATCCTATTATATATATGATGGGGAAACTTAGAATTATTAGTTTGGAATAAATCCATTCTTGGTAGAAATTAAATTCCAAACCTGAATGAGGTGTTCCAGTCTTTCTTTATTTGCAGCAATCTCTGACTCAAATGCCTGGTGTCGCATGTATTTGCTGTGAAGATTCTTAGCGTCTCTGTAAGATTCATCCTGGGCAGCAGCCATCTTGTCATTCAGCCAGTCACTCAACTGGAATACAAGTAATTATTTCAATGAAAACAAAACAAACTAAAGTCACTGTAGTAGCAGATGAATAAAAATACTCATGCACATTCTGAATAGCTTCTCAGTCCTTTATTTTCTTTTTTACTTCTCTCTGCTTTTCTATTTTCACAAATTACAGAATACAAAATGCTAAACATTTTTAAAGTGAAAAGATAATTTTAAAGATATTTCTACAGTGTACATAAACCATATCTGTAAAATATTAATTATCTGTCTCCAAACAGAATGGAAAATAAACAGAGAATATATTTATCATCTTTTCATGTCAGATGTTGTTATTAAATATTGTTTTAACTATAAACAACATTTCTGTTTTTAGTACTGTCTCCAACAAAGTATTTATTGAAAAACAAAAGATGAAAGGAATTTATGCTCAATTCAGATAACGATGTAGGTGATATATTTGAAGATTGAAATCAAAGAAAACAAGGAAGGTAGACCTCTATCAACATACCTCGTCAGTTTCTTGCAGGAACTGTTGCAGCATGTGCTGATCTTTAAGTCGTTCGAGTTGGTCATCTGCACGCTGGCGATTATTGTTTCGTCTTTAAGACAGAAGAAAAAATTCCAGAATGGTATACATGACTTAAATCTTATCAATATAAATATTCTATTATTTTTGTTACATCTTTAACACAGAAGAAAAATTCCAAAATACAAATAGATAACTTAAATCTTATCAATATAAATGTGCTGTTATTCTGGTTACCTTTTAATGTAGAAGAAAAATTCCAAAATACAAATACATAACTTAAATCTTATCAATCTAAACATACTATTATTATCTGCTTCCTAACCATTAGTTTATTTTCTTACTAGACTGCTGAAATGAAAGATAAACATATCCTTATTACTAAAATAAACATGAAGAAGAAATGCTGCTAGTGCAATCGTCATAACACTATTATTAGTTTTTTCTTAGTTTATGTAATATTTCTACAAGGATTCTCTTCTTAACTCCAAGGAAATCTGCATCATACTTAAAAAGACAGATAAGAACATTTCTCAGAGTGGAATATACTTATTTTTTTTTTTTTTTCCTTCCCTATCTTTTTATTCTATTTCTGTTGCTTTTAGGACGTTTAATTTGGGATCTCTTTTCTTCACATACCTTTCGTTTATGTTTTCAGCTTTTTTCTGTATTTTGTCAGCAGCAAAATGATTCTCGTCAATGAGTCGATCAGCAAACTGCAGAACTGCGTTGATTTTCTCATCATTTGCATCCATAGTTGTGATAAATGCTTCATGTCGCTTGATCAGATTCTCTGCTTGCTGGACAGAATTCTTCAAAACAAAACAAAATATGTATCTATCTGGTCATAAAAATCTCTTGCTGCTGCAAGTTAGTTATCTGCAATCATCAATTGTAATATAATGTTTATGATATTATTACTTGAAAATTTGATATGGTTCTTAAACTTGCAATTTAATAAAATTTCAGTAAAATATAATTCTGGTTCTTTGGGGGAAAATTACTAATTAAACCAACACCTACTGTGATTTATTGTTTATTATTATTATTTTTTTTTTTTTTTTTTTTTATATTTATTTTTATTATTATTATTATTTTAAAAAAAAAAAAAAAATGTAAAAAATATTTAAATTTTATAAAAAAAAAAAATAGAATATCTGTATATTATTACATCTGTCTAATAAATCATTTTGCTGTTGATACTACATGCAATATTTTTCTAGGAATAAAAACTAATTTGATCTTAAATCACTGATTGTTTTAGAAATCTAAATAAAAACATTAATGAAAACTGATTTCATTATATTTATATTTATATATTTTAATACTTTAGGTTTCAATAATAACAGTAGCAGCTCTCATTATTTTTTAAACAGTGATTTCTCTTTACAAAAAAATTATAATAATAATAATTATTATTATTATAATTATTTTAAAGGAGTTTCAGGGTACTAGAATATTAAAATTTAAATTTCCATGTCAACATGCTGTTTACAACAAAATACATTTATTCAAGAAAAAAAAAAAAAATAATAAATAAATAAATAAAATCAAAAAGAAGGAAAAAAGGAACGATATTAATCCTAAAAAAATGCCTGCATTACTCTGATAATGATAACTGAATTCGAATTAATGACTAAAAATAATAACTGAAAAAAAACAAAAAAAAACAAACATCAGCTACATAATTGTTATATTTGTCTGTAATAAATAACTAAATCAATTATTTTACCACAATAATCTTAATCTGATTTTAAGCCTTTTTTTCTGTCTGTAAATTAGTGTTAACCAGCATTAACGTATACATGGTATAACATGCAATCTATTTAAGCTGCATAAACACCATGCTAAAACTAAATACTATTTTTTTTTTTTTTTTTTTTTTTTTTATATATAATTGAATGTTTTTTTGTCACTGAAGTATTAAAAACTTTTAAAAGCTGAATTCATGCTTGCTATTTTATTTTAAAATGAAAAAGTAATCAAAAATTAAAATCTTAAGGAAATGAATCCATTAAGAAGTTTATATAAATTTAAAAAGCTAATATTAACTAATTAGAGTTTTACTTATCCATTCACAGGATTAGTAAATATATATGCTGGATTATTGACTGTTAATCCATTTAACATTTTTAATTGTATCAGAACACACAGTTACATATATATTTCTTATACACATTGAATTAAGGGGAGGGAAATACATTTTCAAATGTTAATTCTGGCTACAAAATTGTTATGAGTTATGGAGGTAATATAAGTATTTGTTTTACAATAGGTTTTTTTTTGGTTATAATTTTTGTTTTATATGTTAATGTTAATTCTTCTTAAACTTTCCAAATATTGAATTAAATTTATACAAATTAGAGACCATACTAGAATAAACAAGAAATGGAAATTATGAATTAACAGCTGAATCGTAAGCATTCTTAAGAAGCTGAAAAAGTAGAAGTTTCATTACTGCAGTGAGATATAGTTGGATATATTACATTAGCTAACCTAACATCCAACTTCAATCTGATAAATACATAAATACAATCATCCACATCCAGCAAAGAATCCAATAGTAAAAATAAAAACTATTAAAAACATGATAAATCCCAGAAAATAAGAACAGAAATAAAATAATAAAAATATTAAACAAATATAGAAAGCATTTAAAAAATAAATACAAAATCAATCTGTATCAAGAATATATAAATAACACTAAAAGCCGTGCCTTTGTTCTTCCATCACCAGAAGATTGCTTTTAGCATTTTGTGCTTTTGCACGGTGTACTAAAATAATTTATATATTTTTTTTTTTTAACTAATATGTTACTCTGAAACAAAAAAATAAAATAAAATTAAAATTAAAAGAAATATATATATATACACAAAAATAAAGAAAATATATATGGATGATGAATATTAGAAGTACAATATCTGCCACATGAAGAAGGTTATTAAGCATATTTTGGTAATAAGCTAAATGAAACTAAAAATAATGATCATGCAAATTTCATGCATGAATGAGATGTATATGTACAATCATGCATTGCTATACCAGAAATGTTTACTGAAGCTACACAAATGGTTTACCTGTCTATCTATTAGGCCAACTGTACTCTGCATAACAGAATGTATCACGAAAATGAGCATTACAAAATGAAAAGCTTTCATTACTAACATTGGTGCTTTGACAAGAAAATAATGGATTATTCCACAAATATTTGCTATAAACTATACCATTAAAATATTATTTGATGTATCCTTTTTAAATATTCCATTTACATACACAGAAAGATATTTTTTGGTATGATAATAACAACTTTAAATTTAAAAACAATCTAAAAAAAAAACTAAATAAAAAAAAAAAAAATATATATATATATATAAGGATTTTAAAAATAAACATTTAATTAAAAATTGTAAAAGTATCTAAATTAATACTCAAGTTAATTTTTTTACTCTGAACTTAATATTTATACAAATCAACTGCTATGTCAAAACTGTTAGAGGAGGTTATGATACAAACAGTGTCCTAACTATACTTTAAGTTAGTCAAAGCACCGGATAATTGACATAATAATTAAACAATTACACTATCAATGACAAAAATATTCTGGTATGAAATGATAGCCACAAGTATGAAACAATTCCCAAATTCCCACTATGATGATCTGGCAGATGATTAAAATGATGTGGAAACTGGACAATATGATATTTGAGCAGCGTGCCATTAAAAAAAAAAATTAATAATGAATTAATTGCATGACACAAGTAAAAAATCATCTACATCATGCAGCCAAGTTCAAACAAACTGCTCATCAACAGTGTTAGTGTTTAAAGGTTAAAACCAACTTGAATTATCTGTAAAACTTGTAACAATGCATTGATAATCAACTTGGTGCAAAATAATGTGTTCTTAAATTGTAAGAAATTTTATTTTCTAAAATAATCATCTGCTGTCTGCTATTAGCAATATCATTCAAATGAATTATTAAATAGCCTAACAAGAAATATTATACTGTATTTATTATTGAGACATTTCAAGAAATTCCTTACAGACTGTCTTATTAAATTAAGAGACATCAAATAGAGAACTTGAGACAGAATTATCATTATACTCACTGGAACATCTTCTTTAGACAAGAAATTCTCCTGCTGGTTGAGCAGAACCTCTGCTTGTTTGGCATCACGAAGGAACATCTGAATTAAATGAAAGACATTACACATCCAAAAAAAAAAAAAATAATAATAATAATAATAAGTAAATTTGAAAATAAATTTCTATTTAAAACAGTTAAATTTTTTTAAATTTAATTCACATTCAAAATCATAAAAATGAATGTTATTATTCTACAATAATAAATTTTATTAATCTTGATTTTTTTTTTAACAATAATTTTAAAAATTACTTTTAAATTTTAAAATGTTAAAAATTTATTACACTGATGAAGTGATACATTATTAAGTTTAATTAAAATTTAACCTGGTAGTTGAGACTTTGTGAAAGAAGTTGTTGTCTGTTCTCCCACATCTGATGTAGTTCTTTCCAGCCATCATCAAGAGCTTGAAGTCGCTATTATAACACAAAAATACATAACATCAGATTTTTTGTACAGAAATGAATGTTTGCATCAGATAAATAAAATAAAAAAAAAAAAAAAAAAAAAAAAAATGAGTAACAATATTTTTACAAATAAATTTTTGAATCAGTGGGAATATATATCTGAAATGAAGACACTTCAAAATGATATTACTGTTAATTAAAGAAGTGAAAAAGAATCAATTCTGTACTACTTACACAAATTAAATGGACTAGTTCACATTATGTTTTAAAAACATTTAATAATGTGCTTTTTAAAGAAAACTTTATTTTATTTTTGATGTTCAACTACTAAAGGAATAAGTATTTAATCAATAGAAACTATTATACCTGTTTAAGGAACATATACTGTGGATCGTGTTCCTGTCCCTCTGTCACCTTGTCACCAAACTCTTTGATCTTAGCATACTCAGGTGCGTAAGCGTCAATCTCGTCCTTGATCTGCTGGTGCTGGTTGAGCAGCTTCTCAGCATCAGCCAGGCTGTTTGGTATGTCCTCTGATGCAATTGTCGTCTGCGTGCGTGCCAGCCACTGCTGGAAGTGATCGAGGCTGCCGAGGAAACGTTGCAGTTCTCCAGCTTCTCCAAGCTTCTCATCACGTTCTTTCAACTACACAAAACAAGCAGAATGGCATAAATTTATGTTTTATATAAACTGTACCTAAATTAATGTTTTATATAAACTGTAAGTAAATTAATGTTTTATTTAAACTGTATCTTTGTTATAGTTTTTTTTTTTTTTTCTCTCATGTGTTTTGTTCAATAACATAACCATTTATCTATTATTTCCATTTAAGTTTCAATAACCATTTACAAGTCAATTAAAAAAAATTATAATAATAATTTAAGTATCATTAAAAGAAATTTGTTTTCTGAATATCTAAAAAGACAAGACCAAGCCTTCATGTACAAGAACTGAAAGATGAAAATTCCAATTAACCCATTTATCACAGGACTTCACCTGAAGTTATATAATTTTGATAATGACAGACACTGATAAGAAGATATAACCAACCATTTCCTTGAGGTCCATCCAGACGTTGTTGATTTCAGCAACCTTCTCACGAATAGCCTGGGCTTCTTCTGGTTTCTCCTCCTGAAGTCTTTCTGCTTCATTTTGAAGAGATTCAAGCTGTAATATGACAGTTATAAATACATTTATCTTCCCTGAATGTATTTCAATAAAAAAATATGTTCTTAATCAAAGTATAAAAAAATATTACCACAAAATGTTTTTTTATTTTTGTTGTTTTTATTCTTTTAATTTTTTTTTTTGAACTCGTAAATAATAAAATAAACAAACTGACATTTTAGTTACCACTACTAAATGTTAGAACACTGTGCTCATCAAGGTTTTGTGTTTTTTTCACTGGGATTATTACAACACCTTTATTCTTAAATTTTTTATCTGCTGAACTAATCAATTTATTTTCTAAAAATAAAATTCATTATCATATCTGTGCATCTTCAAAGTAATTAATTATATTTGTAGATTTATTTCTTCTGCTATATATTTTATCATAAATGTTAATAGATATTAAAGCTTATATAGGTGATGAATGTTGAAGTGTTTACTTTAGCCTGAATGGCAGCAAGATCTCTCTCCATTCCGCTGAGTCTGCGCTGAAGTGTCATCACACCAGCAAGATCGTTTCCTAACTCCTCTGTCGATTCTATCACTTTGGTCTTCTCATGAATCCAGCTCTGCAAAGTTTAGAATGTTATTTTGAATAATTGAATAAATGAGGAAGAGGAATTAAGCCAGGAAGGTAGTCTAGAAAATTAAAGGAACAGAATTTCTATGAATCTCTGTAATACTACCTAACAAAAGTGCCACTGAAAATCATTTAAAATGTAGTATTCTAAAGTATATAACATTATTTGAAATATTTGAAATAAATACGGAAGAGGATACTTTAAAATTGTTAAGGAATAGATTTGTTATGAATCTCTGGAATACAACTTAACAAAAATGCCACTGAAATTTATTTAAAATGTAGTATTTTTAAACAAATATTTAATCTGGCATCAATCTTCTGTAGGAATTAAAAATAAGAATACAAATCATCACTTACAATTGTCTCATTACATTCAATATGGAAGTTTTGAAGTCCATGAGCAAGATTGATTTCATCACGTTTCTGGTCCAACATTTCACGAAGTTTGTTCCAGCTGTAAAAACGAAACATAACTGAATTAAAATTCATATTAGTTTAGACATAAGTTTATAATAAACCTAATAATAAGTCAAAACATTAAAACAAATAAATAAATTAATTAAAAACTGAATGTGAAATTTATAGATTCAGATTAAAAGATTAATGTCTATATTTGCATTGTAATGTGTTTTATTTAATTCAATGTCAGAATATAAAGAAAAATCCAAACATATTTGAATTATAATTTTAATAAACATCCAACAATAATTTTAAAAAAATAAATGAAATAAAAAGAATAAACAAGTGATAAATACACACAATTATTCATCTATTTTGTTTTTTCTTTTATTCAGATCTCAAATATTGATCAGATCTGCATAATTATATTCATTATTTAAAACATTTAAGCTCTATGGAAAGTTAAATAACCCTGCTAGCAACCTTCCACTGAGCTTGTTCAGATCTGCATATTTATATTCATTATTTAAAACATTTTGGCTCTACGGAAAGTTAAACAACCATGCTACCAACCTTCCATTGAGCTTGTTCTGTCGAGCAACAACTTCTTCAGCATTTGGATGTTCCACCTGAAGAAGCTGTCTGGCCAGCTGGTTGACGACCGCCACTTTTGATGCTGACGAGTTCATCTCATTCTTGAAGCTTTCGAAACGGTGCTTCATGATAGCAAGCTCTTCAATATCGTCGGTTACAATGATTGTGGTGAGGAATTTCTCCTATTATTGAAAACAAAGATTAATAAAATTGTTATATTACTTTTAAGATGGAAAAATTCAAAATTGTCATTCTTAATTTGTCAACTGAATTCAACATGAATAAGGAGGTTACGAACTGCAGTTAAATTGCTACATGTTTACATTATCATCCAAAGATTAATTCTTAAGTAAAATTTTAATACAATTCTATTTGTTGTGTCAGAAGAAAAAGCTATCAGAAGTATTATAAATTTATTTACCTTTTCATCAATCCAAGTTTCCACTCCATCTGCCTCATTGAAGAGCTTGTACAGCGAAAGTGCATCAAGTAACCTTTGTTTTCTGATTTTGGCCAGTTCCAGAAGTTCTTGGTAACGGCGGTCAATGCTACCAAGACGACTCTGGACATCAGGTGATTCACGGTCCTAAAAAATATTTTATATTTATAATAAAGTTTCAATAGTAGCTACCTAGATCAAGTTTTTATCCACATGTCTAGTTATTTAACTTTACTGTAATTATCAAACATTACAACAGACTGCACAGACTTTTCATTTGATGTAAAAGGTGAATTGGCAAGATTATAGACGAGGGTATTTAATTTTATTAAATTATAACACAACTAAGACAACAGGATAGTATTCTGACCTTTAATAATAAACCACTGACGTAAAAACCACATATGATCCTTTAAAATAACAAACTGGCAGTCTTTGATTTATACTGAATTAAAATGTATTCTTACACATTTCACCAAACATACACTAGCTCAGACAGTTCATAAACTATAAGTAACATGTTGGCACTGTGTTTACACATGAAAATAAAGATTCTGAGGGTCATAGTAAGACTTACTTGTTCTCCGAGGCTGGCAGCCTGTTCATGAAGGGCCTCAATAACACTCTGGTAGTTCTTAAGGTCATCAGTTACTTCCTGCAAGAAAAATAATTAAAATTTACCTAACAGATTGTGTTTATGATTTTATTATTTCTTTTTTAAAACATTTAGTCTTGTTTCTTTTTTGCTACTTGAATATATATGAAGGCCCATCTTTACTATACAGTGAATTCACTACAATATAATAGCTGGAAGTGACCCAGTCATGATCACTGAAGACTAAATCAATACCACATTTAAAAGACAATGCTTGGCTCAAGATTAACATTCACCATGCACTTATTTGTTACTTGATATTCACAGTAAATCTCAGGTGACTGCATAGTATGGACACCCATCTAATATACCATCAATAACAATCTAAGACTAGATTTTTTTTTTTTTTTTAAATAGATTAATTGTTTTGGTTTGCTTTGGTGTTGATCTCTGCATTTCTGAATTTTAGCAATATATGAAATAATAATTCATATGTGTTTCACATATTATGTTAGCTTTAATACAGTATCAAAAATTTCATACAATACTATATTAAATATTTTATTATTAAATTTCTATAAAGACTAAATGTGTTTACAGTTGTCTTACTTTGTGTTTCTTCAGCAGGAACTGTACACTGGCTTCATCCTTCCCAACATCCTCACTTGAAACAAGACGCAGTGTGTCAACCATCCAGACATCAACATCATCAGCATCAGCAAAGAACTGAAAATTTATCAATTATTTAGAACTTTTTCTAATACAAAAATTCAAATAATGAATTATATTTTTAATGCAATTTCTACTTATTAATTTATAATCCCAATGATTGAAAAAAATAATTAAAGATTAAAAATTCAAAAAAGATTTCTCATTGGCTTCATCCAGCTAACATGCAATTACGAAATTTATACTTGTACATAAAATATCTGAAAATTATTACAAAAACATATGTTTTAATGTGTTTTAATGAAGAAATCCTGTAATACCTGGTAGAAGTCAACAGCCTCATTAAGGCGTTTTTTACGAAATGCCGCCAGATCAATGAGACTTTCCCACTGCTGGTTGATCTCATCTGTGCGACTCTGTATCTTGTCTGCACCGAAATTCCCAGCACTGATGAGGTCATTGCCGACTTCCAGGACAGACTGCAGGTGACTGTGCCGGGCAGTCATCTCGTCTTCCATGGCCTGAATAAACAGATTACGGTTAATAACAACCTAAGCTTTCAACAATAAACAAATTTAGTTTAACCCGTTCATACATAAAATTTGTTTTCAGCAATAAAAACAAATAAGTAAACCTGTTGTTAATAATAATAGCTCATATGAAATTATACTACTTATTTTATACACATAAGATTAAATATGGATTTTCTTGTTTCAGAGTTAAAAATTAATTATCTATTTTTACTTAAATATCATTCTTTAAATAACAAATGAATTTTATAGATTAATTCAAAATAAAATCATGTTTTTGGGTTTTTTTTAATAATATACCTTGTGTTTGTTGAGGAGCAAGTGAACACTGGTAAGGTCGTGGCCAAGGTCAGGTGATGACATCAACTGTTCCTTCTCTCTAATCCATCCCTCCTCGTCAGCCATGTCCCAGTAGAACTGCCACATTTTGCGAGACTCCTCGAGTCGGGCACGGCGTTCAGCTGCAAGCTCATTCAGTTCATCATACGCAGCATTCAAAGTGGACTTTCTTTCTTTCACCACTTCTGGGTCGCAGGGAAGGAAGCCTAAAAACATACACAAATTTATGTAACAGAGGGGGTTTTTTTGTTGTTTTTTTTATCAAATTTTATTCTTTATTTTGAGAAAAATATAAAAGTACTGATAATTAAAAAAAAATAAAATAAAATAAAATCTAGTAAAATGAAATCAAAATCAAACAAAAATATTAAAAGACAATTTGCTGATATTTTCTTCAAAATCTCAAACTTAAAAATATGCATTTTGATTCATTACATATCCAGCCAATAGCCAATTTTTTTTTTTTTTTTACTGGGCCTGGGATGTTGTTAAACAACCAGTCATTGCCACATACCTCCTAACTCCTGGGAATCATCATCAATGAACTGAGATGCGGAATTGTTGACCATTTTCACTCGTTCTCCAACAACGTGGATGTCGGCTTCGAGGAGACTGTGTTTCTGTAGCAGATCCTCGACTCCCATCAAGTGTTTTCCGTAGTCTTCAGACATCAGTCTAGCCTTGATTTCCTCCATCCAGTCAAGTATGTAGAGCATTTCCTGGAAGATCTTCTGCAGGTTCAGAGTCATCTGGAGGCGCATTCGACGGGTACGGAGCAACTCCAGCAGGTACTTCCACAGTCGAAGAACATTTTCTTTCCTAGTAAAATATTTATGATAAGTATTATTTAAAAAATCCATAAACATTAATCCACACAAATTAATTAATTTATTTTTATTATAAATTTAATAAAGACCTGCTGAAAAGCATTTGTGAAAAACTGATAGCATTTCTAATGATATTTATTCTAATGATATTTATTAATCCACATAAATACAAAATATATTCCATTACCAAAAAGTTTCAAGTACTATTTTGCATACATTTTGATTTCAGATTTACCACATTAGACATACATACCTTTTGACTGTTTCAAGACTGATCTGAAACAAATTTTCCAGGTTACTTATAAATAATTTTAACTCACCTTGCATTTATTCTGTCAATATCATGATAGTTTTCTTGGTCAAGCTCCATCGCCACGGAGACAACAGCCTGTACACGTTCCTCATAGGCGTTGATGTCAGTCTCGATGGCTTCATGTTTCTTTGTGGCTGCTTCCACGGCCGCTAAGTCGCGTCCAAAGTTGTCCTGAGACACGAGACGCTGATTTTCACTCAGCCAGGTTTCACGCATGCCAGCTTTTCTGTCAAATCGAGCTGCAAGCTGTTCCAGTTTCTCTTGTCTGGAATAAAAAAATAAATAAAATAAAATAAATACATAAATAAATAAATGCATAAACTGAAGCTTTTTTTGCAAACAAAACTGAAACTGCATCTAATCTTGTGTATACCTCGACATATCAAAAAAATAAATAAATAAATAAATTTGTGAA
Organism: Chrysomallon squamiferum; assembly: GCA_012295275.1. Classification (NCBI taxonomy): domain Eukaryota; kingdom Metazoa; phylum Mollusca; class Gastropoda; order Neomphalida; family Peltospiridae; genus Chrysomallon; species Chrysomallon squamiferum. The sequence continues at coordinate 42,535,853 of CM022665.1, forward strand.
CTGACAAACACTGAATAAAATAAATTTAAAATACATTTGTTTATTCCTTAATATAATAAAAATATATAAAACCTTGCAAAAGTTCTGCAAAGTTTCCCAAAGAAGTCATTCCAGTGCTATTTTCAGCACATCATAAAAATCCCTGTTATATCTGTAATTCAACATAACACACCTTCCACAAAATTGGTTTTCCAGTGAAGAATAAAAAAAAACGCAATTTATAAATTCAGAAAATAATATAATCATAGTACAGCAACATATTTTAATTATTAATAACCAACAGCATCTGACTTAATTGAAGATGCCATGGGGTCGATAATCTGACATTATAAAACTATAAAGACTTTTACCTGATCAGTTCTTCTCGGAGCGCAAGCTCTCTTTCATGTTCAGCTTTTTCCAGTTTTTCCCAAGCTTTGTTTATATCTGAAAGCATTTTCCCTTCTTTTGGAAAGTATGGCCGCTGGTTGTTGGCACGCATTTTACTCTGCAGGGTGAACAGAAGAATCTCAAGGTTGCCCTTCTCGTCAAATCTGAAAATGAAACACATTTAATTATTAAAATATTCTTTTAATTTTATAATACTATATTTCTGTGACTTTTTAAATCATTATTCTTAGGGAAATAATTCCCATAATGTGTTAATAAAGTGTTTTATTTTATTTTTGACAACAAAACTTACTTGGGAGGTTTTTCTACAACACGGTAGGTGCTAAAAGCTGCTAGTTGTTGTTGTACACCAGTGAGGGAGTTGGCAAACTGTCGGTCATTCAGAATGACAATGGTCTGCTCAATCCATTCCAACAGATCTGATGTCAAACTCTCATACTCATCTACCATCTTTTCTGACTCCAGTGTGTTGTCAATCACCTAAAACAAGACAACAAAATAATGTTAGTTTGTTATAATTATTGCAATAAAATAACTTTCACAAAAATAATCAATAAATAAATATAACAATATTAAACTAATCAGTCATGTAAAATCATAAATATAAAACAAATATAGAATTTTTTCATATATACATTTTTTTGAAAACTGTCCAGTGATGTTTGGGCATTACTGTAATAAATAAAAATCATTACAAAATGCTTTGATGGTCTTTTTATTTTGTTATAGTTAATAGAACTGTATTCTAACCGTTTATACAGATTCAGTCAGTTAACAATCTGTTACATCCAGAAGATGATATCATTCACATTATGATTTTGGCAATAGATATACAACATAAAAAACCAACCCAGAAGATAAACAATTTTAATTTTATATATATCTAGACATACAGACACAGATGCAGACACATACACACACACACACACACACACACAGCACACTTTAAATAAAAAAAGCTTTTAATAGTTTAATATTTACCTTTCCAATTCGTTTTCCATGGACAGAATCAGCTTTCATCTTGGAGAAGTAATGATAGTATGTGACCACATAGGTGATGATTGACTTCTCATCAGGGTATTCCACATTGACATCTGCAAGATATTTTCAATATCCATCGTAATCACACAAAACAAAACATTTCAAAATTCTGTACAGTGCATAATTAAAAGAAAACTTTCCTTCAGAAAGCAAATTCTATTATCTTTTTTCTATAAAACATTTAAGTAAGAGATCGACACTTTAATGATCATGGATCGGGTAAATGAAGGTTAACTTCATAGGAATGAAGGTGAAAACAGAACTGATCAAGTACAAAACACTGCAAGGTAGACACTTGATATGTACAAACAAAATGTATTTCTTGACAGTGTAAGATCTCTATCAACACGGAACAATCTTTCATCTTTTGGTATCAATTTGGAGACAAGTTATTTTAGTCAAGCAAAGAGAAGGAAGAATGTTTTTTATTCATTCTTTATTTATCTAATGACAATCTTTTAAACATGAACCCAGAAAGAAAACAAAGAAATATTATGACAACAACGAACTTTGCATAGTGTTAGGTAAAATGATAAATGTCTAACAATGACAAAAATAATATTCTTACAAAGTTTTGCATGCATACCGAAACTTCCTTTTTATTTTTTATTGTATAAATTCTTATTATAATTATTATTATTATTATTATTATTATTTGTTATTTTCCATGAATGCTAAAAAGAATTACCTTCAGGATCAAGAAGTCTTGAAAGTCCAAGTTTTTCTTCAGCCACACCGAATGCATTGTCCAGATTGTGCATGGCATTGGATTTCTGAAGTTTTTCATACTGAATGAGGTCAGGTCTGCAATGGAAAAGATATTAATTTTAATCATTTTGCTCATACTGGCAAAATCCTGAAAATTAAATTAACCTAGATATTTGAATGAAATTCATTGTCCGTCTACATTTATATGAACTGTTTAACAAATTTAATTCTGTTGCCAATTTTATTTTTAATTTTTTTAATTCTACTACTGATAATCATTACAAAATTATTCAAAATTATTAAAAAATAATGGCCATTTTGTAAAATGTAAAAAAAAATATATCTACACACACCACCACACACTCGTACTATTTATTTTATCATCTAGTATAAATGTTTTAAAAATTAGTTACATTAGCAAGAAACCGTGCTAAATTATCTGAAAAGAACTAAAATATGGTATGTTAATTCAGAACATACGATTCAAAACTTTCTACATACATTAACAGAACTTGAGTTAAGTATCATATATGCAAATATATTTTTCTCTTACCCAAATAATAATAAAAAAAAATTCCAAATAAATGTGTGTTTACATATAAATGAAATATGCAGAACCTTAATTTCCATAACAAAATTGTGTTTTCCTCCTCCATTTATTGAACTTGTAAGAGACCATTTTCATATATTGATTATTGATCTATTATGGGCTATTATTTTATGTTAAACATTCAGAATCCATTCTTCTGCCCATTGTGCCAAAACCAGCTCTACAATCAATGTATAAAGGCTCCTCTTTACATTTGTTGATTACTATCCCTTCATAAGATATTTTTGAATATCTAAATAAAATAAAATATTCCCTGTCCATTTCTACGACTTTGCTGCTGAGCATGAAAGCTGTGACCACTGCGAGTTGATAAATAATTTATAAATAAACCTTTGAAAGGATTAGATTATCAGATGTGTCAGCATATGCAAAATAATTATAACATATGGTCTGGTGGGGAAATAATCAGACAGCTGCTGCTGTTCTGTGTATTGTTTTGGGGCCATTAAATAAATTTTATTACAGGAATTCAAATTAATAAAATTGAAAATTTGTATTTTTTAAATTTTATTTTATTATTATTTTTTAAATAAATATTTGTTAACTAATAACTGTCTGATTATTTATTTGCATTTGTCATTTATATTTAATAAACATCTATGTGCAAAATGAAAACTGTTCTAAAATATAGATTTTAAGGAAAGGCAAGGTTTAATATTTCCTCCATCCAAATAACCATGTATTAAGACATAGAATCAACAGCTGAATGAAAATATTATTAAATAAGTAACACTGAATTTTTTTTTCACCAGCAATGCCAATGCAGACAGACATCTCATTGTTTTACAAAGAAAAAAATTCCTTCCATTTTTATTCAACACAAGAATGAGATCTTTGTGTGTGCAACTAACACTACTTACAAAAATAATAGTAATTTACAGAGCTCAAAGAGCTTTGTTTGTTTGTAAAAGCTTTTTGTGAGACACGCCTGAGTCCTTATTATTAACTCTGTGGAAAAGCAAAGCCAAAGAATGCAAATATCTGGCATTCGAGGTATTCCCGTTTCCATGGAAACTAAAATAAACTAATGTCAGCATGGAAAAAATGGTTGCCGACAGACCTGCAGCTATGTTTACTAGCAGGTGAACAAATAAGAGTAGCTGTTGTACAATTCTTCACCTTTCCAGTTAGGTATTGCAGTTTATTACATTAAACATGTACATATAAAACATAATAATCACCAAAAAGCTGCAGATAAATATTCAAATATACAAAAGCGTTTAAAAAAAAAGAAAGAAAATAAATAAAAATAAAAACACATAAAGAAGACATGCACTTTCCCGTCTCAATAAAATTTAAAAATAAAATAAAAAAAATAAAATAGAAATATTATTTTGTCACTTCAGGTTTTATAATTTTTAAATACCATAATAAGCAGAACTGTGCTTTGTTTCACAAAATTAAAAAAATGTTGTGTGAAAAAACAGTAAAATTTAAATATCTGAAGTTACTGATAAGTTACAAGGCAACAGCAAAGCAATACAGGCATTTGATTCAATGTTCTATTTAAATGCACTTGACTGTTTCAAGGTGAAAGCATACAGGTCAGTCTGTACCTCTAGATAATACGTAATATTTTATACGTGCGGGCACTGCACCAGTCTCAACATGTAACTAAATTTAATGTGAACAACGAAAGCTGACAGCATCAAAAAGGTTTATTGAGTAGTGAGTGCAATTTCCGCCTGTAGCAAAAAAAGGTCAGGATTAATAATAGCTGAGGGAGGACCAGACAGACACAAGATGGGATATGATTCATGTAGCAACACCAGTTTTTACACAGATCAATGGATGAATCAATGGAAACGGGATACAACAGCTAGTTTCAGATTAGACCAGTGTGCACAGATGTTCCAATCAAAGTATTTTTATCACAGCCTTTGTATATATAAAAATATATGGTTCTGTAGAATGATTATTAAAAAAATAAACTGAATATTATCTTCTCTGCAATAAACACATTTACAAATACATTGCGCCAGACTAACTACTATTAATTTCAAGAAGGAGCTGTAAAACTGTAACTGACAAGTAACATTATCTTGTTTCTTAATTTGCTTGTATTCTGGATCAATATCACAAGACTTTTTTTTAATGTCATATAATATCACAACAATACTGAATATATTATACTCCTCTTAAATAGATAGCTAGGATGCAATTTTAATTTTTTGGGCTTGAAAATTACACATATGGTTAAGCCTTTGTTCAAATATAGCTTCTGCAATACACAGCAGTGCATATGACAGGAAAAATTGCAATCTTACAAACAAATACAAATTTTATCAATAAACATACTGAAAGGTAATAATAAAACTTTAAGCACATACAAATTCATTTCTTGACCATTAATTGAAACAGTATTAAAACAATATTTAAATTTTCTTATTTCATTAAAAAATACAAAAAAAAAAAAAAAAAAAAAAAACACATATACAAAAGTAATCCACATCATTTCATTCTAGCTTCTGTTTGACATCCGAAATATATATTTTAATGTAAAGAACATTTATCTTTTTTCTTCTTTTGGCATGTTTTTATATTGGTTTATGTGTACTGTTTCTCAATATAAAATATTACAAAAGCAAATTACAAGTTATTAGATTAGTACATCTATTCAGAGTGTGTTATCAGATATAATTATATTATCTTAATAACTTCCTACCAACAGAGCCGGTCAAACTGTCACAATTTCTCCAGCCCAGTGTGATTAATTTTAACCCTTTAGCTGAGTTAGACTCTGCTGTCTAGACATATTTAAGAAAGACCAATTAAGCCAAACAGAAACCTATGTGCAAAATCAATACTTATCCAAAATAATAACATGATATAAGATGTTATACCAATGACTATTAATAAAGCAGCACAAAGAAATAAACTAAAATAAATACCAGTTTTAAATTAATTTCCTTTTAATTAAAATATACACTGCATACACATCTGCAGCAGGAGGTAGCCATTAACTTTTTTGGTATTTGCTTTATTGTTGCATTATTCTCCAGGCATTTAATGTGCACATTAAAATAAATAAATACAAAAATAAATAAATAAACAAATAAAAATTGATAATAATAAAAAATAAATAATACAAAATATATTAAAAATAAACTAATAAATGTATTTTTTACATAAAAAAAAAAAAAACCAAGTGATTTTCATAGTTTCTATCTGACAGATTTTTCTTGAGGGGGGTGTTGACTATCAAACTCTCCTGAACAGACAACCTTTATATTCTGCAGTCCCAAAATTAAAATAAACCTTGTAGAAAAAGTTACAATAGCAAACATGAGTCACCTGTGTTTGTGAATGAGAGCATTGAAGGCAAGGCCGTCCTTCCAGCTGGTAGTGAAGTTACGAACGTTGACGTTTGGGTAGCCAGCAGTCTTCATTTGGCACCACAACAGCAAAGCATCCTTGGCTGACTTGGTTTCGCTGTTGTCGGTTTCTTCTATTGTAATGTCTTGAATCTTTATAAAAAAAAAAAAATGAACAGTTTCTTGTTAGATGAATATAAAGAAATCACTTATATTTTTTAAATTTCTTTTTTAAAAAATACAAGATAAAAAAAAAACAAAAAAATGTTAGAGGGAATTAGAGGTTAGCTTTAAAAAGTACAATAGTTAAAAAATAAAATGAATAAATAAAAAAAAAAAAAAAGATAAAGAGAGAAAGAGAGGTTTTGATCTTGATCATCACCACTAACAGCTTTTAAACAGAAACAAATATTAAATCAATAGATTATTGTTAACAAGTCTTACCTGGAAACGCAAAATAATGGTCCATATCAAACCAAGTGTGAGTCTGTTGCTGCCGTCAACAATGTCGTGAGCTCCCATGTTCTCAAGATGGACTCTCTGTTCGTGAAGGAAGGAAAGTGCTTTGTCGACATTTTCCAAGCAGTGAATCCTCATCTTTCCTTTTGTGGGGCGAGGCTGAAAGAAAAAATAGCAATTCAAAATATAACTTACTTCATAAGAGGTTTAACAATTATATTTATAAACATTATGTTCAACAAAACAAACCATTTCCCCACGTTGCTTTAAATCTAATTGTTTCAAATTCTGAATACAGCAGGTCAAAACAGATCAGAGGTGGACTTGGTTCAAACTCAAGTAATACATAGTGTTTTTGCATATTTGTTTTAGAAAATGCATGTTCATCCACATAAATAGATGTTGTGTTAGTACATACCAGTCTTTCTCCTGACAACACCTCCAACAGCTTCATCAGCATCTTGCCATCTCGGAGATCTACATACAGATCGTTGATCCGATTTCCTGTTCGTACAAGATGTGAGTTCACCCATTTCATAAATGTTTTCTTTTGGACATTTTCTCTCTCATCTACAAAGAAAAATATAATTATTTAAAAAAAAAAATGACAATTCTTAATTTTAATTCTAACAAATATTTGAAACTGCTTTTGTATTTGCTGTAAACAACAAAGTAAATATTAAAAATGCTTTTCACGAATATTTATTCTGGAATGAACATATGTAAGGTTTGGTTTTATATCTTTAATGCTCTTGACTATGTTACTTTCATGGTACCATTAGTATTATTGAACAGAGTGCTTAGCTTACTAAATGTCTGTAAAACCAACAAGATCTACATGGCCTCTCCAGGTGGTGTTTTATTAACTGTCAGTGAAATAAAATGAAGTTCATTAAAGGCTTTAGATTTGCCAGACTGTATCTACAGATGCAGAATTATGTCACACTATACTGGTAATGAATGTCAGTCAAGGTGATAACAACCGTCATTAAACTGGCTTCTTTTATTTCTTAATTCGGTTTCACTGATGGACAGCTCTTTTTTTCTAACAGTTGTCAGTGAATGTTGTCTTGTTACTGTGACTACAGAAGTAGTGCAGTAATCCTATTTTTGTTAAGTCTGTGCAAGTCAGTCTACTCACACCAAGTCTGGATTAATGACATGAAGCAGTCTGGGTCAGCTATCAATATTCAATTTATTTCAGCCAAAAATAAAGTCCCGAAATGAATCACCAGGTACTTTTGCAAAAATAAAACTGACAAGTGCACATAAGTATGTCTTTGGGGATAGTAAGAGCAATATGCTTTGTGTTTATACTAATTTGTTTATTTCTACATTCTACAATAGTTTTTATTAACCTAATTTTCCTAAATATTTTTCTTCATTAAAATTTCATCAGGTGCAATGTGCTTTCAGGTTTTTTTTTACTAGATTTTATAATCAATTATTTTTTAATTTTCAATTATTTAACAGATTTTTTTTATTTTAATTTTTTATTTAACAGATTTTTTTTATTTTAATTTTTTATTTAACAGATTTTTTTAGCCATGAAATGGAAAGGTAGTCACTGTTTTATTTATATTATTTTATAATTAAAACCAACTGGCAAAAAATTCTGATTATATATAGCAATCTTTTACAAGTTAAAGAAACTTTTTTCAAGACTAGTTGTTTTCAACAGAACACATCTTTCATACACTTTCAAATTATAGGTGACACATAGATTATTTATTATAAAATTTCTTTAAAAATTAAATTTATACATTGAAGTAAATTATCATTTTCTGACATGCCTAGCTTTCAACTGTCTTTTACCATATTTACCAAATACATGAGACATGCATTAGACTGTCTTAGAGATCTTTTCACACTATTCTGTTAAATGTTTGTGGCAAAAACATGTTACTTTCGTCATTTTGTGGCATTCTTCCAACTAGCATGTTCTTTATGGATATAAATTCTCTCTTCAGTGAAGGTTTCTATCCAAAATTATTGATTGTTTCTGCAGTTCTCTCCCCATGAATCAGAATATACCGTCTCATCTGGTATTTGTCTAATCTAGATTAATTTCAAAAGTTTCAAATTGCTAAACCAGTGGAATTGTCTAATGCAGTGTTATTTCGACAGTCACCTGAGGGTTTACTGTCTTGTTACATTTCAGGCAATGCTATCTGATACTGTTTGTATAAACCGATAATAAAATGATTATCTGACAGCAGACTATAACAAGAGAGCTTCTGTGTTATCTCTTACAATCAACTACCCGGGAGAAGATTTTTATCCTATTAGTTGTGTATTATTCTTAAAAATGCAGTTTACATATTGTCTTTTTGTTACTGCTCAATATCATAATCTTTAACAAAATACAAATGTGTTAGTGCTATTACTGAAAACCAGCTTTACATTCATGTGCTATTTTTGTTTCCTCCCCTCTTAGGTCAAGATGACAAAATTAGGTGCAAAAAATAATACAGAATATTTTCACACTAAAAGGTAATTAAAGTTATAGGGTATATAATATTATGAAATTCAGATTAACAAAAATCAAAAACACATCGACATCAACTGACCTTTCTTAAAAAAAAAATATATATATATATATATATATATATATATATATATTTCACCGATTCCTAGATTACCAAAATCTCGTGAGATACATACAATCTGTTTAAGAAATTTCTGTGTTCAGATAAGTTGTTTTTTAAACACCTTTTTGTTCAAATTAATCTGAAATTTACTGACTGGTATGCAAAATAAATAGCATCCTAGGAGTAGTCAGCCACGAAAATATATTTTATTTTCTAGAGATAGAAATAATAATTGCCAGTAATAAAGTAATAACTGTTCTCTGCCTACATCGTGACATTTTGGCAAATAGGTATGATTCTATCTGATAAGCAGTTTCCTGCAGAGGTCATCATGATGAAAATGTGCACGTTTTCCCACACATGACTGGGTAACTGACAATATGAAATTACATCACCTATCCAAAGCCACAGTTCACATAGATATTTATATATATACATATAAAATAATCTGCATTTAATGTTTCCTGTAGTCTCCTGTTTGTTAGTTAAAAATATACCAGTTGCCAGCTTTATTAAAGAAGATATTTTTCAGAGGGATATTATTCAAAAGTTATTTCTTCTTTAATATTTATAAAAATTAAAAAAATATAAAAAAATAAAAATAAACATGATAGAAAAAATAGTCTTCAAAATAATTTGTTTTCTCCCAAATTTATATTTATGGAAGCTCCGTTTCTTATGTTTTTAAATCTACTTTATAAAAAAATAAACAAAAACAAGCAATAATAAACATGCATATCAATCTTTAAGTAATTACTTCTTTTCTTGTTTTTAAAATAAGGACCTGCTGTAATACCTGAAAATGTAATTTAATGGCTGGAACATGAAAGGGTTTTGTATGTTATTTTATTTCACCTGACAGCTGTCTTATCTTTCCTCTTATATTTCTTTCTGCAAGAAGGGATGCATCTCTTTCCATTGTTCTTTTTGAAACAAAGGGAAATTATCCACATGAATGCAATGTCTAAACCTCTCCAACAAGGCCACAAAAAAAAAAAAAAAGGGTTTATAAAAAAAAAAAAAAAAAAAAAAAAAAAAAAAAGCTGGTGGAAATGCTAACAAAAACAATAAAGGCTTTATTCTTTTCAGCACAGCAAACTGCAGCAGTGTTGTTTAATAAACATCTCATCTGCTGGAAGCAGAGAATATTTTCCTTGAATCCATGAAGGTTTTATCACAGAAATATTCAAATATCCCACAGATTGTATAGAAGATGTAAAGTTCAGTTTTTACAAGGTGTTCTGTTTGTGTAACCTGCATTGATTGTTCCATTAGCCACAGCATCCACAATATTAACACAATTAACCTTCTTGTTGATACAGTGTCACCTCATCTTGAAAGCTAAAGGCAACATTTGTTTTAAAGATATGCTTAAGTTATTTTACTGTTTTAAACAAAGACTACGGAAGCTAACTTCCTGGGCCAAAATATTAAGTGGAGCATTTCCTTTCCAATGTGACCGAAAATTATTTTCATAAAAATGAAACCAAGTAATTATTATCTGTAATTACAATTTATTATAATCATTAAATGGTTTCCTGTAATCTTAATAGTATCTGCAACTGAAGCTGTATTAATTACACAAATTTCATAAACATGAATATTGTCAAGATTATTCCAGTATAAAATTATTTAGATATAAATTATTAATATTTGTTTAAAAGTATTGTGATACAATATACTCCTTCAACATTATAAAGTAAAATTTGAGTACATCTCAAATGTTATTATCAAAAATGCAAGGGCAAAGTAAATGTATTATTTTATTTTTAACTTAAATCCCTAATATGACTGTAAACAAATTTTTCAGATGTAGTTTTCAAACTGTATTATACTGTAAGTCTGGTTTCATTAAAATCTAGATTTGTGACTTGGTATGTCAACATTTAATATCAAAACTAGCAGTATTTGTCTTTACAATGTTAAGTAAATATTCTTTGTAAAGTCAAGATATAGTATTAATCTTTATCAGAAGAACTATCAGTTGAATTTACATTTACTTTTCTGCATATAAAATTTTGTACTTGATCAGGTGACTGAAAGACCGAAAGATCAATGTCCATATTTGGCGTCCAGTTGAGCAAAGCAATCTTCTTCTCAAAGTGTCAGGATTCAAGGATCAATAAAAATGTTACCAGCTTCTTGCTTTTCTAAGAGGTTTCTCTTAGGTTTGAATTTTTAAAATGCACATACATTTTAAAAAGCAAAAATATCCAGATAGACATCGTTTTCTTAAGCTTTTTCTCCTTAAAAGCAACTTTTTCAGAAATGTCAAAACATTATGTAATGGAAAGACTGTTGATTTACTTCAGACTAGAATTTTGGACACTTTATTCATTTTGTATATAAAATAAAAAGCTTTTTTTCTCTGCTGTGTATAAATATATTTAAAAAGTGGTTCTATACAGTTCTGGAAGCTGAAGTACTTTAGCACTGCTTCAAAAGAAACTGTTTATTTGATTATTGTTTTTGTTTTGTTTGTTGTTGTTTTGTGTGGGGTATTTTTGGGAAGGATATTTATTGATGTTGCTGTTGATATGCAGTAAGCTAGTTGGACATTTAAAACTATCAGAACATTTCATATTTTCTCCTACTGGAATGCAAAAAATCAAAAACAACCATTTCAGTAAAAATATTTTATCTGTTTGTAATAACTGCTGAGTAATATTTCTAATTTGTATGTACGAAGAACAATATAAACACATCATTCAATTTTTTCAACTTTATTCCTTAGAAAACAATCTAACGGAATTTTAAACTGAAACAACACTTTGTTTTCTTTTTTCTCCCTATATTTAATACAGTAACACTAGCCTACAGTAAACAAAGCTTATCTGAAACTGGCATTCAGACACAGGAATGCAGTTAACTGCTTCCAAACATCCAGTGTTTTTGTTTTTTTTATGACCCAGCTGAATATTATCAACACTCCTGAGGTCAAACTATTCCCACAACAATTAATTCAGACTGTCCCTACAGAGAGATATTACAATAAATTGTCGCTCTCTCTCTCTTACACATTTTTCTCATTCTCCCTGGTCTGTATCATTGTATTTTACCAGCCAGGCTTACTTTCTGTTCAATAAGGACCATCTGTTGCAGCTAGCTGCATATAAATTTAAATATTTTCACTAAACCATGTTTAGAAGTACGTATAAATATAACGACAAGGTCTAAAGATAAATAATCGTTTTGTTATTTAAGCAAATGTAAAAAAAAAACACATACAGCTTAATAATGCATCATATCTGGCTGGAAGATTGAAAAGGTATGCACAACCTTTATACAGTCAAAGCACCACCTGCTATTTGAGTGATATGCTGTCATCAGGTTTTCAGCAAAAACACCACTACTAATACACCCAGCACACTAACAGCTCTTCAATAGAGTTAAGTAAACTGGTGCATACAACGGCAACAACTAGAATACAGCAAAATGGAACATGCAACAGTCTGTTCTGTGTCACATGGTAAATCAGCAACATATTTAATGGGGAAAAAAATGCATCCATTGCTGTCACATTTAGATTTTTTTTTATAGTGTGTATTATTACAACAGCTGCAATACATTTCACTTCTATATAGATATTACAGTATTATTAAAGCATGTTATGACTGCAATTAAATGGTAAATGTATGGCTTCAAAGTTATTTCATATATCTTAATTTCCTGTGAAAATCAAAGATATAGCTATTTCCAAATTTTTTTAATTTTTTTTTCTTGCTTTTTCCTCCTGTTTTTTTTTTTGTTTTTTTGTTCTTGCTTTTTCCTCCTGTTTTTTTGTTTTGTTTTTTTGTTCTTGCTTTTTCCTCCTGTTTTTTTGTTTTGTTTTTTTGTTCTTGCTTTTTCCTCCTATGTCACATAACCTACAAGCGAAACAGGGGAGCGTGGGTGTATCACCTGATTTTTTACTTGCTTAAAACAAATTAATCTGAGCCCATGAAACTGAACTAAATAACTCTTTTCTTTTTATAATTAAGATTATATTTGACAAATTTAGATGTGCATACACGTCAGTTACTTACTTCCAACATTTGGAGAAAAACCTTTGTAACTTGTAGTAACATTTTAATTCACAAACTTTCAATGAAATGACTGTTTTTCTGTAACTGAGATGCCCTAGATATGGGACTACTAAAAAAAACAATTCATACAGCACATAAGCAAACAAGCTGAGCTGACTCATCCACTTGTTATGTGGTTGTACTTTATAGTTTGTTCTAGAATTTGTGGCTTCAAAAACTGAAGATGGACACTAGGATTAACTCAGCAAACTGTACAAATTTAACAATGAAACAATAATCCCAACTAAAAGCGAGCAGTTTAAAAAGTTCCAAGTCTCCTGGAACAAAAACTATTATAGCTAAAACTAGTTAGCTACAATAAAATAGCAAAAGAACAGATTTTATTTTAAGAGTGTACACTACATTTTTAAGATTTAATTTTAAAAATAATACTAAAAACAAAAAATGGTGTTTTAAAACCAAATATATTACTTGGTAATATTAGAAATAATGATAAACAGAAAAACAGAACCATTTGTTTTCCTGCTGCTTGTTTTAAAACATGTATAAACTATTTTCTCCTTCATTCTTTAAATCTGTTATTTCTTCAATGCCTATTAATTTTGAAAACAAGACCACCAAATGGCAATGTCCTTTCAATGTTTGCAAGCAGGCTTGTGTCAATATAAAAATGCTAATAGAATTGTCTTGAGGAAAACACATACATGACCAGGCACTAATGAAGCTTGGCTATTTATGAGACAATTCGAAAGGCTCACGAATGTTTTGAGCAGACTACAACATGAAGCAAACAGTGGTTTCGAAGTCAGAAATGTAAAGCCTGGTGGCATGGACGCCAACACCAGTGTTCACCATTAGAAAAATCAATATCTATTATTACCAACCATTAGCAACACACAGATGACATGTTTCTGTGACTCATGTACAGCATAGCTTGGCAGACATTATTATGTTGTGCCTGCCTGCCTGCCAGTGTCTCACATTTCTGGTGGATGGACTCGAAGGTGTGAAAAGCATAAATTAGTCACAGCAACGCACAACTTGACAGTGTTGAAAGGAAAAAAAAATATCTTAACAGTTGAATAATGAATGAAAGGACAGCAAAGTCCTCAAACGCTCGTAACAAAAAGTCTGAATCACTGAACACAGATAAAAAGCAGTTTTGCAACGTGAACCGTATTGTTATATAGGTGTTTATAGGCTAATCGAAAGAATCACTCGTTATGACTGATAAATACATATTTTAGATAGATTATTGTTAATCGATTCCCACTCCCATTTTTTTCTTTTTATTGTTTCCTATGCTTTACAAAATAGTCACTTGAATGAGTTTAAAATAAAATTCAAAACATAACTTTTATTACACTCTTAAATTTCCAATTTTTATCATATTCATTGGTTATGTATCTTTTGATAAATGCTTGGTTTTGTCGTGAATAAAAATCATTGCCAATTTAAATATATATATTTTCTGCCATTATGAATTTTTGATGGTAAAAAGCTCAACTTTCACACTCTGTATAGCAATTTTTCTGGAACTATTCAGTTGTTTTCTATGAATTATGTGCTAGAAAAGGAGGTAACACCATGCAAAAATTATGTCACATGACTTCAAACCGATGCTTTTTTTATCTCATGATTATTTACAAAATTCAATCAGTTGTTTTACTACAATTTCACATAAATGCATCCTAAAACTGTCATATTGTAATTGAAGACAGGTAGTTATTTCATGAAATGTCAGACATGTAGAAAAGATAAGCTTCAACATGCTCGACAGAAGGGAGAGAAAAAAATCAGACACTAATATGGACTAATTTTAACTCTGATTACCTCAACTGCATGTTATTTTTTTACTGAATTGTTACTGCTTTTTGCATAGATCTTAGCAAATTTCTAATAGAATCTCAAGATCTATCAGATGTTTTTCAGTACACTCTTCCATGTGTTATAATTGATAATAAAAAATGTAAGAAAGCAAAGAAAAATTTCATGATACAGAAATGTTTACAATTTTGTAAGACCATTTTAAAAACTGTCAAAAAACCCACCTAAATAGAAAAACTTCAAAAACTGTTATAACATACACATGCATTTTAATATCTACCTATAAAAACAAGAAATCCAGAAATTTAAACCAAATCTGATAAGAGTTTAAAAAAATAAAAGATTTCCCCATCATGTGTCCCCTTACCTGGAAACCGAACAAAACCACAAATGCAGGCTTTTTATGTTAGAAATATCTTATCAAATGTCAGGTTTTTTTTTTTTTTAATGCTTACTTACATTTTATTTTCTTAAACCATTAACCCAGAACGTAAGGAAGCCCTAGTCAAGAGTAAGCTAATACTGACCTGCCAAAGCTTTGATTCTTGATCTTTCAAACAGCCTTGACGAATTATTCCCAGCATCAAAATCATCTTCAATCTGCTCTGACTCCCAGTGCACCGAGTTTGTTATCTGCACCACGTCGTTCATGGCTGCAGTTTATCACACTGCACGGCGATCCTGCAGAAAAACAAATTATAGGTAAATCCATTAAATACTGATTTGTTCTGTGCAGACAACACAATGTGCAGTGACCTTAATTTTTATAGAGGCAGTGTATCACGTTATGTATAAATATCAATAAAAAAAAAGATTGCAGTGACCCTTCTTTTAAGTATTATCTGTCTATTTTACACACACACACACACACTTAAATAAGAGATGCTGCAATATTTATTTACTGGTATGCATATGCAAGCTTGTGGATAGGCTGAAGAAAAATGAAAAAAATGAAAAGCTGGCTAATATCAAAGCTAATATCAAACTTATTCTCAAAATCTATTTCAATGAACACAAAAGCACTACTTTTATTGGGGATTCTCTTTTCTCACCCCCTCGCATACAGACATGTTTAATTCATACTGTTGAAAGATGCAAAGAAAACATTAGCAATGTTTTTATCTAGAATCAGAAGCTGCAAAACAGGTTTTCTTAACTTTCTGTAATAACCCAGTAGGCATGACAATAACTGAACACAAAACTTTCTAATGGTTAAATGTATAAACTAAATAAAAGCACAAATGCTTACTCAAACCCTGGATTATACAATTTTTTTTTTCTTTTTTTTTTCTCAGGATGTTCTATTAAATAGTCAGATGCATTCAATTTCACTGTAATTTATTGCCTTTTTGGTGCACCAGGTTCAAAACAGTTTGCTAAATGACAAAAACAGCATATGCAATGGCAATAAAAAAAAAAAATACATCAACAAACAAGCTGATAAAATGCTAGATTTTTTACACACTTTCTTTTTCTCCATCTGTGTGTAAAATTGTGGGGGGGGGTTGTTGTTTGGTTTTCATGTCTCAAATAACTTCAATTTCACTTTACATTGTAGCTAATTAAGTTGAACAAATTGTTTAGGATATTTTAAAAGACATTATGATCAATTTTAGTTACTGTTTTGACTGGATCCTAGTATCTGAAGTGCTGTTTACTTTTTATTCTGGCATGTAATACTTCTTGTAACTGTAATAACAATTAAATCATTAGTTCATGAATTATTGTTAAAAGAAGCATGTGACAGCAGCTTATCTTGTATGCTTATTTAGTATGTTTATAGCTTCTGAACTACATCCGATCAACATGCATATTGATTTGCAATTTATCTATATTTAACAAGTTTGCTTAACAACTTATTATCTAATGAGGACCAATGTATTTGCATGCTGAATTAATCCGTTGACTGAAAATGTGTAAAAATATATATATTTTATGAGATCTTGGTGTCTGATAGACTAGACAGCATTTACACCTTGCCATAAGCATAATATAATTGTGGGAGTAGGCTATCGGTTGCCACCCGTTAAACAGATATAATCAGAAGTATATCTGTCTGAACAGTGTCATAGTTTACACTTCTAAAGCAGAGATAATTTACTGCCAGATTAGGGAGTTTTATCTTCAAGGTTGGTTTCAGGTCAGTCATGGTTTAAAATGAGATAAATTGACTGTCAAAAGAAATTAAAGATAATACATATTGCAGTTAGTGCTGTTCTTTACATCTTCACTACATGATATATAAAAATATTTATCTTTATTTAAGTGACCTTGATATGTTGACAAATGTACTTAAAATGACTTACTGTGCTTTAAAACCTTACAAATACTTTATATAAAGATACTATGTTATAGTCAGACACATAATTTTTATAGAATTAAATATTCTGTCAACTGTGTCAGGTTCCAATAAAAAGTATAATCTTTTTCTGAGTTATGCATTAATAATGCAGTTGTTCTTTTAAGTAAATACTAGGAAAATAATAAATACCAGGATTTATTGAAAACAGTAATTACAATCAATCATAATGTCTTAGAAGACAAGGCTGTCCTTAGCAGGTTATGTTTCTGTCAATTAATCACAATACAATTTTACATATTTTATTTTAATAGACTTTGAATTCCAGCATTCATGAAAACCTTTATTCATTTTGGAAAGCTTAAACCATACTTTAGATAAGTAGCACTGTTATATCAGAACAGATACGGATTTTATGTTTAGAAAAGGTACATATATTACCAGATATGTGTGCATACTCATTTATATTGCAAATCAAATTTATCTAGACTAACTGCAAGTATAATAATTACCCTTCCAAATTCTAACCTCTCTCTGTGTGTGTGTGTGTGTGTGTATAAATATATATATATTCAACATCTGAATTTTTATACTCAATCTACCATATATCTTTGATGACCTGATACAAATGCATGCCAATACTGTAAGATTACTACATCTGTAGATATAAGCTGCAGGCACAGATAAGCAAGTGTACTCTAGTCATTTCAAATTACAGAGCAGATTAGATGCATTTGAAGAAAACAATTTTGATGTTGCCTTCATGCAAAAAACAGACTGAGTTGAGGCATTTTCTGTACTTCATTAAAAACAAACCAGTAGAAATGTTCTTTTATTAAAAGCAGTATTTGTAGATATGAATTAAATGTGAATTTGCTTTTAAACAATCAGTATTTTTTTCTTCAAGGAAAATGTATAGCTCTCTGTATAACAAAGCTCATTATGATGATTATTAATGTTTGACAGGAAAAAAGCCTATTTTTCTGATTTATACAGAAACAGAATATTATACTGAGTATGTAACATTAGAAACAACATTATCTGGTGTCACTGTACAGTTAGGAAGCTGACCACAGCAACCCTGAAAAGAAATCAATAGCCTCACTGATTATACACTGGGAGAGCTCTGCAAATATTCAGTAGCCAGACTTCATTCTAAATAATTATGGAAAGACTAAAATTGCTACTGACCAAATTGAAAGCAAAGGACAGTTTTAATTTTAAACCCCATCCTCTGTTATCTTTTTAAAGTAAGCCTTATAATATAAACCTTACATATCAACAATCATTTGTATTCAAATGGATTATAATATTTTGCAGATCTCTGCCAGGGTTTGCACACTCTGTGTTAATGTTTTGATAAATTAAAAGAATAAAAAGCACCAAAACAACCTGCTACAGCTAAACACTGTGCATACATTTTTTTTTTTTTTTTCTCTAGAAAAGGATTTAGAAAGGTAAAATTCTTAGGTACCATTAATGTTAATGTACATCCAAAATACATTATATGGGTAACATGTAGACCTGAATAATAACCAGTTTAACTGATATAATTGATTGATTTTCAAATTTAATAAAATAAAACAAATTCACTGTATAATTAATTAGCCTTAAACATTTACTCATGCTAGTGATGTGAAAAAAAGCACAAAACTTCTAATAAAGGTAATTTGTATACTTGACCAGTTTAAGTAAGATTTTTAAAAAAGAAGAAGGAAAAAAAGCATGTTCTGCAGCCACCCAAAGAAAGCGAGAACATCTATTCACAGCCATCAGGTCAGTGTATCATAAACTCTAGAAACATTCCAAGCACAGTACACTCAGGTCAATCAATAAGTGAGTTGAATTATATTGCTCCAAATCAAGAAAAACTCAAACAACTACTGAATAGCTGTAATGATTTCTTAAGGTTATCGGCTGCTGACCTTACAGCAGCAACTAAAAATAGTTTTCTAGACCAAAAGCCTGGACAAAAATTACCTATGCCAATTCCAACTAAATGTGTTTATGATTTAGTCAGTAATTAACTGAAAACAAGATCGCATGCATAGAAATTTGCACTTACATTTTAATATGCAGATATCACCAAACATGGTTAAGAGGTTTATAATTTTTAAAATCAGTACTGATTTGTTCTTTAAATATTCAGTTCACAAATACTGCGTTAAACAAATTTTTTATGAAAATAAAACACAACTTGGTCAATTTAATAAATGGAAAGAAAAAAAATGTAAAAATTTTAATTGTTTATATTTGTGTTGGCACCATGTGTTGTTGTTTTTTTGTTAAATAAAAAAATGTACACTGGCTAAAGTCAATATTTATTGTATTAACAAAGCATTTATAAATATTATTCTAAGTGTTCAAGTATATATTTTTTTACAAGTATGATTATAATATATGTTTATTATACATGGCAGTTATTCAACATTTAGAAGAGCAAAATACTCCAGCTCAACAAATCAATACAAAAATATTGATCACAGATACTGCTTTTAGTAACAATTATACATAGCTGTCTGGACTTAAAACAGCATCATACCACTGGGCTTGTCCAGGAACTAAGCAACAGATGGGGTGCTATCTATAAAGCAAGTCAGGTGAAATTTGTTACAGTCAAATAAATACTTTGCATTATTCTCTACAATATGAATAGTAATGCAGATGTAAATAATGTTCCACCTAACTTATAATCCACAGCTGCATTTATAAATATATGACAAATAAATAATACTGTTAAAATATTCTTACACAAAGGATAAAATCTCTTTTTTCATTTAACTTAAGACAAAATTAAAATAATAACTGGGTGTAATTATTTGCAATCCAAAAGGTCCATGTTTATGTTACATCAGTTCTTGTTAATTTGAACATATTACTAATATTTAAGCATCATTTTAACTAACATTTCATATGGATTAATTCATTTACTGAATCCCACTCAATTAATCTATAATATTAAAAAAAGAGGTAACTATCAGATAAACCTGACAGGACCGGTCCCTCCCTTGCAGTGCTGGATGTCAGTATCTATGTAAAACAGAACCTGCACAGACTAAGATACACAAATAAGTTTGTTTTGTTGATATTTTTTTTCTTCTAAAATGTAAAGCTTATGATAAAAATCCTGAACAAACATGCAGTTATACTACAAACAAACTTTTTACTTAGTCTTCTCCTCTTTTTTTTTACATCTTGCAAGGTTTCTCACTAATGATTTTTTTTTTTTTTTTTTTTTTTTTTTTTTTTTTTGTGCGTTTTTTTTTTTTTTTTTTTTTTTATGGTAGACACACATATTAATATATTTTACTGTTGTTTTATATTATTATTATTATTATTATTATAAACTGAAAGTCTAGATTTTGTAAATATACAAATTCAAAAATAAATATTAAACAGAAATGTGGGTGGGGTTGTAATTATTTTTTTTATCAACAAGTACGAAAGGTCATTCTTACAAAATGTCGTATACAAAATAACTAGATGGTCATAACATTGCAGAATTATGTAATAATTAAGTTACTGTGCAGGAAGAAAATGAGTCATTTTCCACCTATCTCAAGGTCATCTGCATGCACTGATCTTTCAAAATTGCTCAACTTTAAAGGAAACCCGGAAATTTAGTTACGTCAAACTTTGATACTATTAACAATGAAAATCAGTAAATAATAAACGTAATGAAACCAACAAGCAGGCTGCAAGAAAATTTAGCACAGTGATCCCACAGTAAGATCCAAATGAATCATCAAAGCCGTATCAGAATTCATCACAAATAGTAAACCGCCATGTTGCTTCACATAACGGAACTGCATCAGGTTGCAGATCTGTTGTCTGATGCGTTTAAAAACCATTTGCCTACCTGTGCAGTTGGATCGTACAGTTAATCCCAGGTAATCCTAATGCTGCCGCCAATTATGTATGCTCCGTAATATTTCACCTAAAATTGTTTGACTAAAACCGGCATAAACCACTACCGAAGACTGCAGGCACCCGACGCTAGCCGAATCACAAACCCATTGAAATGTACATGCGCAACTCAGATACTATTTTCTACAAAATAGTCGTGTAAGATAAAGATCACCGAGAGAATCGTTGCTGCTCTTAATCGAGAAGCAATACATGCTTTTTGACATTTTAAAATTATTATTTATTTATTTTTAATACTTAGGGTTTTCATACAGAAACAATGATGTAATTTTTTTTCTTTATTATATCTTATGATCTATCTGATTCACGTAAGGCTGTGAATTTTATAAGTTCATGTTGAATCAAACTGTCAAGCAGACTGAGAAAAAAAGCACTTTTTATTTTTAATAAAGATTCATATATAGATCTAAATATATATACAGAGAGAGAGAGAGAGAGAGAGAGAGAGAGAGAGAGAGAGAGAGAGAGAGAGAGAGAGAGAGCCATTAGTATATCAAGAAAAAATACTGTGCATGCTAAGGGCTGGGCATAGGAGATTATGAAGTTATAAATCTGTTAATGTATTTCATTTGTTTTCTGCATAATTAAAAAAATTAGCATATTATATTGTGTATTGTGCTTATATATAAGCTGATATCATTCTGAGTAATTTCAGCCAGTTTCAAAGTTGCTGCGTTTCTTTGAAATTCATATATACATGTGTGGTGTGTGCCTGTATATATTAATTTAGAAGTTTTAATTAAAATAAATTTAATAGAAAATACAAACGTATATAGTTGTAAGAAGTTAAAATTAAAACATTTTTATTTCCTAATTAAATCTGGATACCGTTTCATTGTAATCAAATATATCTTGGTAACTATTTAAAGATCAGACAAACAAACACACACACACACACACACACACACACACACACACACACACACAACAATTAGTTTCAGTATCTTCCCTACCTCATCCAGTTCGACAAAATTAAAATAAAACAAATAAATAATTTTTATGTCAATGTTATTGCATTTTATGCTATGTAAGTTAAAATAAAATGCATAGAAAAAAGGATCGTAGATTTATCCTGCTTTACACTGCTTAAAAGAAGATAATCAGTTATTTAGAAAGTAGTATCCTTTAACATTATAGCTTTTCTCGCACCTGCAAGAATAATATAGCACTTACTGATAATTCACAGAATAAACAGAAACTGTATTAATATATAAATTGGTGCTATGATCGAGGAAGTTATATTATACAAATGTTTTGGAAACGCTAATGCGATTAATAAAGCAATGTGAAATAATTTATCGATTGCGAATGAATACAAAGGTGATGTCATTACGTTATGGAACTGATCATCGGCCCGAGTACAGTTATGCGATAAGCGAGTGCAACAATTGTTTATTGTGCTGATTAAAAATATTTGCGTTTAATGGCGTTTTTGTTTTATTTTTATATTTTATAATTCACAAAACAGTAAGCATTTCTATTTGTTAACTGATGTATACGGAAAACGATGCACGTGCATCTCAAATGGTTAATTTAATGAGCTCGATCGCATATAATTAGACATAAACAACTGTGCATTCCAAAGAAGACGACTGTGCATGTGTGTGTGCGCGTTTCTATTACTGTTTCGTTTCACACTCTATAAAAATATATATGCTCTGAAAAATCTAAATGAATTTGTTGTAGCGAGATATATGTAAAACTTTTATTTATTTATTTATTTATTTATTTATTTATTTATTTATTCTTCTTATTATTATTTTATTATATTGTTATTTTTTATTTATTTGTTTTTGTTTTTATTTTTATTTTTTTATTTTTGTTTTTATTTAGATTGTTTTATTTGCTGCATATTTTGCTAGAATTTTCATCATAATAAATTAAATCAGCTCGCGGATGTAATATATAGACTGTCGATGGGTTTCCACTTCAAGCTGAGTGCTTGAAATTGGTGTGGCGTTTTTGAGTCACGGATTTAATAGGTCGGTGAATCCGAGTAGCCTCTTATCAACTGTCAGTTGTTGTATCCTGGGTGTATCCTGTAGTGCCTATTTCCTAACAACTAAGTTTCTTCTTGTTTATCTTCTTATTCTTCTTCTTACTACTAGTACTAGTACTAGTACTAGTACTGTTACTACTACTACTACTATTACTACCAACATTATTATGTTGTTGCTGAAAGCATGACTCATTGTTATAAAAGCTCCTATAAATTTAAGCTTTCGAAAATGTAATTTCCTGACGAAGAATAATTTTACGAAGGGACAGCTTGAATTATTTTTCACACAAATTTTCATAATCTTCTGTTTAATCCATTGCTCACAAAATGTAATGCTTTGCAGCTGATACTCCGTTACGTAACCTCACCGTTTCTTTATTTGGTTCTATGAATATGAAGAAAGGAAATTAAATGCGACAATATTCTGGACAGTGTCAACACCTTAACGACAAGTAACAGTAAAGATGGTGATTCCATCGGGACTGTCAAGTCGAGAAAAATTATCAAATTAGCATAATAATAATAATAATAATAATAATAATAATAATAATTTGGTGTAATAATTTATTTTGTTAGTTTTATTTAGCAGTTCAGTTAAATAAATAAAAGATGGTGATGATTAACATAGTAGTAGAAGTAGTAGTAGTAGTAGTAGTAGTTAGAAGTAGTAATAGTAGTAGTTGTTGTAATTTAGAAGTATTATTATTAGTAGAAGTGGTAGTAAAACTAATAGTTAATTTATTTGTTAGTTTTATTTAACAGTTTAAATAAATCAACAAATGATGCGTAACATTAGTAGTAATTGTAATTAGAAATAGTAGTTGTAGTAATAGTAGTAGTAGTAATTAGAAGTAATAGTAGTCGCAGTATTATTATTTAGTAGCAGTAGTAGTGGTAGTAGCGGTAATTAGAAGTATTCATATTATTATTATTATTAATAGTACTAGTACTAATAGTATTTAGTAGTAGTAATAGTAGTAGAAGTAGTAGTAGTAGTAGCAGTAGCAGTAGCAGTAGCAGTAGCAGTAGTAGGAGCAGGAGTAGGAGTAGGAGTAGGAATACTAGTAGTAAACAAAAAATTAAAATTAAAAAACAAAACAAAACACAGTATAGGGAAACAACACAATTCGGATACCAAAAAGAGTCATTTTGATCTTTGCTCCAACGCCCGAATCTAAAGATGCATCTTACTTTTCCCTCTATGTCCCATTACCTATTCTATCCCGAGCTTCGCCTATTTCTGATAAACCACGCATGCTTTAAATGCAAAATTTGTTTTGTTAATTCAAGCTGAAGGCGCACAGTGGAGCTGGGACATTTGCGTTTCGACGGAGCAAGCTGCCGAGTCGGCGAGGTGCTATTTATACGTTGGAGTAAATTCGTGTTTAGTGAACGCACCTGTGCGTCTGGATGTACGACATGGCCGGGCGAGGTATCTAGTCCAGTGTTATAATATCCAGACAGAAAACAAAGCCCAAATGTCAAGCGTACTCATAGTAATAGGTTATATTTCAGATGCAAAAATATTTTTTTTTCCAGTGGTTAAGGACATTCTTTCGTCATCATAAAGAATTGTTGATATTCGTTGTTTGATCAAGATTATTTATTTGCTGTATATTTGTTTATGAATACACATTTGTGTGCGTATATGCAGAATCATATATATATATATATGCATGAACTTTGTCTATGTACCTGCATTATTATTAGGTAGAATGTGAATCGTATTTCAAGCAAGGACACACACACACACACACACATTCCAGTTTCCGAAAACTGTTTTCTTCTCTTTACTCTTTTGTAAATAAAATAAGAAAAAAATAAATAAAAAAATAAAAATAAATAATAGCTATCAAAGAACAAGCTATCTTCATTTTTGTTATTAACGGTCGATGTACGATAAATTTCTTCAACAGTAAATGCGTTGTGAACGAACGTATCGTCTGCTTTGTGAAACAATAACACATTCACTGGATACTGCCCCGGGGATGAATATCACGCCTGTAGATAGACAATGCTAGGAATTCAGTTCCTTTGACTAACCGGTACAAGAGTTACTGTAAAGCGTACCGGCGTGCAGCCATGTGTCAGTTCTCAGAAGCGATGTATGCTTACAGGAATGTCTACAAGATAATCTACATGACCGTGGTGCTTACATCTGTTAGTCACATTGAGAATCAACGATATCTTAGTGTACGCATGGCATGTGCCTTGATTTCTGGCCTCATTTCTGAACCAATCAAATACTAGTTTTAATAACAAAAACAAAAACGATACTTGCACTGCGATCGGTTGTGTCACAAAATTGTTCATTGTTCAATGTTTTGAAATGAAATTTTATATTAATAATACCAGTAGCAGTCGTTTTGTAGTAATAGTAGCAGTATAGTATCATTATTTTATTATTATTTATTTGTTGTTTTTGGGGTTTTTTTTTTTTGCTATCACTGTTTTACTCTCTCTCTTCTCTCTCTCTCTCTCTCTCTCTCTCTCTCTCTCTCTCTCTCTCTCTCTCTCTCTGAAACGATTACCATATTGCATACACGCGCAAACACACATGTACACACATTCGCCCAGACTAATGACCTACAGTAAGGTTACAAAAACGTCAGACTCACCTTTAATTAGAAACAAAAATAATCACATTTTTTTCAAGAGGTTATTCCACTGAAGAGAATGATTTTGGCGATGATAATAATTAAGTATATGACCGAAAATAGTAAATTGTTGAGGATGCAAATCAACTATTTGTCGTTACTGAAAGAATTAAACAAATTAAGCTTTTGGCAGGCAGCGAGTGATGTGTTATTTTACAAATATAGGGTATCTCTCTGGTAAGATCTGAAATAGAATCTTCGTGACTTTGAACAAGTTTCTGGCAAGCTGATTAGAGTTTTGGCTTCCTGATGAAGAAAACACCCAAGCAAAAACCACTTAAAAGTTAGACCAAGTGCACATGCCGGTGTTTATTCGTAGATCAAAGCTACATTGATCAAACAGATCAGATATAATATAATGGGAAAGCAGCAATAAATAAATAAATAAATAATAGTAATAATGATATTGATTACAATGAAAAACGACGGCCATGTCGATGATGACATATAAAGAATTTCTTTTTAAAACTATTTAGTTCTCTGAACGAAATCTGTACTAACCAAACTGAATTTACGAGGACTGGGTTCTGGATTGACTGTTTTTTCTGTAAAACCTAAAACATTAATATCGAAACGGAAACACTGCTACTTTTTTTAACAGCAATAATTTCTGTGGGGTCATTTTGTTTAATTTGTTTTTATTTATCATAATATGTAAACCTACTGTTTAGGACCTATTGGAATAACAATTTTATTAATATCTTCTTGCCCCTCTGATATTTATTTATTTACTTATTATTATGAAAACAAATAAACAAAAATAAAACGCTTTAAGAATTCATGAAATGTTTTTCTTTTGTTGGCATCGTGTCAGTTAGCTGTAAAGAATACAGAATCGTGAGATACGATAAACCACTTCTTCTTTCGTCTTGAATAGCAAAGCGAACATAGGAACTGAATTATTTTCCAGCAGAAATGAACAAGCTGGACACACTGACGCCATGACACGATTCGCCTCCTAGTCATTGGTTACGCAGTTTCTCGGAGGTATCGACTGATAACCAGTCCACTTAAACACACTGAAACCCTTGTGTAGTACCTGGGAGTTAGCCAAGATGCTCGCTTCAGAAGCAGACGATAATTCTGAAGCTCCTCAAAGGCGATTTTGTATCCAGTGAATAAAAATACGCACCACGTAACACACTTAAAATGATGGAATGGTTAATCTTGTCTGCAGCATTGTGAAGGTTGATACGCCAACATTATTCTTATCAGTTGATGTAAGGAAATGTAAAGGAAATATTGTTTACACTTAGTGTTTTATCAAACTTAAGAAACAAAAGGTCATTAGTTTCTTTTATTTTTTTTTCTTCCTTTTTTCTTTCCCCAAACGAAACAAATGTCATGTGGAAAATGGATTGGGTTTAGAAATATTTACAGTGATGGTCATAGAAAAGTTGTTACTAAAGCCTGATTCATTGAAATAAACTGAAATTCATTTAGGTAAGCACCAAGTCAACATATTAATGCTTTTAAGATGTAGAATATATTTTATTGCCTGATGAACATTTAGATAAATATACTATTCACATGACATGGACAGTCTGCACACAGAGTAACAGCACAGGCTGGATTGGGAAATATACAGCTTAATGCACAATAAGTAAATATAGGAATAATCAAGTCCAGTGTTACCATTCAGTCTATTACCAGAGCTACTGCATTTAAGTTACCAAGTTACCAGTAACAAGTAAATGGATATGATTGAGTTCATGTGCATTCACCTTATTTGAAATGTTTCATTAGATCAAAGTGGAAATATGGGTTACTGGGCTAGTTCATTTAAAACTTGTAGAGGCTTATAAGAGAACATTAGTTTTTAGATGTGAAATTAAATTGACTCTGAAGCTTGAAATGTCCTTTTGTTTCAATTACAGAATGTTTAAATTTTATTTTTGTGTTTTTTTGTTTTGCTTTTTGGCATTTTTGGTTTGTGTGTGTGTATTTGTATACATATGCATATATGTGTGCATATGAATGTGATTATACATGTATACTTTTACTTTATACATGACTATACATGTTTATTTTTACAAGTTTGTGTACGAGTTTGTATATGCATGTGTGCATACATATTTATAAGAAGATATATGTGGCCTTTTCTTTCTTAATTCATCCATTTTTATATTATTATTATGATATGAAAGTATGGACTCTATCATGATCTGCCCATCACAACTATAAGAAATAAAAAACATGTTAGTAGAAAATGTCTTTTATTAAGTTACTAACAATATCTATATTTTCACAACTGTTAAATAATTACCTGTTGGGTACACACGTGAATACTGACATATAAACATGAGTGAAAATATTTAAAAGTTCGGTCAGCCAACCAAAGACATGATTAGGAATACATTTAACTGATAAACAGGAGGACAGTGTTTGTATCGGGCATTTCTGTTCTCAATTTATATTATTTTGCTCATCAGTTTTCTTCAAGTGTGATCTCTATCAGTAATATTAAAACAACAAATAATAATAATAAAAAAAATAATAATAATAATAATAATAATAACAATAATAATAGTAATAAATCCTTAGATTAGTACTTGTACAGACAACAAAAACCCCAATGAAAAACAAGTTTTTCATACCAGTTTATTGAGATAAATAAATTATGAAAAAGGCATCTTATAAAATATCTGTAGATGAAAAATACACACCATTTTTATTTACAGCTCAGTTTACAATACCCTTTAGCATACCCTTGTCATTTAACAAATATAAAAATGTTTCTGCATCTAATAAGAAGTTATTTATTTATTTATTTATTTATAAAATACACCATTTATGTAATGGATTAAGTATAATTTTTAGTAGAAGACATCATTCTTTGACGAAGAGGTAACTTATGGAATAATGACATATAAAATATTACTTTAACAAAAAATGATGGAATGACATATATATATAACAATGTTATATCATACTTAAGCTTAAACAAAGTAACTAGTACCAAAAAATTACTAGAAAACTTCTTTCAGTAACACTTTTAGACTTTGGGTTTTTAATTAGCAATCTTTGTGAAGGTTAAACTTAAATTATAAACATTAACACTTTTAGACTGACATATTAGCAATCTTTGTGAAAGGTATACTTAAATTATAAACAATCTGAAAATCAATATATTTAACATACTTGTCATTATTAATCTTAAATAATTCTTATTTTAATGCATGTGTAAAATAAAATTAATTTATATTGTTTATTTTCACTTTGATTTCAACTATTCTGTGTATGAGAGTTGTAAACATTTCTAATCTTACAAAGCACTCTAATGATCTAATATTAAATGTTATAAAACTGGATGGAGTGCTTATATATATATTGATCTTTTTCATTTCTTGATGTTGAATATTTCATTAGAGCAAAGGGAATTGTGTTTTAGATTAATTAGAAGATGTGGGTTAGTGGACATGTGTGTTTATTTTATAGATGCATGGGAATATTTACACACCTACACACACACACACACACACACATATATATAACAATTTAACATTAAATATAAATATACATTTATTCATTTAAAAAAAATAACAATAATAATTCTTGTTCACTAACATTATATTGTCAGAGAAAAATGTAGTCAACACACACACACACATCTGAAAAATCAATTGTTCTTCCAGATTTCAGTATATGAGTCAAGTCTGTTCATTCTGTCATCTCTTCTGATGACATCACACACAGCCACCACAAACTTGCTTCTTTATCAATATAATGAACCAGCAAAATCAAAGATCGATACTTAAAACAGGCCCACAAATACAAGTCTGAAACTTCAGTACTTCAGAGTTTTAAAGTGAAAGCTTGATGTAGAAATCCGGATTGAATTCCAGCTATTCTGAAATTTTTAACAGGACTTTAAATACAATTATGACTCAAACAGGGGTAATTCTGCATTTTAGAAAGAAGGATGAAAAACGAAGTCAAGCTCTAACTTCAGTAATACCACATCTTTGAACAAAGATTTTCTACACAAATCTGGTCTGATTTGAGTATGTTGTTCTCCACATTAAAATAAGGACCTCTTGTATCCCATGTTTTAGTTCTCCTGTATTTTAGAATGAAAATATCTGTCTGGTTCAGATTTTAAGGATTCCCATGTTTCAGAATGAAAATTTGAACTTAATTCAAGCTGAAATTTGACTAGTTAGGAATTCTAGAAAGAAAAGCTTCAAATTTTGATGTCTACATTGTGACTGAATTATGAGAGTTTCATAAGTTAGAATGAGGTCTGAAGCAACAATCTTTTCATTTTAATGCATTCATTGTCTTATGAACCCAGATTTCCAAACTTTATCCTAAGTTTGGGCAGCTTTATATTTATTTTTATTTTTTTTATACTCCTTGGATCAGACTCCAGCTTTATGTACTGACTGGACAAACGTTTGGATCTTTGCAGCAATAGTAATGGACAATAATCCCATTTGGATATCTTGCAAATGCACTGAAAAATAAAAACATAAATTATTTAATTTCACTTTAATGATTTTTATTTTATTATTGGCTTAAAATGGTGGGGTTTTTCATATAGCAATATACTGTTCTAAAATTCATGGTAGTTTTAAGTCAATTTAACAAAAAGAAGGTAAATAAATAAAATGAAGAAATAAAATTTAAGTTTGAAATTATTAAAAACCAAGATTTTTTTGTAACTTTTTGTAGTTCATTCCAACTTTAACTAAAACAGGATTCACAGCTTCCTTGCAAACAAATGTAACTAAATATTAGCAGTGTATGTAAGGAAAACAGAACCTGGGCCCTGTCCAAACATCTGACACCATCTTTCAGAAAACTACCATACAGCAAGCTAAAAGATATCAGTCTAGTGGCTCCCAGGGCTCTGCCATACTTGCCATAACTTAGTTACACCACTGCAGGATGTGCAGTGATTTCTCTACTACAACAAAGCTGATTTTGTTTTACCTGTCTCCTATCCTCTTCTTGCACACTCTGCAAACTTTCTCCTCGTTAATTAGCACCTTGACTTTCTGATAATGCATCCTCTGTTCCTGTATCTAGTAAAAAAAATTCAAGAATTCTATTATTATACTATAATGAAATATTTAATTCAATTTTAATTATTATTATTATTTTAAACAATAATAACTAAAATTTAACACATTATACACTGTTGAAAGAAATCGAAGATTATCACCATATCAGTTTATGTGTACACATTTGCAAAACTAAGAGAGGTATCCATCAATCTATCAGTGACTTATCAACCATCCTATTAGTCCTCTGCATACACCAAACAACAGAACATATTCCAAATATACACCCAATCTGTCATTACCTAAGACAACCTAAATGGTCCACAGTAACAAACTTGTACAAAATTCTAAGATGATAGACTACAGGAAAAGACAGTCCAGTTTATTCTAAAGACCAACAAGTAGCCCCAGCTTGTAAAATAAGGAAAAATAAGCTGTAATAAACAATGATTATGAACAATGCAGTTATTTTTATTCATAAGTCTCTTAGAGACTGTGCCTTTTGTATGTATTGATCACTACAGACAGGCTTTCAAAATAATTTTTCTTTGGCACAAAGGATTATGTGTTTTTTTACTTTTGATATATCCACAGTTATAAAAACAGTGCTTTGTTAATATGAATCTTTCTGATATATTCTAATGTTCTTTTATACTTATATAATATTTTATCTGTTTTACTGAACAGCATAATAATGTAATTACTTTTATATATAGAATCTATTCTGACAAAACAAACACACTTGCAAACAGAGAATATAAATACACATACACTCATATGTGCACACTCATAAACACGTGCATACACTAACATATTTTATGCTAGCATCATAAAAATGTTTAACCAATAGATGTGGATATTAATTCCTAACTATGAGAAGGTACATATATATATATATATAAAATATTGTTTTGTTAAACATAATTGTGGATGAAGTATGTTCATTCTGTTACTAAAAAACATAACAATAAAATAACCATTAACAGTTTAGTGATAGCTGACAGTGTTATGCACAAACATACACATGTATATGTAAAAATGTCATCAGTAATACAATAGGAATGCATATAAATGTCAAAGATTAAATACCACAACATGGTGATAATTACTAATCCATCTCTGCTTGCATGTTCTGACCTCAGCATTTTTTTTGTCACATTACTCAGCAAGTCAGAAACAGCTTTGAGTTGTTACTAAAAACAATTGTTATTTTTGACATTTTTGAAAAGAATGAAACAATTTGCACAGGCAAAAAAAAAAACCCCAAGAAAACCCCCCCAAAAAACCAAGAGATTTATAACCATTTGAAAAAAAAAAAAAAACCAGTATTTTTAAATTTATTTTCTGATATTCATTATGTCAAGTCAAGCTCAAAAATTTATCAAAGAACATTTTATTAAAATAATGAAAAAAAAAAAAAAAAAGGATTCAGAAATGATTAGTAACTATTACTCCTTTGAAGTGGTATTTAATACTATTTGTAGAGCGTATTATTTTCAATTTAATTTACTTAATCATGGGTTTTGGACTACTAAACCAATTTATTCTCAGCTTATATTTTCTCCTGCAAACAGACAATCAGGATTTTATTAGCTGTCTCGCTGCCCTGCTGGTTTAATTTAATTAATACACAAATCTCATTCTGCTGTACAATGAAAACAGCAGGTCCTCAGAACAAGATATTATCATCAATTGTACAGCTGTGGTCTGGCAATGGTCCTGGATAAAACTCGCAGGCAAAGAGGTATGTCCATAACAATCATGCTTAAACTGTTTGTCTGACAGAACTGTGTTATGGGTAAAATTCACAGGCAAAAAGTCTGCCGATGACAGGCATGCTTAAACTTTGTTTCATGAATTTGTGTTATAGGTAAAACTCACGGGGGAAAGCATGCCTAAATAGTTTGATTGAATTATGTTATGGGTAAAATTGACAGACAAAGAGGCATGTCCACAACAGGCATGCTTAAACTTTTTGATGGAACTATGTTGTAGGTAAAACTGACAGGCAAATAGGTCTACCCATGACAGGTATGCTTAAACACTTGTCTGCAGAAAGGAAAATAAAAATACCCACTCCCAGATAATCTGCTAATTTGCTAATAATACTGTTGATGAAAGCTTTGTCTGCATTCACATCCCTCTGTGTTATTTCCCATTCCAGTCACTTGGTTATGATATGTAGTATCCTGTTTGTTGCAAAGTGGCATGTAAACTATCTTTTACCTCAGTGGAAAAATATATAGAATTTGTTGGTTTTTTTTTTTTTTCTTAATATGTTAAAAAATTAATTAACATGTTCTGTGTTGATGAAAAACTTTTTGACATTTGTCTTTACATCAAAATATAAAAATTATCAATTGTCAAACAACAGCTTTTTTTCATCTTCATTTCAAAATATAATGAAAACAATATTAAGTAAAGAATGTCAAAAAAAAAAAAAAAAATAATAATAATAAAAGAGAAATTTGTTTGGAAGTACATATCATGATCTATTTAATTCTAAATAATCAAGATTGTTATTTGAAATGGACTAAAAATATGAAAGCTTCAAAATGGTATCTGGCTTTGTCTTTATTTAAAGTATTTTAGAAAATTTATCAACAACAGAACATTAAAAAAAAAAAATAATAATAAAAAAACAAAACAAAAAATAAATAAGTAAAAATGTAAAAATCTTAATAAATAAATAAATAAATAAATAAATGATTAATAAGTTTTAACAGTACAATATAAATATACTTTATTTAATTCCTGTCTTCAGAAAGTTACTTAAACAATCTTGACAGGTGCAATTGTTTGGCAGCCATTTCACATACTTTAGTTTAAAATACTCTGAAACCAATCAGGAAAAATAAATCACTCTTAAAACAAAAAAAATAAAAAATAAAAAAAAGACAAAAAAAAAAAAGAAGAAAAGAAGGCAGGAAAAAATTATGTTTGAAATACATGTACTCTGAACTGCATGATTTGAGATATTTAAAACTCACAGGCAGGTACAGGCTTGAACAATTTGACTGAACTATGTTACGGGTTAAAGTTCACAGATTTATAAGGTCTGTCCATGGACTGCATGCTTAAACATACTTAAACAGTTTGTCTGATGGAAGTGTGTTAAAAACCACATACTTATGGTAGTTTGCTTGAACGATGGCAAAGTGACATGTAAAATATAGATTTTTGGGTGGTTGGTTTTTTTTGAAGGCTATAATTAAGTTATCTGACATAAAACAGCTGATGATAGAAAAATTAATCAATGTGTTATGTGGAAATTTGTTTTTATTCTGAATATACAAAAACAACAAGAAATAATCATTTGTCTAGTGTTTTTTTCTTCATATTATGATCTGTTTGATTTTAAATGACTAACATCTTTACTTTCCAAACATCTAAAAAGATGAAATCTTCAGCTGTTTGGCTGTGGACTGCCTTCATCTTTATTTTAAATATTTTAGAACATTTATCAACTACTGAACATTTAATAAATAATAAAAAAAAATAATAAAAACAAAAATAAATAAATAAAATAGATCAATAAATAAATAAATAAAATAAAAATAAAATAAAACCAAATAAATAAATAAATAAAAAGAAAAGAAAAAAACAAGATTAATAAACTTTAACTGTACAATATACATAAACTTTATTTAATTTCTGACAGTTATATGCCTTCACTACAGAAAGACACTAAAACATATCTTGACAGGTGGAATTCTTTGGCAGTTACTTGACTTTCTTTATCTGTAGTCTGTAATAATCTCAACCCAACACGGAAAATAAATCACTCAAAATAAAAAATAAAAATTAAACAAATTAAGAAAAATGTAGACAGGACAAACAGTTATTTAAAATTATGTGTTCTTTGAATTGTTTGTTTTAAACTAGTCTAAGAAGAAATGGCTAAACAGGTGCAGGAAATGTTCTATTTTTGAATTGTGCTTTTTTATTTTTATCATTTATTTATTTATTAATTATTATTATTATTATTATTATTATTATTACTAGTAACAGTATTACATAATGTTTTTTTTTTTTTAAAGAATAATAACAACAAATAATAGTAATAATAATAAAATATATTTTAGTAATTATCAAATGTTTTTTAAAAAATTCAGTTATAATGGTTTTGAACACACACACACACAGATTTCTGTTTATCAATTTTGATACATTTTTAAAAATTATCATCATTAATACAGTGACAAAAAATGTATTGTCTGCATCCTGTTAAATAACCGCAAACCGATGGAACTGAAATAACACAGGAAACATAATACTGCCCCCACCCCTTTCTGACACGCTGTTAAAACCTCACTTCACTATTTTTACAATTTCAGAGAACGTCTGCCAGGATCTGTTTCTCTAACATGATTTATATAAACATACATGCTGCCTTTTCCAAGCCAGAATGACCTCTGACATTTGACCTGAAATGGTCAGCTGGAGTTGGCAGGGGCAGAGGTATGATAACCCAGCAAGACCACTGCTGGGAAATTTGATATTTGATATATGGTGGGTCAACCCCGATTAAAGGAATGTTTGGCAAAAAACATTCTTTTCTTATCTTTTGTAGACTCTAAATGTTATTACTGGTGTGGTTTTTTAAAACAAAAATAATGGTCTTTATTATTATTTTATTTTTTTGGTTGTCAAAACACATCTGGATGTCACTTTTGAGGATGGAATAGAATGAATGTTTAATGACGTTCCAGTAAGTTTTAATATTAATAGTTATTATGTAGCTGTCAAAAGTTTCTTGAATAATAATGATTTGAGAGATGAAATCAATTCACTTGGCTTTTTTTATTATTATTTATTTACATATTGGCAGCATCAGATCTTTTATATATCTATCTTGTATTGAAGAGGAAGCACAAATCACAGCCTTTACATATAAATCTGCTGAGACAGATTTTATTAGAATAGTCTTTAGTCCTGGTAAAGAAAACAGAAAGTTCCAGCTGTAGAAATTATTCTTTTATTAAGTAATTGTCAGCAAAAGTCAAATTAGACAAACTGTTTATCCTAAATTTGATATAAAAATTAAAAAAACCCAGTAACATTGTTGTTATTGTTCTTAGTATTCATAATGATACTGATGATGACAATGATTATTATTATTATTATTGATGATGATGATTGTTATTATTATTATTGATGATGATGATGATGACAGTGATGATTGTTATTTTCATTATTAGCAGTAGTTGTAGTAATAATGAATACAATAAAACTGATCTAAAACATAATGGCAAGACCAGGATTTCAGAACTGGGAGATAACCTTTACAATGGTGGAGATATTATTTTCAAAATGAACCTAATTTCATCATGATGAAAAGAAACATCTGCCATCAAAAAAAAAAAAAATCTGACAACACCACCAGAACAGCATGCACAGAATGCAATTCTCTGGACTCCTAGAAAACTGCCATTGAAATCATCACTGGTTGTTTTCTGATGTTATAATATGAATTTTGTTAAAGCATTTCTGTTAAAACTGACTGTAATGCCTTTGATAAATGATCAGTGTAGAAATCCATGCTGATTAAAGTCTGGTGCACTTTTACAAGATGCATGCAAGAAGATAATTGTAAATAATTGCTCCATTAAGATACGAGGGATGGAGGTAATTTTATTAAATAAAACAGCAGGAGAAGAGTTCTTCAGGAAATGTTAGAAGTTTTAAAAATTACAACCAGACACACCCTGGACAGGTACACTAACTCCTCTCTTTTAACACACAAACACATAAATTAACAACAGACACACACACACACACACAACAACAACAACAACAACATAAAAAACATACATTTTTAACATGCAATTTTATGTCAATATTCAAACACACACACACACATACAAAAAAAAATATATATATAAAAAAATAATAGTAATAATAAGAATTTTAAAAAAGGAAAACAAAATAAAAAAATAAAAGCAAAACAAAAGAAAACAAAGCATACAAACATAAACAAAGCCTGTTCTGACAAAAGGTCAAACTTCTGACATCCATGTTACTGATGGCCTGTTACCCATTATCCCAACATCCCAGTGTTTCAACAGGCCAGTATTAACAAATACCATTTCTGTACACACACACACATACACTAACTCATCTCTTTCTCATTTACCTCTCTCTCTCTCTCTTATCTGGATAATTACAGAATTATGAAAGCTGCCAACATGTCTGAAGTGGAGTTCACTTATATAAATGAAGTTCTCCAAATTTTAATATTCCTTCTTTCACAGTCTCTCCAAAGCTTCTTATACTAAACCTAATTTAGGTTTTTAAAACTTGACAAGCTGCCAGTGTTTAACCATGTCCCTCATGATGAAAATTCACTGATAAAAGTACACATAATCGGTTATTGTCAAATTATTAAATATAGATAGCTAGACGGGCAAGAAGATGTAGAATATGGAAAAGAATTTCATAAAAACATAAATGTTTTATCTGCATTCTGACAAAAAAAACAACATCAAAATTTGTGTCAAAATTTTATCGATATTTTATAGTTATTCACTTAGTTCTCAAGGATGAGTTGGAAGTCTGAGGTAGTTGTTTGTTGATTAAAATAACTCATTTATTATTCATTATCTCAATATGCAACCCGACACTCAAAACAGTTCACTTTAATTAATTTAGTCCACATCCAGTCCAGAAATTACATTTTAAATCAGGAATTTCACGAAACTGTGAGATAGATCATTTTTACAATAGTAATTTAGTTTTTGTTTGTATTTTTATGTTTTAATACAGTCTTTCTTCCACTTCAAGGAACAGAATTTGTTTTAAAATTTTCTTTGATGTTCAATATAAAAATTATTTTCTGACAAAATTTTCTGGCAGTGTAAAGGAAATAATTTATTGACCAATGACATGTTTTCTTTTCAAAGAAAATACTTTAAAAATGCAAGTGTGTTTTGAGAAAAACAGGTTTGATAGACAATGCTGTTAGAAAATGTTTATTATTCAAGCAAGTTCAAACAAAAACATACAAGTTTACATAAATAAATAAAGAAAGAAAAGGAAGCTTTAGCTAATTAAAAATCACCTAAAAAAAACTAATTTAAAATCTGAATTACTAATTCATCCAAGCCCCAAAAAAGAAAATGAAATTTTTATCTCAGAATGAATTAATAGTTAAAAAAACAACAACATCCCAGTAACAACAGATGCAACTTTTCAGCCCACACTGCAGTACCTAATATCCTATAAAATATCAGTGTCATCAAAACTGCATAAACATCTCACTGAATCAAAATGTAAGTACTGCTTATCTAATACAGATCACAGCACATGGTTTAACCAGGCATGAAATCATTATGTACTATGACATATCAGTTTAAACAGTTCTACTGTGTAAACCGTTCTTTCCAATCACGATGAAACCGCCCTCTTTGTTATTTTATCTTTCAGTGCATCATTAGAATGGAATTTGTTTATCACAGACTTCATTTTTGGAGTAAGAATTAGAATATTGTGTGTTAAAATATAGCAATAGTCATGAAAGTATTTTGGAGAGAGAAAAAAAAAAATCTAAATACTATATTGTATGTAAATATTCCATAAATAAAACATGATGAATTGAAAACCAGTATTCTTACAATTTATGAATTTAGCTAGACTATTTAAATGTAAATGTTTTAAGAAGCCTCTCTTTTCTAATTTTATTTTAATTTCTTAAATTTTTAAAATATTTTTTTTTGTATTTGACTTGAACACCATTAACCTTAGATATACCTTTGAGAACAGGAAGTCTAAATTAAAATATCCTTAATGTATAAAATAAAAGTCTGTTTCAAAAATGTGTATGTGAAACCATATGCATTATGTCATGTCTTAAACCTGAATTCTGAAGAAACATTCGTGTAAGAATGTGAATGCAAATATACGAATGCTGCTTAGGAAAATGTTTTTTTTTTATTATTCCTTGAACAGAAATACTAGGCCTGACTGCTGTAATAAATAAAACATTCAGACAATGTCTTTGAAGATTCGAATGTAGGCATTAATGTGTTGGATAATAAAATAAGCTACAAAGCTAGCCAGACATCTTTATGAAGGAATGATTCCAAAGCAGTTCATGATGAATTGAAAACTGCTTATTAAATAATGAATATAAATGTGTAATAGCGTTTGGGTGTGTATATGCATGTGTGAATATGAACGCATTAGATTTGTATATGCAAGAATGTGTGTGTGCATATGTCTGTGCATGTTTTGTGTTTGTATCCAAGACTGCACATTAATGTGTTTTTTAATATAAGAATAACATAACTATATACATACATGCATATATATATATAAATCTATAACTATATATATATATATCTTATATCAATACATATCTATATCTATATATATATATATATATATATAGATATATATATAGTTTTACATGTGTGTGTGTGTATATAGATATATATATATATATATATATATATATATATATATATATATATATATATATATAGTTTTATGTGCATATATTGACAGACGACAGCTAGATAGATAGACTGTGTGTGTGTGACACACATGCAAATGCATATACACAAATATGTACATACATACAGTGATATGAATGAAAACTTTCAAGCCATTAACAAATCGTCTATTTGAAATTATTAATAAAAAAAAACCACTGGAATATTTTAACACAATGAACCAACATAGCTGATGAAATAATAAACAAAAATCAGTGAAAAGTTTTAACACATCACTATGTAACAGTAGAAAAGTGGACAGCTAAGCCACTATTCTGTATAATTATCCTGACAAAAACAACAACTTATTAGCAGCAATTTGCTTCCTCCGGGGACCCTCTGAAAGGTCAAGCCACACCAGTATAATGGAGAAAGCGTAATTGTTTTCAAAGGTTTGAAGTTCAGAGAAAATTATATCCAGTGCCGAATGTTATTACTGAATGAAATGTTAAAGGAAAAGGCAGCAGGAAACAGAGTTTATCAAGTGTTTTATCACTGAAATAAACTAAAAAAAAAAAAAAAAATAAAATAAAAAGAAGAAAAAATATATATAAAAATAAATAAAAATTAATAATAATAAAAAATAAATAAATAATACAAAATATTAAAAACAAATTAGTAGATGTGATTTCATATATAAAATAAAACAAAAAAAACCACCAGTAATTATCGTAATTTCCAGCTGGGTGTTACAGTTATGAAGTATGAATCATACAGATAATATAAACAGAAGTATTAACAGATCATATTATTACTTTTCTCACTCACTCAGTGGCCAATGTTGACAGTGTAAATATCATTATTAATGACAAATGGCTGTAGAGTTTTTATTAAGTTGTTTTTTATCAGTATAAATAAACATTAAACATGATTTTATAGCAGAAAATAATTATGATAATAACCCAAAAGTATATTATGACTTTATTAATCAAAAAAGATAATAAATTTTTGTTGTTTATTTTTGTATATTAGAAAGAAATTGAGTTTACTAAAAATTTTTTTTTTAAAAATTGAAAAAATAAAATAATAATAATAACAATAACAATAACATAGAAAGAAAGAAAGAAAAAAAAGAAAAAACTGTGAAATTACAGATTAATAAGGAAAGACAATGGAATTTGTAAAAGGTAACTTGTTATAATAATTTAGAAGGAGATTAATGTTATTCAAATATATAGATACCAGTAGACATAGTAGACAGACAGACAGATTGTTATACAGATGTCAAGAGATAGAATAAAGAGAGAGATAGACAGACAGATAGGCAATTAGATAGATAGATAAGTAAATCAGAGATCTTCATACCAAGACACAATCATATACAGGCAGAAATAGCTAAACAGACAGGCAGACAGATTTTGAAAAAAGATTAAACAGATTTAACTGACAGTGAAAGTTAAATATTCTAATATAAAATATCAACATGTAAAGGATGAAATTTTGAACTCTAAACCTATCATACAGATATTATGTTTGCTCTTCTAAACAGATTGTTTATATCACATCTTATATTCTGCTAAACTGGAAGTATCAAATATACGACACCTCTGAATGTCACTGACCATACTGTGTAATATATCTGATACCCACGTTTTCCTCTGTTAATTCAACACCCAGATTAACCTTTTTCTATGCCAAGACATGTGCATTACCGGATTTATTCATGATTAATTCTATTCATAGGACATGTGACAAATAAATGTATCTCCAACAGCTATGTGATACGTGCAACCTACTTTTCTTTTGTATATGATGACATTTCCACAAGGTCATTTAAAGTGTAAAAAGATACTTTGGTTGAAAGTACTTACACATTACACAGTTAACAAGTTTTTTTGTATTTTTATTTTCTGTATGTACAAACACAAATCTTCTGTAAAAAATTAGAAAAAAACTGTTTAAGTGTCCAGATAAAGTTGATTAATTACAGTTACAGTTTTTATTACATCAACTAACAGAACTATTCTTTGTGTGTGCATGTGTGGCTGTGCAAGTGTGTCATTTATTTGCTATGTATTTATATGTAAATACACACAGATACACACAGATACACACAGATACACACAGATACACACATAAACACAAACATACCATCATACATACACATACACATAGCATATTTATATATACACATATAAAGGTACTTAAAATTTATTATATATATTATATGAATTATTTTTCAATAAAATAGACAAGACACCAAAATAAACAGAACTGTCAAGAAAAATATAAATAAGAGACATATTGCTACCAGGTGGCAAGAGAAACTCACAGCATCTGTAAATCAAAATACATAAAACCTCGTAACAGGCATAGGTGTGCACATTTAAATGTTCCAGTATTTACACAGAAAAAGCACACTGAAATATTCTAATACTAAAATATTTACATAGCGAAAAAGCACACTGAAATATTTATAGAGAAAAAGCACACTGAAATATTTATATAGAAAACGCACATTGAAATATTTATATAGAAGAAGCACATTTAAATATTTAATTTCCAGAATACTTCTATCATAACACTGTTCAAGCACGCATGCCATGGACACATTCTCAGATTCTAGCAGACAGGTGAGCCTGGAGCAGGGAACACCACAAGAGTGGTCGTGCATTATTTATTTGATGTTAAAGTTTAAACTCTGGGGCTTGTGTCTCCCACCTTTGTTTCTTTGAAGTCCAGCAAAACATGGTACCCATGTGTTACTAATAGCCATGTGTTTGTAACACAACACTAGGCAGTGTTCATTAAGTGAGGATTGTGTTGGTCTTAACCAAACATTTTTTCCCCTTACAAAGCTAATTATCAGACATTAGCTCCACAATGAGGAAACTTTCTACCATGCAGGGAAAGTGTTAGTAAGTGCTGAACATGTTACTAATAGATAAGAAACACGTGTGTAGTTCCCTCCCTTGATTTCTTTATATTTCTCACATCTCATATCCTCCATTGTTTATTTCTGTATTTTTATATACCCATCATCATCTCATTATTTTTAACAAATTTCTAATTCTCTCCCTTGATTTATTTATTCCTCTCATTCTTCCTCTCATTGTTTAGCCTTCTTTCTCTATTTGATTACTTATTTACCCATCTCATCCCTAGACTGACTTCCTTTCATTATTTCTTAACAAATGTGTGTAATTCTCTCCCTTGATTTATTTATATCTCTCACATCACATATTTTTTCTCTCGTTCCTCTCATTCTCTAACATTCTTTCTGTCTTTGATTACTTATTTACCCACCTCATCCCCATCACAGACTCACTTTCTTTATCTCTTAACAAACAGATGTGTGTAGTTCCCTCCCTTGATTTATTTATATCTCTTACATTTCATATTTTTTTCTCTTTTTCTAACATTCTTTCTGTCTTTGATTACTCATTTACCCATCTCCTCCCCATCAGAGACTCACTTTCTTTCATTATCTCTTTCAAACAGATTGGACTTAGTACATGTCTATAAATAGTGGTTTTATCTGTTTTTATTTGGTATCTTTACTTAGATTTCTTCCATTTAAATTTTAAACTTTTAAAAATTAATAAAATAACCATTTACCAGCAAAAGTAACTATTACCTTGAATATTCAACATATTTAATAATTAATAATTTAACATTTGCAAATATCAATTTGGTAAATTTTCATACCATAAAAGTAAATGAAAAATGAATCACTCATAAGCCTTCTTAAAAAGAATAAAAAAACAACAACAAATTTTTTTTATTAACACCAAACCCATTCAGTAATTAGTGATTTTAAATTTTATTTTAATATCAGGTAAGTCTGAAATTACTTAATCATGCAATGGATTCAAATTTAATATTGTAATATTCATAGAAAGAAACAAAATGTACAATAATTCAAGGGAAGTAATCTGCAGACAAAATCAGTGATTTCCTCAAGTACTTTTTTTTTTTTTTAAACTTTAATATTTCAAGTGAAATAAATCAGCTGTTTTAAAACTGAAATTCTTTTTCAACTATTATGGAAACGAAAAGCTAAATTTTTCTATGTAATCCAAAAAAATTGGCACACTTTCCTTTTGTAGCCGTAAAAAGTTAACTGAAAGTGTAAGTATTTTTTCTTTCAGATTTGAAACATTTGTAAAATTTGGTCAGTTGTACTTAAATATATGAGGTTGTATTTGTTTTATTCGTTGTATTTTGTGTAGGTATATATGTCTGTCTATGTGTGTATGTGCGTG
This sequence comes from Chrysomallon squamiferum, assembly GCA_012295275.1. Taxonomy (NCBI): domain Eukaryota; kingdom Metazoa; phylum Mollusca; class Gastropoda; order Neomphalida; family Peltospiridae; genus Chrysomallon; species Chrysomallon squamiferum. Next base: position 42,579,403 of record CM022665.1, read on the forward strand.
CATCTATATTTTGTGTTTTTATAGTACATTCAGCTTTTGACCATATACTTTTAAAGATGCCAGTAAATATAAAAATAATTTTAATATATAAAATACATGTACTATGAATAATCATCAAAAATTCAAATTCATCTGACTTTACACATTTATGTTCGTGACATAAATACATGCAGTCTTTTGCACACATTCATACATGTGAAAAAACACAGAAACACAGCAAGTATAATAAAAGTAAGAACAAAGGTAAAGCTTACCTGCAGATTTTCGGCATACAGCATACTTTTAAGTATCTGATCTTGACGATGTTGGGAAGCTCTGTGTTCCATGACATTTTCCAGGTACAACAGAATTTCTTGCACTTTTGTTGATGATGGTAACAATTCCAGTGCCTGTAATAAAGTTTGAAAATATTTTTAAAATTTTGTTTTATTTTATGTCAGAGATGTTTGATTGTTATGTTTCTGATTTTTTATCTGTAATGATGAAATAAAAATAACAACATGATAATAATAATAATAATAATAGTAATATATACATACTTATATAGATATATATATATATATATTTTAAATGTATTAAAGAAAAGGAAATTAAACAGTGCCCGTGTTCAAAACAGCAAATATATAATAATAATAATAATAATAATAATAATAATAAATTTTACAAAATAATAAAAACAAATACCAAAATTAAATACCTAAAATAAATCTTGACAATAAAAAAAAAAAAAAAAAAGGAAAAAAAAAAGAAAAAGAAAAAGAAAAATATAGAATTAGAATAAGTACTATATATTATTTTTAAATTACAAAAAGAAATATGTCATTAATAGAAATGACCCCCAAAAATTCTAAATTAAAAATAAAGAACATTAGTTTAAGTTTCTAAATAGTGAAAAATTAAAATAAGTAAATAAATCAATAAATCAAAAATCTAAAATAACTTACTTAATTTTTAAATAAATTTAAGCTAATGAATTACATAATATTTTAGTTTCTAAAAATATTGAAAAAGAAAACTGTACTTATCTAAACAATAAATATAAATTAAAAAAATAATATTTAAATTTCTGAATTACAGATACTAATAAAATAAACATAAATAAATTTATGAAAATTGATATAAATGACACATATTTTTTATTTAAAAAAAAAAGATGAATTACAAACAAAAAGCATAATATTTAAATTTCTAAACGAAAAAGAAAAAGCAAAAATATTTGAATGAATAATATTATAAACAATTTAAAATTAAATCAAAATTGATATTTACATAATCATGTCAGGAAATAATAATAAAAAATAAATGAATAAATCAAAACAATACTAAATAGAAAGTAAAATAATTAAATAATTATAAGCTGACAATCAGACAAAATTAAATAAAAACTTCTAAGTGTCTGAACAATCTTAAACTTTGTCACTTAAAAATATATATATAAGTAAATAATAATAAAACAAATTAATAATGAAAAAAAATAAAAAACTCAAAATATATGAACAAAAAATTTAAATATTTAATATCCAAACAATACAAAACTTATTTTAGAAGTAAAATATTAAATTAATTACAAAACACTGAATTCAGTTTAACAGTTAAAGTATTAGCCTTACTTGAGTAGTTTCTATTTTCCATGCATGGTCTTCTAGTAACCTGAGAGCTGCGTCCTTGTCAGGCTTTGCTTTCATTGTCTGACTGACACCAATCCCCAGCACACTGGGCTCCGGAGGCTGCAGATACATCTTCAGTAGATTTGTGTAAACCTAGGTTTGAAAACAGAAAGTTTCACTCTCATATATCTTCAGTAGATTTGTGTAAACCTAGGTTTGAAAACAGAAAGTTTCACTCTCATATATCTTCAGCAGATTTGTGTAAACCTAGGTTTGAAAACAGAAAATGTCACTCTCATACATCTTTAGTAGATTCATGTAAACCTAGGTTTGAAAACAGAAAATTTAACTCTCATACATCTTTAGTAGATTTGTGTAAACCTAGGTTTGAAAACAGAAAGTTTCACTCTCATATATCTTTAGTAGATTCATGTAAACCTAGGTTTGAAAACAGAAAGTTTCACTCTCATATATCTTCAGTAGATTTGTGTAAACCTAGGTTTGAAAACAGAAAGTTTAACTCTCATACATCTTCAGCAGATGTGTGTAAACCTAGGTTTGAAAACAGAAAGTTTCACTCTCATATATCTTCAGCAGATGTGTGTAAACCTAGGTTTGAAAACAGAAAGTTTCACTCTCATATATCTTCAGCAGATTTGTGTAAACCTAGGTTTGAAAACAGAAAGTTTAACTCCCATATATCTTCAGCAGATGTGTGTAAACCTAGGTTTGAAAACAGAAAGTTTCACTCTCATATATCTTCAGCAGATTCGTGTAAACCTAGGTTTGAAAATAGAAAGTTTCACTCTCATATATCTTCAGTAGATTCGTGTAAACCTAGGTTTGAAAACAGAAAGTTTCACTCTCATACATCTTCAGTAGATACATGTAAACCTAGGTTTGAAAACAAAGTTTAACTCCCATATATCTTCAGTAGATTCGTTTAAACCTAGGTTTGAAAACAGAAAGTTTCATTCTCAAACATCTTCAGTAGATTCATGTAAACCTAGGTTTGAAAAGAGAAAATGTCACTCTCATACATCTTTAGTAGATTCATGTAAACCTAAGTTTGAAAACAGAAAGTTTAACTCCCATACAACTTTGGTAGATTTGTGTAAACCTAGGTTTGAAAACAGAAAGTTTAACTCCCATACAACTTTGGTAGATTTGTGTAAACCTAGGTTTGAAAACAGAAAGTTTCATTCTCATACATCTTCAGTAGATGTGTGTAAACCTAGGTTTGAAACAGAAAATTTCATCCAAAAAGAAGATACACCTCAATGCATAAATATCTATAAAATATTTTAAAATCAGAATTATATTTATCTAAAACATAGAAAAATAACTTTAAAAAATAAAAAGGCTGCCATCTGTGATAAAAAAAAATATAGATACACACACATGCACATAAATTCAGTATATCCAAAATAAAATAATCAATCAATGAAATAACTAAACAAAATGCAAACTGACAAATATAATATTATGAAAAAAATATACTTACATCTTTGTTGCCTTCTTTATCTTTATCAAAATTTTTCTTACAGTAACTAAATTAAAAAAAAATAAAAATTTAAATCAGTGACAATAATAAATATAATCAGTTTATGTTAATTTAACTTTTACATATCTTAGTTTTTCATTGACCAAAAAATAAATATAAAAATAATAATAATAATAATAATTTTTGTTACACTTATAAAAACCAAAACCCCCCATAAATAATAATAATTAAAGAAAGAAAGAAAGAAAAAAGAATATATATAAATTACAATGTATGAAAACAAAAATAATAAAATGATAAAAATAACTCAATAAATTGTAGGCTTTGTAACATTCAAATAAAAAATAATTTTTCAATGAAACCAAAAAAATATCAACAAAAAAAATGTAGAATTGTTTTAAGTTTATATTTTCTTACTAACTGAAGTATGTTATAAATTATTTTATTTTTGGGGACTCACTCTTCTGCTAAAGCTGGATCGTGTAATACGTGAATGTAAATTCCTAACGCTTGTTCATGACGACCCAGTCTTCCTAGTAATATGGCTCGCTCTTCAAAAAATTCTATAAAATAAACAAGAATAATGAACTGAAACTGAACTTTTTAATTATATTATTCCAAAATAACTATTTATTTTCCTTAAATTTGTATTTTATAAATTCAGTTTCAGGTAATCCGAATGCCTGCTTATAAAAATTAATTTATAAATTAATTAGCGAATGATGCAATAATTAATATCAATTTTTTTAATCAGATTTGGAATTATTAGTTTTTAAATTATGTATTTGTGTATGTATGCATGTGTCAAACAAATCAACACAATAACAGATAAATACTCATGAAGGATTCAGAACAGCCATGTAAGAAATATTATTTTTGTATAATACTGTGTAATAAAAATAAACTGAAAAAAGATTCTAAAATTTAAAAATATTTTTATACTGACTGTCTAAAGGAAATCGGGTGAGAAGCTGTTCTGGGACGTAGAACTTGGACTCGTGCAGGAAGTTAATCAGTTTGCGACGATACTCGCCAAGTTCACCAGGCTCACAACCTGCCTTTTGTGGAGGATGTCCTGTATATATTTCAAATAAAAACCTGATATTACTCTAGCCTTTAATTTAACAGCCATCGGTTTGAATTTTATTTGTTTTACATTTACTAGTATGATAAATATATTAAACTTTGATAATCAAACAAAACTTTAATAAAATATATTTAGTTATCTGAATAATATAAAACTTTGGCAAAATAAATTTAAAAAATAAAACAAAATAAAAAAATTAATTTACAAATATTAAATATGAATGACATTAAAGAAGGATAGATCATATTTAGAAAAGAAAATGTTTAGATATTTAAATAACATATTTAAAAAAAAATTTCAAAACTAAACTTTATATTTCTAAATCATAACAAATAAAGTATTTATTTAATATTAAGAATAATAAGTGCAATTTTTATATATTTATTGTGATTATTTATTTATTAATTTTCTTTTTGTTTTTAATAAACATTTTTTTGTTTAGTATACATTTATATATATTTTAAAGACATTCATTTTTTAATTTCTGTTTAATATAAATAAATAAAATTATAATGAAAAAGGGATTTATGTATTTAAAGAATAAAACATTTCCAAATCCTAATTTAAAATTAATAAAAACAATTTGTTTTTCGTATACTTGTTTTTTTTAATTTTTTATTGCAGGCATTTACTTAATATTTAAAATATATGTTTTTTATGTAATTATTAAATATCAAAAAACAATTTTTTGTTTCTTCTTTTTTCATCAATTTATTTAATATTAATAAAAATCTGTTCATATTTAATATTAATAAAAGTGTAAGGTTTTGGTTGGGTTTTTTTTACAACTTATTATACATAATTATTTAATATTAATAAAATATATGTTTTATCATGTAGTTATAAATTTTAAATTAATATTATTAACTATAGAAACAAAATTGTACATAATGACTTATAGTTAATAAAATAAGTGTATTTAATTACTTAACGTTAATTTTATATTGCAATACTAAAAGGTAATATTTACCTTCAGGAAGAGCCAGCAGATATTCCTCCATAGGTCCTTGCACCTGTTCCCTATACAGGTGTACTAATCTGTTATGGAATTCAGGTGTTTTGTCTTGCCATTGATATATCACATGCTCCTAAATAATAAATAATAATAATAAACAAAGAGATAACACAAGACAAAAATAAAAATAAAGTAAAGTGACGTGATGCACAATACAACACAACATAAAACAAAACAAAATAATGTAATTAAATTAAATTAAAAATTGAAATAAATATTAGAAGAATCATTTTTAAAATTCTCAAATAAACAAAAAAGCCAAGCATCATTTGTAAAATAAAATTTTAAAATATTTTTTTTATTCACAGTTATTATTATATATAAAACAAAAATATTCTAAATATTATTTCAAAATTAATGATTTTTACATTACAGTTTATGCATGAGATAATGTGGAATATTAAAAAAATTAAGTAAATATTTTAACAAGTCTCAACATCTTACCAAATATGGAATGGCTAATTCTTTGTCAATTTTTTCTAAGTATTCCAGAACCTTGTCTCTCGGAAGGTTTTCAACTTCGGGAAGATCTTCTGTAAATATCTGGAAAAAATAACAAAACAATAAAATAAAAAAAATAAATAATTGCATAAATCTGCTTAACATTAATACAACTAAGTGATATTTATTTAATATTGACAAATAATAATAATAATAATAATAATAAAATAATAATAAAGCACAAAAAAGAGTAGTCATAAGGCAAATCTTTTTGTATAAATCATCTTTGTGCAGTTTATACATACTGACCTAACCCTGTTATTTAACCTTCTTACTGTATTATTAACAAAGGTGATTTAAATAAAAATATGTATAATTTCAAGTATATATTTAAGTATCATTATAAATGAATGGATTTTAATACTGAATCAAATTTAAATCCTTTCATTCATTCATTTCTTACTTTGAGTCCCTCTTCTGGATATCTTCTAAGAACCCACTCAGAATATTCCAATATGAGATCAAGATGTTCAGATCCTAAACATTTAAAAATAAAATAAAATATTTTTCAATAACATGAGATTAAATTTTTTTTTAAATTATTACAATATATTATGTTATTATCAATTTTAACAATAATAATAATATTTAAAAAACAAAACAACTTTTGAAAAAAAAAAAATGAATTTTCGTTTTTTGTCAAGGTCATAATTTTAAAATTTATGTAAAAATAAAAGAACTGCTTTTTTATTTTTATTATTAATTTTTTAAAATTTGTATATATAGCAACATTTGGTTATTCAAAATGTTAAAGAATATAAATATATTAAATATAATGAAGTCATAGTAGCATCATTTTAAAAAAAATGTATGTTGATAAATACAGACAAAGAGAAAAAGACAAAATAAATGATTTTATTTATCAATTTTAGTTCTAAATAATCCTCTTCCTGTAAGTGTATGTTACAGTTTAAAAATTATATAATGTTAAAATCCATGTAGCATAAAACTTGGTGCCCAATTATGCTTTTTCCCATTCCAACCCCATACTTATGACTTTAATATTAAAGATGTTAAGGGAGAGTCCATAAAACAGACCTAGCTCTGATTACATAAAAAAATACTGGATATTCTCTGAAAAAAAAAACAGTTAAAAATATCTTGAGCCATTACAAAATTCACTAGGACTGTCCTTAAAGCAAAGAGAATATTAAATAAAGGAAGTGAAAGCTAACCTAGATGTTGTAAGTACTGTACTGTTCGGTCGTGACCTTTCAGTGGAGAATCAGGTCTTGCTGCTTGTTTTGTTAACAGGTTCAGAGCTGTAAATAAAATACAACAGAAATCCTCATTAATTTGTTCAAAACAACGTAATATCATAATAAAAAAACCCAGTTAAAATGAAAAAAAATCAGAAATTGCTAAGTGCATATTACTATACTTATTCATATTTTAAGTAATAAACAAATATATTTTATAAGTTAATGAATTAAAGAATTAATTTATACAAATATTCAAATAATTATGAATTTTTATTTTCATGGTATATATAAATAAATGTATTTTATAAGTTAATGAATTCCAGAATTAATTTACACGAATATACAAGTAATGTTAAATTAAAAGTACTAATCCACAATGGATGGATTACTGATAACTCAGCTTAGAAACAAATTGAACAAATTATCTGAATAAAAAAATTTGCTTTATTTTAGCAAAACTCTTATGAACCATTATTTACAATGTATCAATAAAATTCATATTATTTCTTTGATAACATATCCTTTATAGCCATTCATACAGAAAAACTAAGTTAAGAAACTGTCAACTGAGTAGCATAGGTTGAAAATCTGGTTTAACAATTTTAGTTTCATTTTTTATGTAAACCTTTCATTTCATAGAGAATTATCAACTGAGTTAAAAATAGGATTCAGCAGTTTACTTAATTTTCTTAAAAAATAGGCTTACAACGAAAGGTATCAACTAAATCACACAAGTCAAAAATCAGATTTACAAACTTACCTTTTTGATGTAAACCTTTCTTTTCATAGAGAATTATCATCTGTGTAACGTAAGTTAAAAATCTGTTACTCACCTTTTTGATGTAAACCTTTCTTTTCATACAGAATTATCATCAGAGTAACGTAAGTTAAAAATCTGTTACTCACCTTTTTGATGTAAACCTTTCTTTTCATAGAGAATTATCATCTGTGTAACGTAAGTTAAAAATCTGTTACTCACCTTTTTGATGTAAACCTTTCTTTTCATACAGAATTATCATCAGAGTAACGTAAGTTAAAAATCTGTTACTCACCTTTTTGATGTAAACCTTTCTTTTCATAGAGAATTATCATCAGAGTAACATAGGTTAAAAATCTGTTACTCACCTTTTTGATGTAAACCTTTCTTTTCATAGAGAATTATCATCTGAGTAACATAGGTTAAAAATCTGTTACTCACCTTTTTGATGTAAACCTTTCTTTTCATAGAGAATTATCATCAGAGTAACGTCAGTTAAAAATCTGTTACTCACCTTTTTGATGTAAACCTTTCTTTTCATACAGAATGATCAACTCCACATATTTCTCCTTCTTCCTCAGCACTCTCTCACTCTCCTCTACGTGACAGTTGTTGTCTTTCAGTCTCAGCAAGGGAGCCACCAGAGCATCATTTGTCTGAAACATAATCTTCCTTTAATTAGCAATCTAATTATTTTACATGAAAGTTACAGAAACTGTTATAGGGTTGCAAAGATACTGTGTTTTTTTTAAATACATCTTCAATAAACAGAGCACACAAAACCACTCTGGGCTGTCTTGGCACATTTTGGGGAACGCTTCATTTAAAAGGTAAATGTATTTAATTAGCAGTTCAAAATATTTTTATACTGAAATATATTTTCATTTAAATATTACAGAACAAACAATAGATAGATAGATAGACAGACAGATAAATACTAATTTTTTTATCTTTTGATTCTCAAGTATATGCAGAAAAATACATAATAAAAAAAAAAAAAAACCAAAGACAAAACAGTAAAGCATCCACTGAAGGATTTTGAACTCAGAATCCTTTGTTTTTGAGACACACCTGCAGATAACATTTCAGTAACGTGGTGTCTATGATCTGACTGAGCTGTTTCTTGGACCTGATTGTCATGTTGCCTTCCACAATGGCTGTGGTTTCCATTTCTTTGTTGATGTCCTTTATCAGCTGGTTTCTTTTCTGAAAATTAAATTTAAGACTTTATAATCCTCATCATCATACTCTCTCTCTCTCTCTCTATTTATATATATCGAAGATAGAAAAAATATTTAGTTATATTTACTGATCACGAGTGAATGATTTGTTGTATCTTGGCATTTGGATGTTACACATTTTTATTATTCTTCAAAATACACTGAAGGAAAAATAAAATTCATTACCACACATATATATACTGATGTGTCTGCAAATAAACAACAAAACACACAGACACACCTCTGTACCATCCTACACATACAAATGTACTCGCACACACACATGCATGCACACACACACACACACACACACACAGAGGTAAGGTTACAGTCATACCTCAGTGAGATAATCTATGAGAGATAAAAATCCTTTCTCTAACTCGGCTCCTTCTAAACTTGGCAGTTTGTTTGGATATTCCAGCTGATTCCTGAATTCCTGAGGCAGAAGATTTGGATATAACCCAATTACATGACTAGGATCTGTTCAATAAACAAATAAACAAATAAACATACAAACAAACAACAAATACATGAATAAATAAATAAATAAATGAGGATGCTGTTAATAATTGTTCTGAAATTTACATCTTAAAATTAATTTTATTATTAAGAATACAGTTTTTATTTCTTTTATTGTCATTATTATTTGTTTATTATTATAATTACAGTAATTTTTTTAAATCCTAGATTCTATTAAAATTTCATTCAATAACTTTTTATACTTAAGTTAAAAATAGTTAAATTGTTACAAAAAATAGTGTAAGTATTATTATTTTTTTTTTTTTGCTTTGTGTGGGTTGATATCTTCATGATGTGAATGCAGCACACTCAATTGATTTAAGCAGCGGCGTATTTTAAAAACATATATTTTTGTTACAAATTTTCAAAATCATATTTTTTATCTTTTTGAAATTTCTTATGCTGACCATTGAACAGAAACAGTTAAAATAAAAATCATTTAGATTCACACCTGTTCCTAACTGATCAAAGATCTTCATTGATTCATCAAACTTGTGTTCACAGAACAGGTGAAAAGCGTACAGATTTTGTATGCTTCGCGTTCTTTTTCTTTTCTCCGATTCTGGTTCATCTGTCATTTCCTGCAGAGAGAAAGAAAGCAAAAATAAATAAATAAATAAATAAAAAAATATATATATAAAAAAGTTATATTGAATGTGTATATCCTTTATATTGCTGTTACCAGTGAAAAATATTCTTTACATTGTACCAGTGAAAAAAAAAGTTTAAACTTTCTGGTTTTACTGGCATCTCTGAGTAACACAATAAATAAATCCTATTCTTGACTTATATTTTCACCTTGCAAGGATGACTAAGTGTCTTCTTCTCTCACATACATTTTCATGTTTTAATAAATTCAAACAGTTTAACATGACAAATTTTCTCAAATGGATTGCCTATTTATTTATATAATAAGACCAACAAAATAAAATATTATGACATTAATACAAAGATAAATAGATGCACCCAAGGAAATAAAAGATAAAAGACAAAAGTACTTACAACTAAGTGGAGAGCCAGTTTAAACTCTTGTGATTTCAGAAGCTGTCTAATCTGAACTGAGATGGGCATCAAAGCAAGACGCCAGACAAAGTTCTGTGAAGCAACGTACACAAAGCCGCTGAAAATTAGTGAATGCTTATTTTAACAAACACTCAAACTTTTTTTTTTTTTTTATATATATATATATATATATATATATATATACACATAAGCAGTTTTTGGGAATCAAACACTGCCTTTTTCGCGCAAAGATAAAATAGCAGAAGAAATTTTAATACAATATTCACAACACCTAAAACAATTCAGAACAGAATTTTTATTTATAAATTTTTAAATTAGGTTTGTTAGTAACAAATAAAAATAACAAATATTTTTAAATTTTATCAGATATACACATAGATGCATCCATGCACACAAATATATACAACACACACACACACACAATCACTTTCATCAAACTGTCATAAACAAATGATAATACAGAATAAAAAAAGTCATTTAATGTATCATTTACACAGTGTATTTTAATTCACAAACATAGTCACACATTAAATACAATTTATTCTTACCTCCCTTGACAAATAAATTTCGGTTTCGGCAGCTCAATGCTCTGGATAAGAAGGTTTGGTTCTATCGTTCTTATTTCAACATATTTGGGCAAAATTGCTATCACATAGGGAGGGTTGTGCTCTAAAATAAAAGTAACATCCATCTCAATAAAGTACATAGTTCTGTTATCATTACTGTAAAGGTTTAATGAGGGTTAATATACATTTCACCACAGCTGATGAGTTTTGGAATAAACAAGAAAAAGTCTATCAAAGCACCGAGTGACATCTTAATAGAAATGACATATAATGTGTATGATACAGTATGATGAAGAAGATAAACTGATAGACTAATGTCTCATGGCAATGGCTGACCATTAAGTATGTGTCTTTTTCCCATACTGTTTTCACTGCTGTGAGTACAAGACATATCATTAAAAATTGAATAAAAAGGCTATCATCCTTTACTGAACAATTTAAATTAAAATTTAGAAAGGATACATTCAGTAACTAGTAATATTTACCTTTGGATTTTGGGGGATTTATTTAATACAAAAAAATTATTAAAAACTGTTATTCCAGTAACTACAAAATTATAAATATTTTAATAATTACCAACAGCAACAGGAATATCTGTCCATTTAATTGGCTCTTTTTGGAATGGTGCTCCTGAAGAGTCAATGAGGATGGACATCTGATCTCTACCGAGAGCCAGTCTTCCATTTGCGAGACTCGACACAACGGGCTCGGTCTGCTGGTTCCCGACAGGAAAGAGCTCAGTGAGAGCTCCGTCTTTTACCTGAAACAAAGTAACTCACTGTCATCACAGGTGCAAATTTCTGGAATTTCCCTGAAGGTACATTGTCAGCTTTTAATAGTTAATAATAGTAAACAATACACTGTTAATTTTAAACATTATAATGCAGACTTATATTAGTCATAAATAGGAATGTACAATTTTTTTTTATAGTTGATAATATTGATTTTAAATCTACAATTACTTAATAAACACAAACTATTTTGATTTGAATTAAAGCTTCTATAAAAGAAATTAATAAAGTAAAATTGTAAATGAATATAAAGAAGTAATATGTTTTTCTATGTAATTCTTTATTTTTAAATTTAATCCATCCATCATGGACATAAATTTTGGCATATTTCTGGCAAATAGCTATCCTTTAATTTAATAAGAATGTTCTGTTAAAAGATTGGTATTTGTGAATGAATAAAAAAGGTAATATATTCCTTGATATAATTTTTGGTTTTTTAAATATATAATTTTGTGATAAATTATTCAATATGTTTAAGGATTTTTTTTTTCTCAATTTGCCAACTGACAAAAGTAAATATAATATCTGTTGTATTGAAAAACAGACATACATATGACTTTTATTTATTCATTTAGCATTAATGTTCTTTACTTTGATATCCTCTTTCATAGTTATAAAAAAAAATGAAATAAAATATTTCAAATTGACCACCATCAATATGATGTTCTTTGTCAAGTTAGGAAATGAAAAAAAAACAAGGAAAAAAAACAGAATATGAAATTGGATATTGCTGAAGATTTTAACTTGTCAATTCTATTTTTAAAAATCTTTTTTTCCTTCTTGCATTTTTCTTTTTTTTTCATCTTTCTTGCAATTTAATGTTTTTTCAGGTTTTTATGTTTATTATTAATTTTTTGACTTTCTTAAAAATTTAATTAAAAAATCACAAATATCATAATGTTTTTTTTTTAATTAACCACTTGTCAAATTTTGTGTGAGTCTGTCATCACAAGATCATGTGAATCATGACTGTGTTTTAGAAGACTATCATAATTAGTGTTATTAACACGTACATTGATCATGCAATACTCTCGTTTAAAACCAACACACAGTGAATCTCTTTTCCCTTCAGGATCTGTGCACCAGGCCATTGCTCTTGGGGTATCATACAGACTGAGGTCTTTCTGGAAAATAAATTAAATGGTGTTTTTTTTTTTTTTTTTTTTTTTTTTTTAAAATACAGTGAAGAGTTTTTCAGATAAATATAAAATAAATAAATAAACAAACAAAAAGATGTTTGTTGTAAATTTATATTAATTTTATTATTAAGAAAATAGTTTTTATTGCTTTAATATCATACTATTTATTATTATTATCATTATCATTATTATTATTATTATTATTAATTCCAATTTTTTATTGTTAATATCAAATTTAAAAATAATATAATATTAAATGTGATTATGCTTTAATTATGTTAAATATCAAGTGAAAAAGTCAAAACAAATACACCATAATATTTCTTTTTGGACAAAACACTTTTTTATATAAAAATGTAAAACTGCATTAATTTAGGAATTTATCATTTAAAACTAAACTGTAAAGAAATAAAGCTAATCACAACAAGTTCATTCTAAATAAAAATGCTTAACAATCATTACTGAATTTAAAAAAATAATAAAATAAATGAAATTTGATAACAATTCATAATCGGGTTAATTGTCAGTTTGTTAAAAAAGTATTGAGTTTTACCAGCAGCTCATGGAAATCTCTGTGTTTCCAGTAAAAAAGCTGGATTCTACGTTTAGACGAGACCCCCAGTCTGAGTTGTGTCTGGCAGTCCCCAGTTTGAGAAGGAATTTTCTGAGAAATTTACAGAGTAAACGTTACACAAGTCATATGTTATAAAAAAAATAATAATAAATAAAGAAATACAGTAATAAAAGAGTAAATATTAAATAAGTCATTAGTGTATTACAAAAAAGAATGAATAAGCAAACAGCTGCAACAGAAATGAAATACGGTTAAAAATTTAAAATCACACCAACAGTACACTAATTCAGAGCAAACCATTTTGTTTCATTTTTAAAAAGTAGAGTTTAATCTAATTTTTCATATTAAATATTACATTATCAAGTATCTCATTACAGATTTCTTTTTCTTTTGTGAAGTATAAATATCTGAAATGGAAAATGTAACACTACAACTCACTGACAAGATCAAAATGCATCTTATTACTTTTCATATTTTAAATATTTGAGCAATGGACAGAATGATTAATATATATGTGTGTGTGTGTGTGTGTGTGTGTGAGTGTATGTCTGTATGTAACTGTATTAAATGTGTGTGTGTGTGTGTGTGTGTGTGTGTGTGTGTGTGTGTGTGTGTGTAAAGTCTACCTGAACATCCACAGCAAAAAGTGTAGCTCCTTTTGTTCTGGATACATTAGTAACAAGGTTAAATGTTGCCAGATCATGGACACTAATAACATTGTCTGAAATGAAAACAGGATTTTTAAAACATGTACATAACAAATCAGGAAACTGCCTGCAAACAAAAAATATTAGCATACTTAGGCATGGCCAAATAAAGATTTATGATTCACAACAAAAAGTATTTTAAAAAAAACAAAAATACATTTACTGAAATTAACTTCAAGTTATGAAATATTTTAATATTTATGACTCCTCATATTGCAAAAAATGTTTTAAGTAGTATTTTTATGCATGGTGTCTATATATGATTTGATGTGTATTTTCATGTGAATATGGATAGTTTTATATATGTAAGAAAAGATGTCTAAATGAAAGGGAAAAAATAAATCCAAACCTGACAAACTGATGAGTATATAAAACTCTGGTACTGCAGCAAGCTGAAATACATACAGACATTTTAAATATATATAAATATAACAAGATATTCAATACCATGAGATTAAATAAAAAAGTACTTTATGTTTATTAATTTTATTATTTGTCTTCCTTATTTATTTATTTATTTCATTCTTTTTTATAATTTTTTTATTTTACTTTATTTACTTTACTTTACTTTATTTTTTTTATTTTTTATTTTATTTTATATTTATGTACTTATTTATTTATTATATTTTATTTTGTTGTTGATAGGGTTTTCTTTGATAAATGAATGAATGTTTAACAATTCCCCAGCAGAAAAAAAATATCAGCTGCTGGGTGTCAAAATAAGTTAAATATACCAAAATGGTGAATATTTTCTATATAAAAATTCAAAGTTAAAGTTAGTCAAAGCACAGTGTAAAGACCTGTGCAAAAGGTATCACAGTTTATTTAAATTATAATTTATGGTAAAATTCTGTAAGAAATTTTAAAACAAGTTCAGGATGGAACTGAAATGATTCCATCACACCTATTTGACCAAATATATCTTTCCAGATCTGCCTAAGATGATCGCTCTCCACAGATGAAATGAATGTAAGTTTCAATTAACAGTTTAAATCTGTGAGATCAATTTAGAGTCTTTGGATTACTTTCAGCAGTACAATGATTTCAAGAACTTTTATACACAACTGCCGCTCCTGTATAATACAGCAAACTAATATTTTTGGAAAATTGTAAATTAATTAAAACAAAGGTTAATTAATTAGAGAGTTTAAGAAAATGTCAGTCAAAGAGACTGTAGCTGAAAGAAATACCTGGGTAATAGGTTTCTTAGCAAATGACTTATTTGACCTTTCTAATGTTACTTCAAATTTGTATTCTGGAAAAGAAAATTAAAAAAGATTATTAATATATTACAATCTAATGATATTAGATAATCAGTGAACAAAAAATAACAGCAAAAGATTTAATACCAAAGATGAGCATTACTTTATTTTTGCTTTAAATATAAAAAAATAATAATAACTAGTTAAATAAATATTTTATCATTTAACTTAAGAAGTAATATACCAATAGAGATCATTTTAGAATCACATTAAAATAACATTTCGACCAAATATGTATATTTTAATATACTTCACTTCTTGCAATTTATCTTGGCAGTGTAATATTCTGTTGAGATTATTGCAGTTTTTAACCAACATTGGTAATTGCTTAGCCAGTGTTTGTCTTTAATTTCATTTCATGGGTTTTTTATATCTCACAATGAGAACTCAATTAATGACAAAAGAGCCTGTAAAATAGTTTTACAACATTTTTCTTTTTTTTTAGTTTGTGTCAGATATTTTATTTCTGTATTTTGTTCTTACCTGTTACAGCTACACGGGGATTTTTTTTAACTTTATACTGTAGCAAGTGTCCTGGTTTTGTTCCAACTAACAGAATATCATCTGAAAAATTAACATCAAATTTAAATATTGGTCAAAATATAACCATAATAACCACAATAATTATCATAAATTTATATGTATGTATGTATGTATGTATGTAATTGAATGTTTGCTATACTACAAAAATGCAGATGATCCTGAAATATCGATGTTATTAAACATTTGAACAAACACATTTTGACAACAGACATCCTAGTAAAGTTCAGGTCTGTTTATCAACATTCCAGAGTTTAAATATTAATCATATAATTGTCCCATACAAGTAAATAGGGTGCCATTCTCAATTTTGACAATTTACAGAAAGGAACATTATTTCTATCAATTTTTTTCATTAAGTTGATCATATAGTTGTTGTTGTTTTGTTTTTGGTCATTTTTATTTGTTTGAATGTGTGCGATGCAGCATATGCAATGCAGTGAACATCTGTGAGCAGAAGTCAACAGGAAGTGACCAATATTGTGAATGATTCTATGTCAGTGACTGACAACAAGCCAAAATGTTGACACTTACGCCCAATGAGGTCATTCCAGGGCGTTAACCAGATTTTAAGAAATTGAGCTCAAACAGTAGATCAAATTGGAGCAAACTTTTATCAGGTTTCTGGTTTCTGATTTATGGGTAAGATGATTGAAACTCATCATCATGCAGCCTATCTTCATGCTCAAAGCATTCTGGATTTTGTTCACCTCCACAGGTGTCAGTATTCATCCTAGTCACACATCTTGTTTTCAGACAAGTCCCCTTTACCTTAAACTTCCTGATTTCATGACAGATTTGGCAGTGGATAAGTTATTGGTTGGGTTGATATCACTAAGACAGACATCATTTTACATTTTGTAAGGAAAGAACAACATACTGATGCCCTTTGTCATCCTTCTTGCTAGATGTGTGGATCAATGTTTTTTTTTGTGTTTTTATAGGAAAACAGTGCCCACTGTGAACAAATTCTTGATGCTCACCCAGCATCTGCTGAATTCCATGGCCAGCAATGAGTCCATACCTCCCTCCTAAGTTGAACAAGTTAGGTATATGGTAGGGAGACATGTGCTTTAATGTCCAAGACCACCAACCATGTTAGTGGAGCTTGGTCAAGTGGTAAAAGAAGAGTGAAACAGACTCCATCAAAAATGAATGTCTTACACTTCATTGTGGTATCACCCACTACAAATATAAAGTACATCAACTTTTAAATTTCACTTCTGACCCCAGACATCCTTTAAGATTTTTGGTGATCATAAAACCTATGGTAACACTGGTTGTAATGTTTGCCCAATGAATTCTCTTTTCATATAATCATTCCCCACTGCAATGCTGATACACTTTATAGATGTGGCAACTGTAAATTATTACTAGCGATCACCTATTTTTTTTGAAGAGTATATTAATAATAAAGTCTGATAATTAAAATAGTATCATATGAGTATGCAAAAGACTGTAATTCTTTTCATCCTGACATAATTTCATACAATGGGAAATATGAACCAAAATGTCTGTGAGTAATTGTTAGTAAATCATGGCAGACTTCTTACATTTTTTCTATCGTCATAATTTACTATTAATGTATTATTTCAAAATGTCTGTAAGACACAAATAAAATTAAATATATCAACTTAAAATTAAATGTATATAAAATGTAATATGGCTGTGTAAATACCAACATAAATGAGAACGGTAATCCGAACTGTAAAAATGATTCACTTTTCAATTCTACTCATAATTACATCTTTTTTCTTCAGTGTAATTTGACTGATTTCAAATATCAGAATAATATTAAAAGCTAACTCTTTTCTTTTTCATAAAAATACATTTTTTTTTTTAAATCTGACAATTCTGAAAGAATCAAGTCAAGATATATGACACTTTCAGGTCAAATCTGTTCATCATATTTCTAAACTGACAAATGAATGATGTTAATAGGACACAGCTCCTTAACAATATACTCTGTGTATATAATAGCTGAAATTATTAAGAAAGAATTTAATTTTGTAAGAACAGGTAACAATAAAAAAAATTTAAGTATCAAATAATTTTTGATAACATTTATGTAAATATAAAATGACAATCATTTTTATCATGTTTCTTGTTTACTGTCTATTTTTGTGACTCTGTGGGTGGGTGTGTTTAACTAAAGTTTCAATTAAAAGAATAAGTTATTTTTTATTATTACCAATGTTTGAAAATATATGTTCAGTGCTGTTTAATAACAACAACAACAATCAATTATGATTAGTGAGTTAAAACTCACTGTTACCCTTTTGCCTAGTTTTGGTCTACTGAATGAACACTAAGTGACTAACAGTATTATAATTTAGATTTGTCTTGGATGTAACTTAAAGCTGGTTAATTAACACTGATATTAAATTAAAATAGAATTGATTTATCTAATTATCATTTTCCATTATGAATTACATATATATAAAAGATGTACAAAAATTTAAAGAGAGAGTTATTTAATGAGTTTCCAATCAGCTGTTTAACAAATATTTTATGAACATAGTACATCCTTATTTCACTACTTCAGTTCTTCGTTTAAATCACGAATTCGAAAAATAAAAAACACTTACCAAAACACGCAATTGATTCTATTTGTAGAGGCAGCTTCTCCAAAATAGGAGCAGCTTCGTAAGCCTCATGCATCGTTATTAAATTCCAGTAATTTCACATTATAAGAAATGACCATTCAAAACATAAAATAATGTCAACATATCTGGTTTCGCCAGCAGACTCTTTTCTCATGTGACCACACAGAAGAGTTATGCATATTAAGGGTAAATAACTCTAAAATCTGTCGCACCGTGTTCATCTGTTAGGTTTGGGTTACATACCAGTATTTTGTTCTTGTTTTCTTAATCGAGTTTGAAACAAATGCTGCAAATTATAATTAATAATAATAATAATAATAATAATAATAATAATAATAATAATAATAATAATAATAATAAACAAAGGTGTAAATTTTATCTATCTGTAAGACAGATGGTAACGTACACAATACCATTAAAAAAAAAAATCTAGATTTTTTAATTTTTTTTTTTAAATTATAATTAAAGTAATTTCATCTAAGAAAGATATGTTCTGAAGTCTATAATAAAAAGTAGTTAATGACTTTGATTATAAAGTTTTCAAAACAGGATTATGTTTCAAGTAAATACCGCAAGCTTTTCAGTGATGTTACAATAAACAGAAACGTCGTATTTCTTAGTAATGGAGG
>CM022665.1:42603651-42606151 GCA_012295275.1 Chrysomallon squamiferum
TAATTATTTTATGTATATATGTATATTGGTGGTGTTGTTGTTATTGTTCTTTTTTATAATTGTTCTTGTTGCTCATATTATTGTTATTGTTTTGTGTCTTAAAATTAACACGTTATTTTTTTTATTTTTTTATTTATTATTAGTTTTTTTAGATTTACGATTTTCTATTCCTATATCGATATTATACCAAAAATTTAAAATCTGAAATTTGATAAATTAATAATCAAGCAAATAATTTTATTATCTTTTTCTTATTCTTTCTTCCTTTTTTTTTTTTTTTTTTTTTTTTTTTTTTTTTTTTTAGTTTTTTTAATGCAAACTAAATTCATTAGCTTTTATTGGAATTACGTTAAAAAAAAGGAAGATAAAAGAAAATAATAAGAAAAAAAATAATAATCATAATATTGATTATAAAGATAAAAATACTAATAATAAAGTAACAATTAATAATCTTTATTTATGTATGTATTATTTTTATTCATTTGTTTTTTGTTTGTTTATTTCTATAATAACTTGATTATTTTTAAATGTATTTATTTACTTATTTGTTTAATTAGTGTTTGTTTCTTTATTTATTTTGTTCTGTTATCATTCCAGAAAATAAAAATATATTAGTAAATATATTTAAAAAATAAACGAATGAATAAAAACAATACATAAATAAATAAAAATAAACAAACTAATTAATGAATTAATTTAGTTATTTATAAACAAAACGAAAAAAAAAAGACAAATCAGTATTATTATTTTAAAATACAATACGTTTTTTAAGAACATTTTTAATTATTATCATTATTTTTTAAATTTAATATTTTTCAATTTATTCTTTTTATTACGGAAGGAAATTCTAAGCATTTTTTTTTTTTTAGATTTATTATTTTATTTTATTGTCTCCGACTTCGCAAAAATCGATTAGCAATTAAAGAATTAAATTAGGTCAGTCTGAGAAATATTCATGGATATAAAAATATTTAATATACGTATATACATATGTGTGTTTGTGTGTGTGTACGAAAAATTCAGAATCAGATTGGAATGGAAGTAATATTACTCTACAGAACTGCGAAAGAGGACAAATTACCATTTTGTAAATAAGTTATTTTATTTATTTATTTATTCATACATTCATTCATTCGTTTATTACTTAATTTTAATTTTAATTATAATTCGAATTTTATTTTTTAATTTTAATTTTAATTTTAATTATTTATTTACTTATTTAATTTATTTATTTATTTTATTTTATTTATTTACTTATTTACTTTCTTACTTACTTTATTAATTAATTTATTAATTTTGTTTATAGTTTACTTATTTATCTATATTATTTAATTTAATTTAATGTTTTTTCGTTTCATTTCTTATGGTTTTATCTTATTCGATATATAGCAAAGCAATAAAACATTTCAGAGCAAAAAATAAATAGGGAAGAAAAAGTATATTTAATTTTTAAAATATTTTACGATATATCATTTTAATTTATTATTTCTTAAATTTAATACTTATTACCAAAATGTTTCTTCCGAAAAAAATGTATCTAACGATAAATGAAAAATATCTAATGCAAAAATAATGATGATGGTGATAATAATAATTATGAAGATGAGATGATAATTATGATGACGATGATGATTACTCAAATAATAATAATAATAATAATAATAATAGTAATAAAGTACAAATAGAAAGAATCAGAAGTCAACGTATAGCTGGAATAATAAAACTATTAACTAAATAAATGTTACATAATTGAAAACGACTGTTTTTGTTCACTCGAGATCAAACTTTCGTGAAAATCAAGTATAACTATAATATAAAAAATGTAGCTACAAATAATGGAAAAATTGCCTTTTCATATTTAATAAAGTTTTATAAATTTTCTTCTTAATTTAATTTGTGCTTTAATCACTGGGCCAAAACATATTTTAAAAACAAATGGCATAAGGAACCCGAAAATGGTTCGAATTGTTTGTTTTTTTTTTTTTTTTTTTCTTTATCATGGTTTTTGTTTCTGCTATTAACATATTAGAATGCAGAAACAAAGATGACGTCAAGAGCTGGAACATGATCATCTATTTTTTAAAATTATTATTTAATGTTATTTTTCCTTCTGCTATTAATATTTTAGGACGTAAAACCAAAGATGGCGTCAATCGCTGGAACATGAACATATATTTTTTAAAATTATTATTTAATGTTATTTTTTATTCTGCTTTTAATATTTTAGGACGTAAAACCAAAGATGGCGTCAAGCGCCGGAAGTTGGGCAGAAATCCCAGAGTTCCTTTCACACAGAATCAGGTCACTGTATTGGAAGAGAAGTTCAGACGAACTCATTACCTTAGCAGCATGGATGTGGCCGAGCTGTCTTCTGTTCTCAGTCTATCTGACAACAGAGTAAGTGCAAACTTCAGTTAGTCTTTCACCCGAAACTTAATTACTTGTATGAATGGTCCTTGTACGAAAGTCTTGCTACAGAAAGCAGAGATCTTCATAAAAA
>CM022665.1:42611151-42701151 GCA_012295275.1 Chrysomallon squamiferum
TTTGTTCGCTGCAGTTGGTGCTCTTATTTTCAGTGAAGAAAACACTGAATTAACAATACAACAGTAGTTATTCGCCCTTGCTTTGTGAACATTCTATTCTTTTTGTTTGAAACGGACGAGATTTTAATTGTAATGACGAGAAGAGAAATAAGGTGTTTCTTTAACACTGAAAGGCAACAGTGAAATAAAAGGATTTCTCAATAAAGTTTCTGAAATGTTATTTTTATTTATTTATTTGTTCTATGTCAGTCTTAATGTAATGCGTAAATAAAGTACAGCATCTTCAGAAAAGCGCTAGCTATGTATGTGTGCGCAAATTAATTGGTTTCATTTTTATGACTCCCACCTAGTGCGTACTGATTGTCATCATATTAAGATACTGGAGGCAAACAGTTATTAATTCTAACATACAGTAATCATTATGAGAAAACTAACAATAATTTTCTGTAAGCACATTGCATTAGACGGGAACACTCTCACCTCTGCTGTGTAGACGTCACAAGAAATAGCTCATCAGGGCTTATACCAACTATGAAAAAATGTGATCTTACAGCTATAAGACAGATGCTCCAGCCCATCACCATGTTTGTCACACCCATGACACTCCTATACTGTAGAATATAGACCCGCCGCTGGACAATTTTCTACGTAAATGATAATAATAATAAAAACAAATTATTACACAAATAACACGGCAGTAAGCAGAGACATTGATTTCTCGTGCCATTAATTCGCTGTATATAGTATCGTTTTAAAAATTCAATTTAAAGAAATGTATATACACATATATGACTCATTTAATATTTTCCTTTGTTTGAAATTAGGTAAGCGTTTGGCACACGACAATGAAAATGAAATTAGAAATTTCATCGTTTTTGTCTATTTGTCCGCACGCCGTGGGTTATTCATCACCTGCAATGCGACCGGCGCGAGTAAAACAATTCCGTGATGGCTAATCAGTGAAAGAGGACAACGGCGGAGCTCTTTATTAGTTTACAAATGTAGTAATTCATTTCAGCCTTATTGTCAAACATCAATAAACTCCAGAACTAATAACATCTTCTCGTTTCTGTGCCGTTTGTCATTCAATATTTATCGATTTTGTCAGAGACAGAGACGGTCTCATCTCTCGGCTATTGCACGTTCGAGGTATTAGGTGACGACGTTGCCGACTGCGACAACGGCTTGCGTCTCCAAGATTGGAATCGTCGCCAGACAGAGCAAAAGGTATCGGTTTGCGAATTCAAACTCTTCGTATTGTAAAATACTGATTAATCACGTACTGAAAACTGGTTGCGAAAAGAAGTCACTGTAATTGTCATAGTAAAGACTGAATCTCAGGTTGAGAAGAAATCCAGGGGCGGATCCGTGTGTTCAAAAGGGGACGTGAATGTAAATATGTGTCCATGTAAAATCCATCCCGACCGATAGAAGTTAGCGTGAATTTTTTATTTTACTATCCAACGAATGGAAGCAAAAATGTTTATACATATACATACACATATACACACGCACACCCATACAAACATATACCATCTACCTCTCTACAAATATACATATACCCATATTATAATAACACACACATAAACACACACACATATACACACACACAAACACACACACACACATATACACACAGCCAGTAACACCTTTATACCATCATACATACACTTAGGCAGACACTCATACACTTACACATCACATATATACATACACACTTAAAATACATCACATACACTTATATATATGATACACATATTTATACATATATACTCATAAACACACATACACACAGACACAAACATACATAACAAAACTTTCTGTAGGAGCGGGAGAGTCCACACCCTGACAGACCCTGACACACCCCTCTCGCCGGATCCGCCCCTGAACAGACTCATCTTACAGCAGAGTTTGATTACAAAACGCCAGGCTAATTTGTCTTGCCGACCAGCCTCGTGTTTTGGAAGAGATTAATAAAATGAAATAATTAGTGTTTATTAATATCAGTATATTGGAAATGGATACCAGAGTATCGGATAAACCATCATAATGAACAAGTGAATTGAAATATACAGCCTTAGAGAAAATTAACTCCTTTGATAGGATCCAAGACGGTGAAGACTATATACCGTTAACATTCTGATATGATGGATGACTTTTCTGGGGTTTTTTATTATTTTTTTTTTATTTTCCCAGAACATAATTTCTGTTTTATTGCTATTATCTTGCCAAGCTTTTGTTTGGCATTTCTTTTGTATCTAAAATTTAAAAAAAAAAAAAAAAAAAAAAAAAAAATAGAGATAAAAAACCAACAGTATTCTGAAAAAGACAGATTGAAAAATATATCGATATAAGCTATTAAACAAGTTAAGGGGGAAAAAAAGAGGAAGAAGAAAATAAATAAATAAATAAAATGGAGAAAAAAAGATTTTAAAAGATTTAAGAGATAAATGAGTTTAGAAGAGATAATTGAGAATAGAGAAAAAAAAATGTAAAAAGTGAAAAATGGATAATGAAGAAGAATGTACCAAATTTTTATTTAATTATATGAGGTAAAATTTTCACTTCTTGAAAAGGAGAAAACGGATATGAAGCAGAATATATAAAAACTGTATATAACTGTATGAAATGAACATTTTTAATTATTGAAAAGTACTAAAAATAGAGAGGCAGAAGAATATACAGCAATATAATAACAATATAATATGCATGTATGTATATATATGTATATATATATATCTGACGGACCAAAACATTTTTGCTCTGAGAATACATCCTTCAAATTTGATAAAATAAAACGTAAAATAAAGAGGTAAATAAACAATTAAATAAATAAATATATAAATAAACAAACAAACAAACAAACAAACAAATAAATAAATAAATAAATAAATATATATAATTCCACTAGATAATTAAAAGTTCCACAGTTTATTTTATGAACTGTCCTATACGGTTATTAAATGTTAAATACCATTTGGTATGACACACAAATAAACAGCTCAAATGTAATTACATCTTTCCCCGGATTCTTTGAGGGACAAAACACTGTGGACTGTCTGACTTAAACGATGATTTCTTAAACTGGTTTCAGCACAAGCAGGCACTGGTTTCGTGCCCAGTTTCAGAAAAATCGTTCATTCATATTCTGAGGTACAGGAGATACATGATTTAAAAAACAAACAAACAAACAAACAAACAAATAAATAAATAAATAAATAAATAAATAAACGAACCAAAGAACGAACGAACGAACGAACAAACAATCAAACAATCAAACAAACAAACAAACAAACAAACAAACAAATAAATAAATAAATAAATAAACAAATAAATCCAAAACACTGATTTTCATCACCTTTTTTCTGAGAATACATCCTTTGAAGTTTGATAAAATCAAACGTAAAATAAAGGTAAATAATAATAATAATAATAATAATAATAATAATAATAATAATAATAATAATAATAATAATAATAATAACAATAATAATAAAATTAAATCACCTATGAATTTTTAAATCTTTTAGGTCTTCAGATAACTCTGTTTTTTACGTCTAATCTGCATGGGTACGATGAAGCAAAAAGTTTGATAAACCCTTCACTAGACAGATGTTTGCTTGCGTCCGAGTTAAGCGTTCTAAAGCTGAGTAGAAAAAGTTAATCAAATCTTTAGGAGGAACAATCATTGTTATTAAATTCCTAAAGCATCCAACAACTTTAACTGTTTTCAATCTCAGTTTCGTATTCATATAACGGTTTTACTGCAAGATTTACAAAAATAGTTTTGAACTTCAGATGCCATTAAAAACCCACTGAAGACAAAGAATACTGATCATATTTCCGTATTTATACAAATCCAAGATTCGAGATATTCTCAGAATCTGGATTCCTGTCTCCTAGACCCAAATATGTGAACTGCAACATTTTCTATAATTTTATTTATCTATTTATTTATTTATTTAGTATTATTATTTTTATTATTATTAGTTGTTGTTGTTGTTGTTGTTGTTATTATTATTATTATTAATATTTTGTTGAAAATTCATCATAATGTAATGAAATGTGTTTTATTTTTAATTTCAAATTAACAGCAACGCAAATATCCATCTGTCCTTGGAAGTTAAAGGTGAAAACCAATGAGGTAAAATAAATCACGCTACAAATGTAGTTTCACTGGTCTGCCAGGACTAATCAGCTCCGACTTCCTGGAAAGGAAAACTGAACACTGATTGGTCCAATATTTATATTTCACGTTTTTGATTGGTCCATTCGCAAATGTCATAAATAATCCTGTATTGAAACATCCATTTGTCAGTAACCTTCTCATATCTGGTCCGATTTAAAAATTTCTGAGTTCTGTGCAAGTAAGAAAACGTGTTCAACACTGCTACGTTAATGAACTGATATTTAACGGCATTTGTCAGATTACGTTTTCTTCTTTTGCAAAGAACAAATAAAATAAAAATGGAAAATAACAGAATGAAATGACAGAAAAAAAAAAAATAATAATAAAAATAAAAATAATAAGAAAAAACATTGTTCATGTTTTAACGTTTAGATTACTGAATTATTATTATTTTTTTTTTCAGTAAATTACGAATTTATAATAATTTATTTATTTATTTATTTATTTACTTTAGCCTGCGGCAAACTACATGTAGCGCTTTCCAGACTGGCGCACAGTAATTTTGACTTTTGTTACAATCACATACAGTGAGATATTCTTTTATTAATTTATTTCGACTATGTTCAAAGGTTACACATTTCTACACAATAAACAAATGAATGTTTAGTTTTTATTCGAAATAACAATAAATTTGAAGTTTGCTCGTTTTGTGCAAACTTTCACTAAATACGAAATCACCATACTTTTATTTGTTAATTTGGTGTTATGATGGCTGTTTGGTGTTTTTCACACTCATACGAAGCTGAATCGCGTTGGACACGGTTTTTGGCGCCGAGCGAGGAATAATTTATATTTGAACATTTTTAACAAACTGGAGGCACCCGAGACATCAGATTCTGCAACTTCCGAAAAGGGAGTTTACTCTAATTGAACCAGCTCGATCGACCATAAGAAGCATTAGACAAAGGTCGATAAAATAGAACAAAATAAACAAAAACCTCGTGTACTCAGCAGCAATTTTTGAGTCCGGACATTAAACAGTTTAGAAAACTGCTGTGAATCTAATCACGACTATATTAAATGCTGTAAACATAACCATTGACAAGTTTACGATGAATAATAAATGTGTATACATTACAAATAATGACTCGGATAGCAGAAACAGCCCGTGATTTTATAAATGGTTATTGTATCAATTAACAGATAGATTATATACATAAAAACAACGACGACAACTATGAGGTTATCAAAATTCGCGATCTTTGGTCCGTAACAGATGGTTTTAGTAATTGAGAGTAAGTATATCATATTTCAGAGTGAATTAATTTGTGTTCGTTCACCTTCTATTAACCTATATATATATATATATATATAAAATCAGGTACAGTGATTTTATTAGATTTCAGTTATACATTTTTCAAATGCTTATGATGATAATACAGTATCACCAATCACTGTGTTATTCTTGACTAAATGCTGCAATGATTTATGTTTAAATCCCACTAACAAAGAAAGAAAAAAATCATATAAATAAATAAAATGTTTTAGACAGACGTTTGATACTAATAATAAATAAATAAATAACAATAATGGGATGAACTATTATTATTATTATTATTATAAATTAAGCTTTCCGCTCATCCCGCCTAAGTTAAAAATCACCTTCACAGTTTCAGTAAATTAGTTAATGGAATCATTTAATATATTATTAAAAAATTCCATTTACTAATTTACTGGAATTGTTAGGGTGGCAAAAACAGTTTGTTGTTTTAGCTGGGAAAACTAAATCTACAGTTACATTAGTGAGACAAGAACAATATTTGGATTATGTGTATGTACATCAGACAGACACGGCTTATCAAATAACAAGATAAAACACCAGCTTTGCTTCAGCAAGCAGACGTAACAAATCAAACACGTTGATAACTGAGAAATCACAATTAACCAATCAAACACTTGAACACCAAGTTAACTATTCAAAGCACTGAACGACTATTAACAACAACAACGACAATAATAATAACAATTAACAATAATAATACTGTAACAAAAATAATAATACAGTATCAACAACAACAACAACAGAAACAACAATAATAGACAGACAGACAGACACAATATTAATATTTTAATCAGAGCGAGGGGTTGTGAAGGACGTCTACGACAGGCACGCTTTCTGACAGGCCAGAGGGTTATGTCTGTCGCAGAACAACAATAATAATAACATATGCATAATTTATATAGTTTCCCCTGGACCCTGGGAAAATAGCAGTGGGAAAATATATACATGGCAAGATGTATGCATCTTTATCTAGTGAGTGGTTCACCTAGAGAGGGTCTGTACAGAATTGCAATAGTTAAAGCAGGAAAGGTGTATTATCCATAGGTTACAGAAGTTAAAGTAAGTTCAGATGTTTAGAAGTGAAAAAGAAAAGATGTAAGAAGGATGATGCTTGCATAATGCCATTTTGGTAATGTCATGGTAGAAGATTATGAAAATTAACCAATCACTTTTTTTTCCTCATATATATTTTAATTACCTAATCGGTACAAAACGACGAAGAATACGAAGACGAAATCTTACAACAAAATCAAATTATAAGTAAAAAATACATTTATATGTACAAACATTTACAATTTTTAAAAAATGTTTTTTTTTTTTTTTTTTTGAAGATCCAAAGAAAAATAAGTATTTATCAACACGTGTTATAGTGGCCATAGTATGAAGTATAACTGATATGAATAACGTTTACCGTACTCATTCTCATAATAACCAAATACATAAATTTATAAACAATAATTAAAATATAGAGGAATGGTGTAAAGCATCAAACTAGTAATCATTTCACGAAGACAAAGATTCTTTATAGTCTAAAATAAAACAAATAAAATAATAAATGCATAGCAGATATTTATTTTCTAAATAAATAAATAAATAAAATAAAATAAAATAAGCAGTCTTTTTTTTATGACATACTAAGGTTTATATTTAAGATTAACCTTACTTAAGATCTCTAAAGTAATTAACTTCTATAAATATTATAAGTTTAATTTTTTTTTTCACATTTGTTTTAGAAAATGTATGAAAAAGGAAAATGGCTTGTCTCCATTGAAATTTGTTTTAAGATTTGTTTGCTATTAGTGAACTGCATAAGCCGAGTAAAATAATGCTTAAACTGAACAAATGTTTGATTTTTTTGCTTGTCAGAGCAGTTTAAAAAAAAAAAAAAAAAAAAAATCCTTTCTAAGCTGAGTTAAGCGATATTCATTAAATAAAATAAAAACATAAAATAATGATTATTATTATTTAACGAATGTACATTAAATGGATGTAGCCACAATACAATAAACCAATCACAGATCTGAGCCGTTAGCGCCTACCTCAGTTATCCTATTAGAGTCCTGAACGAATTGTACACGTGTTTTAACTGTCTGTCAGTATTTAACACACAAGTTACAAACGAACGTGAAATCAAAGTCAAATATACAGCGGCTCCAGTGAGTAGCGTTCAGTTAGACAGAGCCAGGTAAGTTTCTTTTTCTTTCTGTTCCCAGGTTTATTCAGGGTCATCAGTACAGCACAGTGATTAGTTCAAGTCTAATACACTGACTAAGATGCTACTGCGTTTGCGATAATTGACGCTGAAATTATTAAAGTTTATAAACAATTTTTTTAAAATAATTACAGTGTAGTTCATAAGTGCAGGTAAATGACACAGACATTGAAATTACACTGATATGTGTAGTAAATATCATCTGTAACTTTATCATTCAAACTTATTTCCAATTCTTTTAGGATTTTTGATCTTACCATCATCTATAAGGATATAATTCAAAATCATTTCGTATTGCTTTGGGATCTTTGATCTTACCAGCATAGATCATTTTATCGTTCAAACAGACTTATATTGCTTAAGGATCTGACAGTGATAATTTAATTAATAAATTATATATTTCGAACAAATGATCTTTTGTAGATACTTTCTCACGAGTATGCAATCGCAGTCGATCACCTTCTTGTTGGATCGGGAAATAGAAGTTAAAAAACCCCCAACATGAATAAAATAAATACTTTATTAATTTTTAAAACTTTCCTGTGTATGTTGAAACAAAACGATGATCTTCGTGTAACAGTTTCATAGTTTATAAATAATCTCTCTCTCTCTCTCTCTCTCTCTCTCTCTCTCTCTCTCTCTCTCTCTCTCTCTCTCTCTCTGTTTGTAGCTCTGTATATTGTGTGCATAACGTTTATTTAAAGATACTTCATTTTTTTTTATTATTATTTTTTTAACCTGTTATTGATATTTTAATTTTTTTTTTTTCAGAATTAGCATCATGTCTGTGTGGGTATACATCCTAATTTTTCAATTATCATGGCGGATTTACTCCACCCAGGAGAATCGCAGTGCAGTTGCGTCCCTTATCATCTCTCTTCAACAGAAATACTGTGTAGACAGAAGCTGCAAGACGTCAAACAGTACTCAGGAAATGTATCCTCCTTTCTCCTGTCCTCCTTGTTACGAATGCTCTTGTGAAAAAGACTGCGTGATTTTCGGAGACTGCTGCCCGGATCTTCACATTGGACCGAGCCACTATTCATTTCAGTGTCTTGATATCCCGTTCATGACCGGAAGGAAGGAGAGATATTTTATTCTGAAAACCTGCAGTCAGACTGATACAAACTACAGTGAAGTGCTTGCCGAGAAATGCCACAACTTTCGACTTGATCCCACAGGCGACTATCTTACAACGGCAACCGTGACGTCTGCAGCAGGGGTAACGGCTAACATCACCTTCGGGAACAGATTTTGTGCGGAATGTCACGGCGTCGGCGACTCTGTTCCCTGGAACATCATGGTGGACTGCGCGGTAACACCTCAGTCGAGCGACGTCATTAACGTTGAGGAATTTTTAAAATGGGCGACAGAAGCTTGTTCTGTTGGTTTTGTACCACCTCCTCAGTTTAGACGCGGCATCAGACGATGTAAAGTGCTGGAATCGGAACTGATCTCTTCATGTAACGGAACTGCGAGTCCCGGCGTTTACAATGAAACCATAGCACAAGCTTGTTCTGCGTACTACAACCCGCTCATTCAGGGCAAATACAGAAATATGTTCTGTTACCTCTGCAGTGGACAGGCTGAGAGAGATCTGCAGTTTCTTGTCGAGTGCGACGAGGCTGTGAGGTGGAGTGTACAACCTTTCTCGGCGATTTTAAACTTCGAAGCTGTGCAGAAGTCCAAAGCACAGACTAATAAATGTATGGACGATGATTTCGAAGATAGCATTTCAGTAAGTTGATGTATTTGACACACACACACACACACACACACATGCATGTATTTATACATATATTATACATTTATATATTATTATGGATACATATTTGTATATTTTAACAACAACAAAGAAATAATTTAATAATAATAAAAAAAATTAATAAGAAAAAAAACAGCTATTTGGTATAAAACTTACGATTAAGATACACGACTAAATAATTATACTTCTGTCGATTAGCAATAAAATACTTTTAATGTCAGCCTTCCCACAGAAAGGAAAGATAATACTACGGTCTATGATAATCTGAGCAGGGAAATGTTGCGATGGGAATTAGCCTAAAGGAGACCTCTGAGAAGATTATCTTCTATTTATCTGTGGCAGTATATATATATATATACACACACACACACACACACTCCGGAATCACTTGGGACCAACCATATATACCGTTTTATAAAAATTAAAATGACATGAAAAAGAATGAATGAGATTTTTGAATTTGCCGGTCGTTACTCTCTGGTGAAATGTTGGTTTCGTATGGCTGCTGATCGCTACGTTTTAAAATGTCAAATGCATAGCCAGGGCTCATTGGGTGTGGGGGGTGTCGACTTGGGCGAAATACTCGCTTTACTTTTAACCCACGCCAAAGTCTAAGTCGCCTTATTTTTTCTTTAAAATGTATTTATTTATTATTATTATTATTATATTCTACTTGAATGTTGAAAGTACCTACATTTTGCCTCCATTTTTGTCCAACGATGACGTGAAAAGATTTTGTGATTGGCCAGCGCTATGTGACCAACTGAATGAAGAGCTGCAAAATACATTGTTTTACAGCTGTGATTAGAGGCTGACAATAAATACAGTTCTTTTAAACTTTTACACAAATTAAATTAACTGAAATGGACATGATAACTGACTGCACGGAATTACTTGTACAGTAAAGATTACAATTAACAAACCAACGTAAGTGAAGGTCCAGGACAGGAGAAAGCAGGCTGCAAATAATCATACAGAAACATAACAATAAAACTTTTGTTAAATAATTTGACCACCTATGGCATGAGTCTGTATGCAATATTTTGTTTAAGGCATTTTTAAAAAAAATTATTTATTATAAACATGTTTACATGTAAGATATTTAATTTTATGTTTGTGACAATGGCTTGGTTATTGTCTCATTTCGTGCTAACGTGTCTAAACGAAGAAATTACTTCTCCCTAGTTTTCTAACCTAGAATGAACCCCGCATAATTAAATCTTTCTGTTTATACAGTGGATTTGATAAAAACTCTTCTATTAATTTGGCTTTAGAAAGTTCGATACATTGCCGTTTTTTTAGGTTGCTCTGCCATTAAAACTACTTCAGTAAGACAATGCAACATCTGCGCCATGCGTATATATATGTTAGGCTTGTGCTTTTGACACTAAATCAAAATGAGTGAATTCACTTAGATATCAGCACATACTAATAATCATTATGCTGCATGTAGTAATTTCAAGAAGCATGATATCATTATTTATTAAGCCTTCAAAGAAGTGCGATCATTTCTCCGTCGTCTAATTACGTGCAAATTGAAATGTTCGTACTTGCAAAATTGTGTGGCTATGTTGACAAAACTAATTATACAACGTTTGTTTTGTTTAGGAATTTACACCCGAAATCCGAAGAAGACAATAAAAGTGTTTTTATTATCATACATTCTAGGATTACAGTATAGAGAAGAATGCATTACAGAAATATAATAACAAAAATGACAATGTTCATAATAGATTAATGATAGCTGACCGACACTTTGAAATGATGCCGGTTTATGTGTGTACATAATCTAATGTTTAATATTTATGATAATTAAGATCATAATTACCATTATTATTTTTATTTTTATTACATCAGATAGATTACAAATCACAGCCCTGTTAAAATATCTCTGTATAACTAACGTTATCTAACATGCACATAATCTTATCTATAACAATAAATATTTCCTTTATTGCAGAAAGTATGTCGCAAAATCTTGTGTCCATCGCTTCAGCAGTGGAAGGGAGGTAACTGTAGATACTTCATTGACTCGGCGAAAGGGATTTTAATCAAAATGGAAATGATTATGATTCCTTTGTCGCTTTTGGAAATGGAACTGTTTCTTTTCGATAAAACGTTAATAAATGCTGTACGGGAAAAAATACCTTGGGATTTTTATGTACTTAAAATATCTGTCCAGTTAGCTCTCCAGCCTGAAAAAGTCGACAACCCCAGGAACGACTATTACAATGAAACTACTACGACAACACTCCCGATGCCAGACACTTATACAGTTGTTTTCGTCAAAGTGTCTATTATTGTTACTGCAGCGTCTCCTGTCTCCATGTCCAAAACAAAGAAAAGCCTTCTCGATTTTCAGTACGAGAAATTTACTGTAGGAATCAGAAGATTCGCAGCTCTCCCCTCGGTTTATTTTGACATCCAGTCTCTGAATTTGTCTGTGAGTCCTAACATGTTAGAGACTGATACGTTTGAAGATGATGGGATTCAGATGTTGTCGACTGCAGCAATTCTTGACATCCCGTATCCTTATCTCCAGTGTCCTCACGTAGAATTCAAAGACGACGAATATGAAAGACTTCCAAACGGATCATTGCTTGTCGTTCCTGATTCGCTTTACGTGTACGATCCTCATTTTGAAATAACCAATTCTTCAAAACTTCGAGTCTGTGTTGATCATCTCCGTCACCAAATAGACCAGAAAAAAACTTTGAATAGCAAAGACAGGAACGACGTACTCAATTTAAACCTGTCTGATCGAACGATTACAACTGTCACTGCAGTGTTTCTAGGTCTCAGCTTGCTGTGTCTTTTCCTCACCTTTCTGACTCATTGTCTTTTCGCAGATTTGAGGACTCTGCCAGGAATCAACTTGATGTTCCTCACCTCGTCTTTGTTTGTGTCCCAGGCTCTCTACCTGTTCGGTGCTGGCGCCACGGACGACGAATTCATATGCAGAATCATCGGCATCGTCATCCACTACAGTTGGCTGGTGACATTTGCTTGGATGAACGTCTGCTCCTTCCACGTCTTCAGAGTGTTCAAAAACCTGTTTTCTGCCCTTGGCTTTAATGATAAAAAAGTAACTATCATCGTCAGATATGCGCTTTTTTCATACATCGTCCCCGGCGTCATTGTTGTACTCAACATCCTTATTCATTATTACGTTTTGCACCAACAGTCGCTTGGATACAGCGAAGGAGGGAATATTTGTTTCATTACATCAGGACTCGCGTCAGTTCTCTCCTTTGGTATTCCTGCAGGTCTCACAGTTCTTATGTCTTCAGTCTTCTTCATCTACACATGCGTGGTGCTTCACAAAACATCCAAAGAGAGGCAGACGGTGGGCAAAAAGGAGAGCATTCCTGTGTTTCGATTCTTCAAACTGACGTCAATTACTGGACTGTCCTGGTTGTTTGGATTCCTCGGGTCAGTATTAAAAGTTGAAATCCTGGCCTATGTGTTCATCATTTTGGCTGGAGGGCAGGGTTTGCTCATCTTTCTGTCCTTCACGTGCACAAAGATCGTGTGGAAGAAATGCACGGCTTGCATCTGTCAAGTGAGAAGAAAGAAAGAAACAGAGAATTTGTCTCACTTTACAAGCGGCGCAGTGGACAGTTCGTCCACAGAACAAACCATGACATGAAAACATTATCATAACAGACAGACAATAGTTATTTGAATAAACAATAAAATATTGAAATGATGTTTTTTTTTTGTTGTATTTTTTTAAACGAAAAAAAAAAAAAAAAAAAACCTGAAAGAAATCAGATTTTTACACCTAGCACACATCTTAGAACATGATATATATTTTAATTAACAAAATTTATTTTTTATTTAATATTTATTTTTGGCATGATGGATCTTATTAAAGGCAATAAATAGCTGTCACCAGCTATGATGGGAAGAAAATTATTTTTTATTATGATCACAAGCTTCCTTTGACTGACATTCACATAACTGTCCATCAGAGATCAACAGCCTGACAAACTGAATGTGGAAGGAAAAACACTGCAGATTAAGAGAAAGTGCAATACTGGACAAAATGGTGTTTAGCGTCATGATGCAGACAGTCATTTCTACTCACAAGAATTTTACTTTCAATGAAGGTAAAAATGTCACAAGACATTCTCTCTGGAAGTCACTGAAAGTTCACTGCATTTCCAGTAGAGTTTGTGCAAGAATTCACTCAATCGTTAAAAAAAAAAATAAATAAATAAATAAATAAATAAATAAATAAATAAATAAAATAAAATAAAATAAAATAAAATAAAATAAATAAATAAATAAATAAATAAAACATAATTCGTAATTTAATTTTTAATTTGTTTATTATTATTTTTTTTAAATGACCTCTTCAAGATAAAGGGGGCAAACATTGGTTTCCGTAACGAATGCTTAACGTAAAACGTCTTTCAAATCGTGGACAACAACACTCATGGGCACCTAGCTTACATCATCATCATATTTAATAAATAAATAAAATAAATAAATTAGTGTCCATGCTGGAGAGACAAGAATTTCCTATTTCTAAAACATATTCTCCTTTATCAAAAACTTAACATGAAAAGGTAATTTCTTTTATATTTAATTTATTTACAAGTATTAACGTATTGAATTTAATTTATTTACCTATATTGAATCCTTCGCTGTTTTACAAGTAAGCTAAAATATTAAGAGAGTTAATTTTAAATATTACTCTTTTCAATCAATGTCGTCCGCATTCACGCCATGACGAATCTTGTAGCACAACACCCGTGGGCATCTGGCTAAAATCATCTTCATCATCATCATCATCATCATCATATTACTCAATAAATAAATAATAAGTGTCCATGTTAGAGTCGTAAGAATTACCTATTTCTAAAATATATTCTCCCATTACGAAAACAATATGAAAAGGTAACTTGTTTTACATTAAATTTATTTACCAGTAAATTATTTGATATCATATATTTACCTATTTTGTTTGTTTAATTATTCATTCATCTATTTACTGTTGATTTGTTTATTTATATTTTTATTCTTACGTCGTTTTGCCGACTGCTCCCGAGTGGAGCCGAATGTAACGTCCAAATAAAAAATAAAAATGTATTAAGTGACGTCATATCTATGACAACCAGATTTCCCTTGTGAATTATCGCTTTGGAAAGATGAATTTCTTCAGAAAATATTTTTTCTCTCGAAAGAGGAAAAAGAAAGAATATTATCGAAGCAAGTAAGATTTTCCTAAGATTGCATATTATAACACGTCAAAATTCATTACGTGGGATACATTTACATATAACTTTGCAGTTTAGGTTCTATAAATATTTTGCTATGATTTATAACTGTTTCTGCGAAAACATTAAATGTCTATGGTCAAACCAGTCAATGCCGACAACGCGAAGATTTAAACTGCACGATTACCGATTTATATTCATATTTGATTTTATAAATCAACTATTAATACAATTTATTATCTAGTGCGTTCTCTGATCATTCAAACGTTTAGATATTAAAATTAGGAATTTATGTGATTGTTTTAATAACGAGTTACTGTTACTAGTACCACTATCACCATGACTCCACTTTTATAAGATTCCTCAACTTTAATCGAAGCACTGACATTCATAATTAGTTTAGTATTAGACTATGCTATCGGATTTAAACGGCGAACGGGTGAAGGGAGATAACTTTGTTCATACTACTTACAGTGTTATGCCAAGACATTTGTAGAGTTCTCTTTGAATTTCAGCTAAGTCTACGAAATGCAGGGATTTTACAGCCCTACTTTTAAATTATAATCGAACAGACTATACCTCTAACAATCTTTTATTATTATTAATTTTTTTTTACCAGTGACTATGTATTCTTCCCGGAAGGGTACGAAGATGTAAGCGTTGCCGATAAGACTCAGGTATGTTTTATTTGTATTCTTCAATTTTAATACTTTTAGTGTGAAATTCATAACTTGGTATAAAACAAACAAACAAACAAACAAACAAATATACAAATAAATTTTAAAAATAAATAAATAAAATCAATAATTATAATAAGAATAATAATAAAAATTATAATAAGAATAAATATGTTAATTATTAAATGTTTCTTTGATTTCCTTAACAACAACAATACTACTAATAAAAATGATCTCGATTGTTAAATTATTTTGAAGTTTAATATAATTTTTTTTTTTTTTTTTTTTATAGAATAACATCTTTGAAATCTTTGGTGGGTATTTAAATAAGTTTACACTATACAGTTTCTTTAGTCACAATACACATTGCACATATATTTCAGGTGGGGGCACGCTGAGGCGGGGCTGTCCAGTAAAAACAGCAGTAGTTTTCATGATATCAGTTGTAATATTAATATTAGTAGAAGTAGTAGTACTACTAATTAGTACCAATGAAGACAGGAGACAGGAGAAAAATATTAGACAAAAGATTTCCAGTGTAATTATTTATAAATAATTATTTACTCTATTAAGAAGTATAAACTGTATTGCAAATACGCATAGAAATACAATTTCGAATTTTCTACACACTTTATATCTGCTATATGAAAAAATGGAACATAATAAATGATATTAAACAATGGAAATATAAACAGCTACATTTTAATATTGTGTAATGGATGTTTATTCTGAATTTTGAAATTTGAAATATCAATTTATCTATCAAAGGATTATCTAAGTTCTGTAAATCTTGTAGATTTCACATGTCCAGTGACCAAGACATTTCAAGACTTTGAACACACCCCGGTAATTATCAGTTTAATATTCTTTTTCTTTGTAATTTATATATTCTTTCCCTCTTTTTTCTTTCTTTTGTCTATTTATTTATTTTAACTATATATATATATATATATATATTCTTTGTTTTCAGATTTGTTTTCATTAAATATATGAATTTAATATCGTCAGTGTTTTATATGTTAGTAATTTTAAGTGTTAAATGAATTTTTATTTCATCATTATTATTATTTTTCTTTTTTGTAATTATGAGGAATACTTTAACTAAGAATGACAATAATTGGTAACTGTTTGTTGTTAATTAATTGATATGCATCATTTCAGGATAATACAGGTGCGAGGGAGGAGGAAGAAGACCTCATTGTAAGTTTCAAACATTAATGTGATGAAAACATTCGGTTGTTCCACTTTATTTTATTACACTGTCCTTACAAAATCCTGTATTAATATTCTCTACTAAATCATCTAATACATATTTATTTAAAACAGACTGAAATTTAATTTATAACTCTGAAATATAAAAACATAATGCAGTTTAAAAACTCAGTGATATTTCCCACCAACAGCATAGTTACCTGACTCCGTGAATGAAATTATAACAACATGAAATCATTTAAAATGCTAAGAAAGAAATTTTAAAACTTACAAAACTAAAATGAATTATATAATTTCACTTTCCAGTTCTATATTGAAATTGATGGCTACACTCCACCGACCGGTGAGTATTTTTAATCAACCTATTTGTGCACATTTACTGTACACCAATGTTTTAAGAGACACCTTGCAATGATAAGCAACTAAAATGATGTACATATCTATTCTTTAGAAAATGAAAGAAATTATCATTCCAGTGTTCAAATGATTATTCTTCTTAATTACCTACAAGGTACAAGATACTAAAATTGTGGCACTATATGTTTCTTAATAAATCATTGACAGTTGCGAACAATATAAAACCATATTTTAACTCTAAGCTGTCTAATCTGATCCAAAAACTAAATTATTTTAAGAAAAAAAGTTGTTATAAACTAACATGAAAAACTGGATTAAAATATTAAACAAAGTCATGTAATCAATATTTTGTAATGATTAACAAAAATTATTGTATGAAGGTGAAACTCCTTTTATTTTTTTTTTTTTTTATATTACTTAATCTTTTTTATTATTGTTTTTTTAAAGCACCATACATTCCCGATTTTGACATTTTTAATGAAACTGCGAACTGTAGTGGACCCTTCCATGTGATGGTTAGTATTTGCACTTTAGTTTTTAATCAATAAAATTGTTCTGTCATTTACAACTGAAGATTTTCCATAGTATCAGACAAAAAAAGGGAAACAATAAAAAAAAAAAAATAATAATAATAATAAATAAATAAATAATAAATAAACTAAAATAATAAAAGTAAATAAAGACTAATTTGTTTTAAATTTTTTTTTTTTTTTTTTTTTAATGCACCATATATTCCTGATTTTGACACTTCTAATGAAACTACTAATTGTAGTGTACCCTTCCATGTGTCGGTTAGTATTTGCACATCAATTGTTAATAAATAAAATTGTTATATCATTTACAACTGAAGATTTTCCATAATATGAGATGAAAAAAGGGACACAACACGAACAAATAATAATATTAATAATAATAATAAACAAAAATAAAAAATAAAAAATAAATAAATAAAATATAATTTTAAAAAGGAAATAAAGACTAGTTAATGTCCGTGTTTAATGTGAGCATCCCACTTAGAGATGTTTACTAGACTATTTATTGTGGTTGAGATTTGAGATATACAGGATCAGTTCTACTTACAGCCATTTCCCAATCCAGTCACAGCCCCATTATTCATTTATGAAGAATACAGAATCCCTATGGAAAGATGCCTTTAAAATATCTCCTTTTAGTCAGTAAGCCCATGATGTATTGTCTGTAGTTTTCCTTTGCTGACCTCTGTAAAATAAAAATATAATTTACTCCATTCATTCACTTTTACTTTATTGTGAAACTCAAAGAAAGGTCTCAGTATAGTTTATTCCTTTATTAACTTTTACGAAAAATTCTATTTAGATTTTATATTTCATGACACTTAAATTAAGATTTTACATTACTTTGTTCATTAATGTGTGTAAAGTGTAGTGATAAAAAAGTATAATGTTAAATGTGTTTTTGTCTCTTTATTCAGACTCCACAGATAGAACATGAAAGAAGGGTGTGTATAGCTTTTTAACTCTAGAATTATCGTTATTATTAAATGTCTTACAGAATACTTTATATAAAACTAAGTGAAGACAATGAATGCAAAGAGTTAATTAAAGTGTTCATAACTACATCCACTGCAATCTGCTATTTTGTTTATTTTCAGTTTCTTTGGCACTGAATATCACTGTATAGATGACACATGTTAACTATGAATATGAGTATTGAGTCATACATAATTCTCAAGTTTACCAAAAAATAAATAAATAAATTTGGAAATAAAGATAAAAAGGAAAAAGAAAAGAATAGAGTTTTATTATCATCAATTATTACGTATTATATATTATTATAATTCTCTTTCCTTAATATTAAGAAAGTTTGGCCCCTAAAAAGAAAATCTCAAAGTTAGACAATTTATTTAGTCTACAGTTTCAAATTTCATTTTACTTGCAGGTCCACTCCTCTGAAAAAAACACCGATCATGAGTGAGTTACTACTAAAAATTCTTAATTAATGTTATTAACAAACAAACAAAAAGCCACAAAAGAAAGTAACCATTAACATCAATCAGATAAAGTAACTATTAACATAAGAATAGGAAAATGTATTTCTTTGTCATTTGAAAAAAATATTGGTAGTAATTTGTTTTATGTTATTAAATCTTGGTTTGTCATGTTACTATTTTAAAAGCTTTATCAAAATTACTTTGATTTAAATATTTGATTCATGTTTCTTAGAAGTGTATCTTTGCCTCAAATAAACTGTTTAATAAATAAATACAGATAAAAAAGGTAAAGAGTTTGAGAACAAAAGGTGTTCTTTTATTATTTCCTTTTTATTGATTGATTTATTTATTGTTATTGATATTATTGTTATTATTATTTCAAAATAGATGGTTTATCTTTTTGGTATTTTGCAGCTTTCATCCTGACCAAAACATAAACGCACCTTTGAATGAGTTGGTTAGTATATGCACATTAGTTGTTAATAAATAAAATTGTTTTGTCATTTACAACTTAACATTTTCCTTAACATTAGGAAAAAAACAACAAAAAACAAATAAATAAATAAATTTTAAAAAGTAAAATAAACACAGGTTAATGGTTGTGTTTAATGTGAGCATCCCACTTGGAGATTGTGGTAGACTATTTATTGTGGCTGAGATTTGAGATATTCAGGATCAGTTCTACTTACAATCATTTCCCATGAGCCTCATCATTCATTTATCAAGAATATTGAATCTCAGAGGGAAAATGCCTTTGAAATACCTCCTTTTAGTCAGAAATCCCATGGTGTATTGTGTGTTGTTTTCCTTTCCTGACCTCTGTAAAAGAAAAATATATTTTACTCCATTCATTCACTTTTTCTTTATTGTGAAACTAAAAGAAACCTAAAAAATCTCAGTATAGTTTATTACTTTATCAAATTTTATGAAAAATACTATTTAGATTTTATATTTCATGACACTTATATTAAGATTTTATATTACTTTGTTCATTAATGTGTGTAAAGTGTAATGATAAAAATGTAATATGTTAAATGTGCTTTTGTCTCTTTATCCAGACTCCGCAGACAGATGAGAAGAAAAGAAAGGTGTAGTATAACTTTTTAACATCTAGAAATATTGTTATTATTAAATGTCCTATAGAATACTTTAGATATATGTAAGTGATCAGGATGGATGCCAAGAGTTAATTAAAGAGAGTCTGTATACTTTCAAAATGTATGTGTTCATAGCTACATCCACTGCAATTTGCTATTTTCTGTATTTTCGGTTTCTTTGGCACTGAATAACACTGTAGAGATGATATATGTTAACTTCACATATAAATATCAGTAATGACTCATTCATAATCCTGAAATGTACTACAAAAATAAATAAGCAAGTTATGAAATAAAGAAAAAAAAAAAAAAAAAAAATGCAGCCTCTAAAAAGAAAATTTTAAAGTAACAAACTTTATTAAGTCTACAATTTCAAATTTCATTTTACTTACAGGTCCACTTCTCTGGGGAAAACACCATACACAAGTGAGTTACTATTAATATATCTTAATTAATGTTATTAACAAACAAAACAAACAGAAACAAAGTAACCATTAAGAAGAATCAGATAAAGTGACTTTTGACATAAGCATAGGAAAATGTATTTTTTTTGTTATATGAAAAAGAATTATAGGTACTAATTTTTTGACATGTTATTAGATCTTGATTTGTCATGAAACTATTTTGAAATCTTTATTTAATAACAAAATACTTTGGTTTAAATATCTGGTCCATGTTTCTAAGAAGCCTATCTTTGCCTCAAACTGTTTAATAAATAAATACAGATACAAAAAACTAAAATGTATAATTATTTTATTATTTATTTATTTATTTTTATTATTATTATTATTATTATTATTATTATTATTATTATTATTATTATTATTATTATTATTATTATTTTGGATTCAAAACATATGGTTTATCTTTATTGGTATTTTGCAGGTTTCATCCTGGCCAAAAAATTAAGTCCACACCACTGCAACAGCTATTTCGTGTTTTTTGCCTGTGTATGTATAAAGAAAAGAAATATTACATATTTTGTAGATCATTCATTATTCTAATCATCCATCCAGTATTTTCTTTACAAGCAACTGAACCTAAAACAAATCCCATACGTGCAACAGATAACAGAAATGTACATATCCCCCTACAATACAATTAGTATATAAAAACAAGATATTTACTCATATATAATTATTAGATAAAATCAATACATTTACTTTGAACAGTTTATTATAGAAATGTGTTTCACCTAGTAACTTCATTATCACTGGAGTGGGCTTAAATATTCATTCGTTTGTTTTACAGACCACTAAGGAAACCAGA
The DNA here is from genome assembly GCA_012295275.1 of Chrysomallon squamiferum. Classification (NCBI taxonomy): domain Eukaryota; kingdom Metazoa; phylum Mollusca; class Gastropoda; order Neomphalida; family Peltospiridae; genus Chrysomallon; species Chrysomallon squamiferum. The sequence goes on from CM022665.1 coordinate 42,632,406, forward strand.
ACAATTAGGAAAAAGGACACGACTGGTTTTATACATTATAGTTTTTTGATTGAATTTAATTTTTTGTGAATAACAAATGAAATACAATTAAACTTGTTATTATTGTAAAAAAAACACCAAAGAAAATAGAAAAAAAAAACCACTGTAAATATTTTAACTTATTATTTTTTTGATTAAATATAATTGTTTTGTAAATAACAAATGAAATACAATTAAACTTTTTATTAGTGGAAAATATAAAAAATGAAAACCAATATAAATATGTATACATACTAGTTTTTTGATTAAATATAATTGTTTTGTAAATAACAAATCAAATACAATGAAACTTTTTATTAGTGTAAAAAAACAAACAAAAAACAATGTAGATATGTGTATCTACTAGTTTTTGATTAAATATATTTTTGTAAATAATAAATGAAATACAATGAAACTTTTTATTAGTGTAAAAAAGTGATAACTGGTGCAAATAATAGTTTTTTGATTCAATATAATTTTTGTAAATTACAAATGAATACAATTAAACTTTTTATTATTATAAAATAAAAAAAATAAAAATCCAATGTAAATATGTATACATACTAGTTTTTTGATTAAATATAATTGTTTTGTAAATAACAAATGAAATACAATTAAACTTTTTATTAGTGTAAAAAACAAACAAACAAAAAACAATGTAAATATGTGTATCTACTAGTTTTTGATTAAATATATTTTTATAAATAACAAATGAAATACAATGAAACTTTTTATTAGTGTAAAAAAAAAAAAAAGTGATAAGTGGTGCACATACTAGTTTTTTGATTCAATATAATTTTTGTAAATAACAAATGAATAAAATTAAACTTTTTATTATTGTAAAATAAAACAAAATAAAAATCCAATGTAAATATGTATACATAGTAGTTTTTTGATTAAATATAATTGTTTTGTAAATAACAAATCAAATACAATTAAACATTTCATTAGTGAAAAAAAAAAATGTAAATATATGTATCTACTAGTTTTTGATTAAATATAATTGTTTTGCAAATAACAAATGAAATACAATGAAACTTTTTATTAGTGTAAAAGAAAAACAAAAAGAATGTAAATATGAGTATCTACTAGTTTTTGATTAAAGATATTTTTGTAAATTACAAATGAATACAATTAAACTTTTTGTTATTGTAAAATAAAAATAAATAAAAATCCAATGTAAATATGTATACATACTAGTTTTTTGATTAAATATAATTGTTTTGTAAATAACAAATCAAATACAATTAAACATTTCATTAGTGAAAAAAAAATGTAAATATATGTATTTACTAGTTTTTGATTAAATATAATTGTTTTGCAAATAACAAATGAAATACAATGAAACTTTTTATTAGTGTAAAAGAAAAAAAAAACAGAATGTAAATATGAGTACATACCAGTTTTTACTATAGTACAAAGAAAAAACACTTTAAATGTGTACATAGAAGTTTTTGATTAAATTTAATTTTTTTGTAAATAACAAACAAGCACAATGAAACTTTTTATTAGTGTAAAAAGAATGTAAAATGTGTACATACTAGTTTTTTGATTAAATATATTTTTTTGTAAATACCAGATGAAATATAATTCTAATTCTAAGAAAAAACCCACTATAAAAATGTGTATATCCTAGTTTTTTGATTAAATTTAATTGCTTTGTAAATAACAAATGAATACAGTTAAACTTTTATTAGAGTAAACAACAAGAAAAAAACAACAAAACAATGTAAATGTGTACATATTACTCTTTTATTAAATAATTGTTTTGTAAATAACAAATGAAATGAAATGAAACCTTTTTATTATTGTAAGAAAACAAAACCTGTAAATGTGTATATACTAGTTTTTGATTAAATTTTTGTAAATAACAAATGAATTATAATTCTAAGAAATAAAACACTGTAAAAATGTGTATATACTAGTTTTTTGATTACATTCAATTGCCTTGTAAATAACAAATGAAATACAATTAAACTTTTTATTATTGTAAGAAAAGAAAACCTGTAAATATATGTATATACTAGTTCTTAGATTAAATATAATTGTTTTGTAAACAACAAATGAAATAGAATGAAATTTAAACTAGTGTAAAAAAACAACAAAAAAATGTAAATGTGTACATACTAGTTTTTGATTCAATTTAGTTGTTTTGTAAATAACAAATGAAATAACTTATTATTATTGTAAGAAAGAAAACACTGTAAATAGGTGTGTATACTAGTTTTTGATTAAATTTAATTGCTTTATAAATAACAAATGAAATACAGTTAAACTTTTTATTAGTGTAAAAAACAACAAAAACAACAATATGAATGTGTACATATTATTTTTTTATTAAATATATTTGTTTTATAAATAACAAATAAAATACAATAAAAACTTCTTATCAGTGTATAAAACAAAACAAAACAAAACAATGTGAATGTGTAAATAATAGTTTTTTTTATTAAATATAATTGTTTTGTAAATAACAAATGAAGTACAATGAAATTTTATTAGTGTAAAAAAAGTAAATATGTGTATATACTATTTTTTGTTAAATATAATTTTTTTGTAAATAACAAATGAAATACAATTAAACTTCTTATTATTAAAAAAAAAAAAAAAAAAGAAACACTGTAAATATTTTATCTTATTAGTTTTTTGAGTAAATTGTGTTTTGTAAATAACAAATGAAATACATTTAAACTTTTTATTGGTGTAAAAAAAAAAGAACAAGAAAAAATGTAAATATGTGTAGATACTAGTTTTTTGTATAAATATACTTTTTTTGTAAATAACAAACGAAATACAATTAATTTTTTTTTATAGTACAAAGAAAAAACACTTTAAATGTGTTCATACTAGTTTTTGATTACATTTAACTCTTTTGTAAACAACAAAAGAAATACAATTAAACCTTTTATTATTGTAAGAAAAAACACTGTAAATATGTGTCTACACTAGTTTTTTTTAATTAAATTTAATTGTTTTGTAAATAACAAATGAAATAAAATTAAACTTTTTATTATTGTAAGAAAAAACCTGTAAATATGAGAATATAATTGTTTTGTCAATAACAGACAAAATACAATTAATTTTTTTTTATATTAGAAAGAAAAAAACACTTTAAATGTGTACATAGTAGTGTTTGTTTAAATTTAATTGTTTTGTAAATAACAAATGAAATACAATTTAACTTTTTATTTTTTTGTTTGTTTTTATTTATCAACCTAGAAAACAGAATTTCTGAAACCTTCTTAATGTACTGAGAACTTTTTTTTTGTTTAAATATATCTGAAGTTGTTGAAATAGCTCAATGGATATTGTTTTCATAATTATCAAATCCACACAAATGGAAACTGTATCAGTAGTTGTCACTTGACACATAACTCCAAGTTTCTTTGTAAATATTCATAACATTTGAAGATATTAAATTTAAACTTACTTAAGTAACAACAGTTCAGTGCAATTGTTAATGTTGAAATAAGTGCACAGGTAGTGCAAAACTAAGAATATATATGTGTCTATTAATAACATGTATATATTAGAAAACTGAAGACAGGTATTATAATTTTTGAATATGACAAGATTTAAATCTTTCATCAAGAATAATGAATGGAAAAAAAAAACCCGTAAATAATAAAAAAAAGGGAATAAAAAAGATATTTTTAAATATGTAAAAATAATTCTTTGCAACTTGATAGGGGAAAGCTGGTTATCAACAGAGTGATCCCATCTTTAGTAACACACCTGCCTATCCAGCAGAATCAAAATTAAACCTAACACAAAAAGGACAAGCCTGTCATTTAAAAAGTAAGAAAAAAAAAAAAAAATAATAATAATAAAAAGGGGGAATACAACGAAAGAAAGATTTTAAAAAGATATTTCCTATGCCAATTTCAATTATTCTGATGAAATTTTCTTAAGATAATGTGACTTATTCGAGAAATGACAATAATTTGAATAAAAGGACCAGGTTCAAAAATAGATAATGGAAATAGATTTAAAAATTAAACAGATTCGATTTAGCATGACATAAAATTAGCATTACCCAATCCAAAAGGTCCGTAGTTATAAGATATTGAAGTCTTACATTCTGCCCCTCGACGTCCGTACACAAAGCAGCAGAACTGAATCTTAAAGGGAAACAACTCTAGACCACATTTTACATTTCCGGGAAGAAACACTATAGATAACGTTTTTAAAACGAAAAAATGAAGCCAGCAAACATAAAAGTGAATTTTTAAATTCTGTTGAGGGGATACAGTCTATTTGTCTAATTTGGGTTTTTTCGTTTGCTTTTGTTCTTGTTGTTTGAAAATAAATAAATAAATAAATAAATAACATAACATAACATAAAATACCCGTAGTAATTCAGTAGAAGCAGCTGTGTGAGGTCAATAATGAAATGTTACAATTATTTCGTTCAGATATCATGCTGTTATTCACAATCTACATTTAACAGATTAAGAAACCTTTAAAAATAAAATAAAATAATGACTGCAATAATAAATAAAAAAATAAAAAAGAAACACCACAGAATAGTTTACAGTAGTTTTAAAACCTGATGTTTTATTCACATTTCTGAAAAAGCACTACGTAAGTACTTCATTATAATAAAAGATCAAACGTTTCTGTTTTACGTCGTTTTGCTGACTGCTCTTGATTGTAACCGAATGTAACGTACAAATAAAAAATAAAAATATAATAAGTCACGTCATATCTATGACCAACGAGATTTGCCTTGTGAATTATCGCTTTACAAAGATGAATTTCTTAAGAAAATCTTTTTTCTCTCGAAAGAGGAACAAGAAAGAATATCACTGAACCAAGTAAGATTTTCAGTGTAATTTATGTATTTACTTATGCATTTTATAACACGTCAAAATTCATTATGTGGGATACATTTACATGCAGCCTTGCAGTTTAGGTTCTATAAATATTTTGCTATGATTTATAACTGTTTCTGCGAAAACATTAAATGTCTATGGTCAAACCAGTCAATGCCGACAAGGCGAAGATTTAAACTGCATGATTACCGATTTATATTCATATTTGATTTTATAAATCAACTATTAATAAAATTTATTATCTAGTGCGTTCTCTGATCATTCAAACTTTTAGTGATTAAAATTAGGAATTTATGTGATTGTTTTAATAACGAGTTACTGTTACTAGTACCACTATCACCATGACTCCAGTTTTAAAAGATTCCCCAACTTTAATCGAAGCACCGACATTCATAATTAGTTTCAGTATTAGGCTATGTTATCGGATTTAAACGGCGAACGGGTGAAGGGAGATAACTTTGTTCATCCTACTTGCAGTATTATGCCAAGACATTTGTAGAGTTCTCTTTGAATTTCAGCTAAGTCTATGAAATGCAGGGATTTTACAGCCCTACTTTTTAATTATAATCTAACAGACAATACATCTAACAATATTATTCTTCTTATTATTTTTTTTTACAAGTGACTATATATTCTTCCCGGAAGGGTATGAAGACGTAGGCATTGGTGATACCACTCACGTATGTTTTATTTGTATTCTTCAATTTTAATACTTTTTTCAAATTAATTCAAAACACCTTTGGTGTGAAACTCATAACTTGGTATAAAAAAAAAAAGAAAAAAAAAAAGAAACAAATATACAAATAAATTTGAAAAATAAATCAATAAAATTTATAATAATAATAATAATAATAATAAAATTTATAATAATAATAACAAAAATTATAATATTAATAATAATAAGAAATATGTTAATTATTGAATGTTTCTTTGATTTCATTAACAACAATACTGCTAATAAAAATATTCTCCATTGTTAAATTATTTGTAAGTTCAATTTTATTCTTATTTTTTTTTTACAGAATAACACCAACATCTTTGAAATTTATGGTGAGTATTGACTTAAGTTTACACTATACAGTTTCTTTAGTCACAATACACATTGCATATATATTTCAATAATTGTTTAATAATAGCAAAAAAAAATATCTATGAAACAATTTGTAGTTTTTAATCATTTTAAATTCATATATATATAACATTCTAATACAAATTTAAACATTTTAATTTTCTGTAATGGATGTTTATTCTGAATTTTGAAATTTTAAATATCAATTTATCTATCAAAGGATTATCTAAGTTCTGTAAATCTTGTAGATTTCACATGTCCAGTGACCAAGACATTTCAAGACTGAACACACCCCGGTAATTATCAGTTTAATATTCTTTTTCTTTGTAATTTATATATTCTTTCCCTCTTTTTTCTTTCTTTCGTCTATTTATTTATTTTAACTATATATATATATATTCTTTGTTTTCAGATTTCTTTTCATTAAATATATGAATTTAATATCGTCAGTGTTTTATATGTTAGTAATTTTAAGTGTTAAATGAATTTTTAATTCATCATTATTATTATTTTTCTTTTTTGTAATTATGAGGAATACTTTAACTAAGAATGACAATTACTGGTAGGTGTTTGTTGTTAATTAATTGATATGCATCATTTCAGGATAATACATGTGCGAGGGAGGAGGAAGAAGACCTCATTGTAAGTTTCAAACCTTAATTTGATGATTCAGTTCCATTTTATTTTATTACACTGTCCTTACAAAATCCTGTATTAATATTCTTTATTAAATCAGGTAATACATATTTATTAAAAACAGACTGAAATTTAATTTATAACACTGAATTATAAAAACATAATGCAGTTTAAAAACTGAGTGATATTTCCCACCAACAGCATAGTTACCTGACTCCGTTAAAGAAATTAAAACAACATTAAATCATTTTAAAATTTTAAGAAAGAAATTTTAAAACTTACAAAACTAAAATGAATTCTATAATTTCACTTTCCAGTTCTATATTGAAATTGATGGCTACACTCCACCGACCGGTGAGTATTTTTAATCAACCTATTCGTGCACATTTACTGTACACCAATGTTTTAAGAGACACCTTGCAATGATAAACAACTAAAATAATGTACATATCCATTTTTTAGAAAATGAAAGAAATTATCATTCCAGTGCTCAAATGATTATTCTACTTAATTATCTACAAGTTAAAATATACTAAAATCGTGGCAGTATATGTTTCTTAATAAACCATTGACAGTTGCAAACAATATAAAACCATATTTTAACTCTATGTTGTCTAATCTGATCTAAATTTTAAATTATTTTAATTTAAGAAAAAAACTTGTTATAAAATAAATAAATAAAATAAAATATTAAAAAGTAAATAAAGACTAGTTAATGTCGATGTTTAATGTCAACATCCCCATTAGAGATTGCGCTAGACTATTTATTATGGCTGATATTTGAGATATACAGGATCAGTTCTACTCACAGCAATTTCCCAATCCATTCAGAGACCCATCACTCATTTATGAAGGAAACTGAATCCCTATGGAAAGATGCCTTTAAAGTATCTCCTTTTAGTCAGTAAGCCCATAGTGTATTCTATGTAGTTTTCCTTTCCTGACCTCTGTAAATTAAAAACATAATTTAGTCCATTCATTCACTTTTTTAATTGTGAAACTAAAACAAAACTAAAAAATCTCAGTATAGTTTATTCCTTTATTAAATTTTATGAAAAATTCTATTTAGATTTTATATTTCATGACACTTATATTAAGATTTTACATTACTTTGTTCATTAATGTATGGGAAGTGTAGTGATAAAAAACTATAATGTTAAATGTGTTATTGTCTCTTTATTCAGACTCCACAGATAGAAGAACATGAAAGAAGGGTGTGTATAGCTTTTTAACATCTTGAATTATAGTTATAAAATGTCTTATAGAATACTTTATATATCAGTAAGTGAAGACAATTAATTAAAGCATTCATAACTATATCCACTGCAATCTGCTATTTTGTTTATTTTCAGTTTGTTTGGCAGTGAATAACACTCTATAGATGACATTTAATAAAATTTTATAATCAATAATTATTACATATAACATATTATTATAATTCTCTTTCCTTAATATTAAGAAAGTTTGGCCCCTAAAAAGAAAATCTGGAAGTTAGACAATTTATTTAGTCTACAGTTTCAAATTTCATTTTACTTACAGGTCCACTCCTCTGAAAAAAACACCGATCATGAGTGAGTTACTACTAAAAAATCTTAATTAATGTTTTTAACAAAAAATTCTACAAAAGAAAGTAACCATTAACATCAATCAGATAAAGTGACTATTAACATAAGAATAGGAAAATGTATTTCTTTGTCATTTGAAAAAAATAGTGGTAGTAAATTTTTTTTACATGTTATTAAATCTTGATTTGTCATGTTAGTATTTTAAAAGCTTTATTTAATATCAAAATTACTTTGTTATAAATATTTGATTCATGTTTCTTAGAAGTATATCTTTGCCTCAAATAAACTGTTTAATAAATACAGTTACAAAAGGTAAAGAGTTTGAGAACAAAAGGTGTTCTTTTATTATTTCCTTTTTATTTATTTATTTATTTATTTATTTATTTATTTATTTATTTATTTATTGTTATTGTTATTATTGTTGTTATTATTTCAAAATAGATGGTTTATCTTTTTGGTATTTTGCAGCTTTCATCCTGACCAAAACATAAATGCACATTTGAATGCACATTAGTTGTTAATAAATATAATTATTTTGTCATTTACAACTTAACATTTTCCATAATATCAGAGAAAAAAAAAAAATAATAATAAAAAAAATAATAATAAAAAAATAATAATAAATAATAATAATAAGAATAAACAACTAAGTTTTAAAAAGTAAAATAAACACAAGTTAATTGTTGTGTTTAATGTGAGCATCCCACTTGGAGATTGTGCTAGACTATTTATTGTGGCTGAGATTTGAGATATACAGGATCAATTCTACTTACAGCCATTTCCCAATCCAGTCAGAGCCTGATTACCGATTTATCAAGAATACTGAATCCCTATGGAAAGATGCCTTTAAAATATCTCCTTTTACGTAGAAATCCTATGGTGTATTGTCTGTAGTTTTCCTTTCCTGACCTCTGTAAAAGAAAAATATAATTTAATCCATTCATTCACTTTTTCTTTATTCTGAAACTAAAAGGTCTCAGCATAGTTTATTCTATTTATTAACGTTTACGAAAGATTCTGTTTAGATTTTATATTTCATGATGCTTATATTAACATTTTATATTACTTTCTTCATTAATGTGTGTAAAGTGTAATGATAAAAATGTAATATGTTAAATGTGCTTTTGTCTCTTTAACCAGACTCCGCAGACAGACGAGAAGAAAAGAAAGGTGTAGTATAACTTTTTAACATTTCGAAAGATTGTTATTATTAAATGTCCTACAGAATACGTTATATATCAGTAAGTGATCATGATGGATGCCAAGAGTTAATTAAAGAGAGCCTGTACACTTTCAAAATTTATAAGTGTTCATTGCTACATCCACTGCAATCTGCTATTTTGCTTATTTTCAGTTTCTTTGGCAGTGAATAGCACTGTAGAGATGATATGTGTTAACTGCACATATAAATATCAGTAATGACTCTTTCATAATCCTGAAATGTACTACAAAAATAAATAACCAAGTTATGAAATAAAGAGAGAAAAAAAGGAAAAAGAAAAGAATAAACTCCTACTGTCATCAATTAATACATATTAGATATTAATACATATATCGTTCCTTAATATTAACAAAATTTAGCCTCTAAAAAGAAAATTTGAAAGTAACAAACTTTATTAAAACTACAATTTCAATTTTCATTTTACTTACAGGTCCACTTCTCTGGGGAAAACACCATACACAAGTGAGTTACTATTAATATATCTTAATTAATGTTATTAACAAACAAAACAAACAGAAACAAAGTAACCATTAAGAAGAATCAGATAAAGTTACTATTGACATAAGCATAGGAAAATGTATTTCTCTGTCATTTGAAAAAGAATCATTGGTAGTAATTTTCTGACATGTTATTAGATCTTGATTTGTCATGTAACTATTTTGAAATTTTTATTTAATAACAAAATACTTTGGTTTAATAAATTCTTTAATAAATAAACACAGATAGAAAAAGCGAAAGAGTTCAAGAACAAAATGTGTTCTTTTATTATTTATTTATTTATTTATTTATTTATTTATTTATTTATTTATTTATTATTTATTTATTAATTATTATTATTATTATTATTATTATTATTATTATTTTCCCTTCAAAACATATGGTTTATCTTTATTGGTATTTTGCAGGTTTCATCCTGACCAAAAAATTAAGTCCACACCACTGCAACAGCTATTTCGTGTTTTTTGCCTGTGTATGTATAAAGAAAAGAAAAATTACATATTTTCTAAATCATTCATTCTTCTAATCATCCATCCAGTATTTTCTTTACAACCAACTGAACCTAAAACAAATCCCATACATGCAACTGATAACAGAAATACAATTAGTATATAAAAACAAGATATCTACTCATATATAATTATTAGATAAAATCAATACATTTACTTTGAACAGTTTATTATACAAATGTGTTTCACCTAGTAACTTCATTATCACTGGAGTGGGCTTAAATATTCATTCATTTGTTTGTTTTACAGACCACTAAGGAAACCAGAACAAGAAAAAGGACAGGACTGGTTTTATACATTATAGTTTATTGATTGAATTTAATTTTTTGTAAATAACAAATGAAATGTAATTAAATTTCTTATTATTGAAAAAAAAAAAAAAAAAAAAAAAAAAAAAAAAAATCTATTGTAAATATTTTAACTGATTAGTTTTTTGATTAAATATAATTAGTTTGTAAATATCAAATGAAATACAATTAAACTTTTTATTAGTTTTTTATAAAAATGTAAATATGTCTACATACTAGTTTTTTGATTAACTTTAATTGTTTTGTAAATAACAAATGAAATACAATTAAACTTTTTATTAGTTTTTTATAAAAATGTAAATATGTCTACATACTAGTTTTTTGATTAACTTTAATTGTTTTGTAAATAACAAATGAAATAGTTAAACTTTTTATTATTGTAGGAAAAAAACACTGTAAATATGTGTATATACTAGTTTTTTGATTAAATATAATTGTTTTGTAAATAACAAATGAAATACAATGAAACTTTTTAGTAGTGTAGGAAATAAACAGTGTAAATATGTGTATATACTAGTTTTTTGATTAAATATAATTGTTTTGTAAATAACAAATCAAATAAAATGAAACTTTTTAGTAGTGTAGCAAGAAAACTCCTATAAATATGTGTATATACTAGTTTTTTGATTAACTTTAATTGACTTGTAAATAACAAATGAAATAGTTAAACTTTTTATTATTGTAGGAAAAAACCCGCTGTAAATATGCGTATATACTAGTTTTTTGATTAAATATAATTGTTTTGTAAATAACAAATGAAATACAATGAAACTTTTTATTAGTGTAAATAAAATAACCAAAAAATGTAAATTGTACATACTAGTTTTTTTTATTAAATATACTTTTTTGTAAATAACAAATGAAATAGAATTAATTTTTTTTATAGTAGAAAGAAAAAACCCTTTAAATGTGTACATACTAGTTTTTGATTAAATTTAATTGTTTTGGAAATAACAAATGAAATACAATTAAACTTTTTATTATTGTAGGAAAAAACCCCTGTAAATATGTGTATATACTAGTTTTTTGATTAACTTTAATTTCTTTGTAAATAATAAATGAAATAAAATTAAACTTCTTTTTATTATTGTAAGAAAACAAAACCTGTAAATATGTGTACATACTAGATTTTTGATTATATATAATTGTTTTGTAAATAACAAATAAAATACAATGAAACTTTTTATTTCTCGTTTGTTTTTATTTATCAAACTAAAAAACTGAATTTGATTTGACATATAACTCCGAGATTCTTTATAAATATTCATAACATTTGAAGATATTGAATTTAAACTTAATTAAGTAAAAACAGTTCAGTGCAATTAGTTAATGTTGAAATAAGTGCACAGGAAGTGTAAAAACTAAGAATATATATGTGTCTTTATTAATAACATGTTTATAGTAGAAAACTGAAGACAGGTATTATAATTTTTAAATATGACAAGATTTAAATTTTTCATCAAGAATAATGAAAATAAAAAAAAAAAACCGTAAAAAATAAAAAAAGGGAATAAAAAAGATCTTTTTAATATAAATATGTAAAAATAATGCTTTCCAATTTGATAGGGGAAAGCTGATTATCAACAGAGTGATCCCATCTTAGTAACACACCTCTCTATCCAGCACAATCAAAATTAAACCTAACGCAGAAAGGACAAGTCTGTCATTTAAAAAGTAAGAGAAAAAATAAAAATAAAATAAAACGAGAGAAAATAATTCTTCGTTTCGTTCTATTCCCCCCACTAAAGACGAAGCCCCTCTTTTCTATATAAACCCCATCAAAAGATGAGTCTTTAAATCGATTAATAGTAATGTTGGAATATTCGGAACTCTTTTCCCCAAAATGACGGAAAATATTTGCAATTTCAAATATTCTGATGACATTTCACTTAAGTTAATGTGACTTATTCGAGAAATGACAATAATTCGAATAAAAGAACCCAGGTTTAAAATAGATATTGTAAGATCGATTTAAAAATTAAACTGTCAACAAATTCGATTTAGCGTGTCTTATAATTAGCATTACGCAATCCAAAAAGTCCGTAGTTATAAGATATCGAAGTCGTACATTCTGCCCTTCGATGTGCGATCAAAAAACAGCAGAACTAAATCCTAAAGGGAAACAACTCTAGACTACATTTTTCATTTCCGTTTTCTTATAACCCAAACGTGAAGTCATAAAAGTGATTTTTTTTTTTTTTTTTTAAGAAGTTAGGTTTTGGAACTAAATTTAAATAATTCATTAACACATCAAGCACCAACTTTATACTTCATTTTCTTGTTAAGTTGTTGAACTGTTAGTATGAGTAAAGTTAGGGTTGTTTGTTGTTTTATTATTATTAATAATGTAAACTATTGAGTGACCACAGGAAGTTTTCGTTTATTACATGAATTATATAATTATTAACTGTTTATATGAAATACGTTGATGTGACATTAACATATTTCTTTTTCTTTTTTTTTTTTTTTTTTTTTTTAAACATAACAACCACTAGTAATGTGTATTATTGTTTTTAAATTTCATATACTTTCCCCAGTTCAGTCATAAGAGATCATTAAGAAGAGTCAGTTTTAGGAAAACAACAAAATGATTTATTTAAAAATACTCATAATATTGACCTCACAACAGAAAGGAATCAGAAGTCACATATACAGGAACCAGAACTAACATTTATTTCTAAGATGACTAAATATAGTAATATATTTTAAAAGTTTAATAATAAAACTCTTAAATTGAGAAGAAATACTTTTTATTTTTTATTTATTTTTTCAATTTATTGACACATTTCTAATTATTATTTTTTTTACAGATTAATTATTTTTGCAAAGTAAACAAGATCCATGTTTAGAGCAGTGACATGCTTGGGCTACTTCACACCCACACCCATACAGATGCAGGGCATTCCTGTTATGCTTAATTTTAATTTCTAAAATCTCTCTCTCTCTCTCTCATCAATATTTTCTCAAGTGAGGGTTGTTTTTTATTTTTTAATAGACAACCACAGAACTCGAAAGACTGAAAAAGGTTTCAGGATTCACTGCATAGAGAAAGCTAGTACAGGTACTAAAAAGTTTGGCCCAAAAGATGAAAAGTAATACTGTGAGATTTTAAATATTTCTTCTTATTAAGTAACTTAGTAATTTGATATAAATATATTTTTTAAAATTAAAAACTCAGCATTTGTTTGTTTATTTTTAAATTGTTTGGCAATGATATTAATTAATAAAAATATTATTATTATTATTATTATTCAGTTTTCAGACATTTCATTAAATAAAATAATTATAAAAATAACATTAAAATATGTTATCTCTTTTCAGATACATTGGTTACAACTGCAAACAGACTGGTTTACTTACTAAAACAGACTCAGATTCCTCCAGTAGTAAATCGCAGCAGGTAACTTTTTATTATATTTTATTATTGTGTGTGTGTGTGTGTGTGTGTTTAAAATAAATGATGACTTTATTACAGAAACATTGTGACTAAACAATTAAATAAAAAGAAATATGAAGAGCACATTAACAAGAAAAAATAACAAACAATTCAGGCTTTAGGCTAATACCATTTAGACATATTTTAGTAAGAAACAACTAATCAACACATTAAGAAAAACCATGTAAAACCATGACTTGGAAATGGACAAAATATACTAGAATACCAATGTTAACTGCAGTGCATGGAATCAATACAGATTACTGAAATATTTTTATTTTTTATTTTTTTTATTCCTAATATAATTTTTATTTTTTACTGAAATTTAGCAACAGAAAATGTAGAACAGGAATTCTTGTTTGTGGGTACAGAGTGCAGGAAATTACTGGCCATTAGAAATCTCAAACAGGAGGTAAAAGTATGTATTTTTACCTTTTAAATTACAATTTTAAAAACAAATAAGTAACCAAAAACTAAATTCCCACAAAAAAACAACAATCTTTGCATTTTAGAGATTAAACGAATAAGGTATAGAAGTTAGTATTTTATATTTTCTGTTTGTAAAGAAAAATAATAAATAAATAAAATAAAATAAACAGACCAAAAAATCTTGATGTATTAAGAGAATCAAAGAATAAGGTTACTAAAAAGTTCTTGTATCTTATTTTTATGATGTTTAAAGAGTACAGGGAATGCAGCCACCCGTGTTAATTTTTGTTTGATACAAGGAAAAAACAAAAAAACTGTTTCATGAACTGATTTACGAGGGAATTGGTATTGATGTCATACATGCAGATACAACACAGATACAGGTAAGTTTTTTTTATTTTTTTTATTATTATCTTTATTTTTTAAATTTTTGTTTGTTTGTCAAAATGAGGATATAGTTAAGATGTATTTAGTATGAAAAGAAGTATGTTATTTTGATTTTTATTTAATTTATATCTTTTATAGACCATTAAGCAATAAGGGAGAATTCTGTACTGATTAAATTTCTTTTAATTATTTTCATACTAAATTCTTAATTTAATTATTAGTTAACAAAGATATATAATTTTTTTGACATTGTCATGAGAACGTATATATATTTGTAACATAATTATTTTATAAATATATTTACTTTCTGTTTTTATTTATTTTCTTTCTTTCTTTTTTATATTTATATATATATATTATATATATATATTTTCAATAGCTTTATATTGATGACAGAAATACTGAACATAAATAAGATTCATTATCTTTTTTGTTTCTTTTATTTCTTTTTATATATTATTATTATTATTATTATTATTATTATTATTATTGTCTTTTTAATTCTGTTTTTCATTTAGTTTATGATAAAAACATAAATATAATATTAAATGTTGATTATAAATTATATACAGTTTTATTTTGTCAAATACCATGTTATTTAAGATAGATCTTTTTATTTTATTTATTTTTATTATTTATTTATTTATTTAAATTTTTAAATTTAATTTTTTTCATTTTAAATTTCAATACATAAATATAATATTAAATGATTTATTAGTTATCAATTTTATTTGATTAAATACCACATTGTAAAGATACATCTTTTTTATTTTATTTATTTTATATTATTTATTTATTTAAATTTTCAAATTTATTTTGGTTTTTTCTCTTAATTTGTGATAGATATATAAATATATTAAAAGATAATTATAAACTGTATGATTTTATTTCATTAAATGCTTTGAGAGTTTTAGAGGTTCTTAATTTTCTGCAAACTGTATCATAAAATTCCATTTATTATAGCAGATAACTTACAATTAGTTGGGTTTTTGTTTTTTGTAATTTATTATATTATTATTATTCTTTATTTTTTTTACAGGTAGAAAGTTTTTTAAGGAAGGAGGAGAAAAGCAATTACTTTCTTCAGAGAGGATGACATAATAAATGGCAGAAGGTAACAAGACTTTAATAACAACAGTAAATATATTTTCCCATTATTTTAATTTTATTAAAATTATTATTATTATTATTATTATTATTTATTTAATTTTTTTTTTCAAGTAAGTCACATACATGTCAAACCAGGTTTTAAGACAACTTCTCCCCAGGACAATTGCCCCTAGGATAACTGCCCCCATTTTTTTCTTCCAATAATGATTTTCAAGCATAACAACATAAATATATGTATAAGGACAGGTTTTTTAATATTCAAAAAATAATAGACCACATATAAAATGGAATTTAGAGTTCTCTAGTAAAGCTTTATATAGCAACTGTTCGTTAATGAAGAATAAAATGTCATCTGTTATTTCATAAACATTTAGTACTGACGATAGAAGACAGAAATACAGTACAAAAATATGTTAGCTATCACAATAAATTTGTGTGATAATGTTTATTTGACATAAAATTAGGTGTTCAGAATGAGATTTTAATTTTATGGACATTTAGTATTCAGCATATTACATTTTGAAAATACATAAATGTAGTGATATCATTACACTAAATAATACTTTGTGAAAAGGTAACTATAATGGTATTATTACATTACAGAAATACACTGTGAAAAGGTAACTAATGTTACTATTACGTTACAGAAATACACTGTGAAAAGGTAACTATAATGGTATTATTACGTTACAGAAATACACTGTGAAAAGGTAACTAATGTTGTTATTACGTTACAGAAATACACTGTGAAAAGGTAACAATAATGTTATTATTACATTACAGAAATACACTGTGAAAAGGTAACTAATGTTACTATTACGTTACAGAAATACACTGTGAAAAGGTAACTAATGTTACTATTACGTTACAGAAATACACTGTGAAAAGGTAACAATAATGTTGTTATTACGTTACAGAAATACACTGTGAAAAGGTAACTAATGTTACTATTACGTTACAGAAATACACTGTGAAAAGGTAACTAATGTTGTTATTACGTTACAGAAATACACTGTGAAAAGGTAACAATAATGTTATTATTACATTACAGAAATACACTGTGAAAAGGTAACTAATGTTACTATTACGTTACAGAAATACACTGTGAAAAGGTAACTAATGTTACGTTACAGAAATACACTATGAAAAGGTAACTAATGTTACTATTACGTTACAGAAATACACTGTGAAAAGGTAACTAATGTTACTATTACATTACAGAAATACACTGTGAAAAGGCAACAATAATGTTATTATTACGTGGTTGAGGAGTTCACCACCAATCATCTGGGTTTTTTCTACTTCATTCAGTGCTTGCTCGTGTTTTAAAATTTCTATAAACTTCCAGAAATTTGGTTGGTAGGTACCAGTGTTTGCATGGAAACGAAGGTGCCACCTTTTGCGAAGTTGTTAGTCTGTGGCAAATTCTGTATGTGGAATATATCTTTCTTTTAGATGTTTGGAACTGGGATGCTGAGATCTTGAGTTAACATTAAGGATGCAAATGATGTTAAGAAATGAGTTAAAAGGTGTTATACAGTTACACTGTTTCAATGGTGGCAGCTGTCTCAAATTACTTTTCTTGTCCAAATGGTCACATTTATGTTTTTCGCATAGCGCATTAAGTTTTAAACAATAAGAAAAATAAAAATGAAATATAAAGGGTTACTGTCCTCAGCAGTGTAATTATCATCTATATTTCTATCTTACATTTCAGCAGAAGATGCAGTTTTCACTCAGATTCGTCTGTCACTGCCTTCAGACACTAAAGCAGAATCCAGGACATTGCTAAGTTTTCAGTAATAATAACATGCTAACAACATTATTACAGCACTGGATGATTTTAAAAGGAAAATGTTATTGGAACATCTTGCAGAAGGTAAGAACAGAGAGACATTAATAACTTTATAAATAGCAATGGTGTATAGAACATGTGGCTATGAATTGAGAATTACACCTTAGATATTTCTGATTTCTGCACTAGTTTACATTCATAAATCATTAAAATATTGCAAAGGTAATTTTTTATTTTTGTTAATTTGTGGAGTTTTGGGGTTTTTTTTGGCTTAACTACTTTAAGTAAAAATAAAAAATATAAAAATTTAGATGATAACCATTTATATTTTGTTATTACATGAATTACATAAATGATAAAGGTAAAGTTTATCATCAGATCAGAAATTATTATATAAATTGTGTTTAACTTGTTAAATAGGTTGGTATAAAATTAAATTGGTAAATTCCAATTTTTTGATACATTTGGTGAACATAAAGCATGGCTGTGGCTTTTATTCATAATAATTTATTTTAAAAATCTGAAATCAAAAACCAGAAGCCAAAATGAAACAAACAACAAAATACTTTCTTTTTGTTTAGTTTTTATCTCTGAAGGTGAACACACTTAATCTTTTTATTAGTCAGGTTTTGGGGAGAAGCTGAATTCATATCACTGTTCTGAGCTTTTTGTTATCCAAACTATTAGCTGCTTAATTAAGTCTCCATGGCAACCTACCCATTGGCTGGGCAGGGTGAGTTGTTGGTCACCTGGTGTCATTGTTAATTTTGAAGCTGACAGTTGAACTGCCAAGATCATTTTAGTTATCAGTCAGTTTGAGTAAAGAACTGTGAATGGTAAAAATAATAAATGCTGTGACAGCAGATGGGTATGGAAATGTTAGAGAGTGTAGGTAAATTTTCTCTGTTTTTTGTTATAGTTAATTAAATTTTGAACTTTGTTAATAATCACATTTTCTTTTACTTTTTTCTTTATTTTCTTTTTTTTTTTTTCCTTTTGTCAACAAATGACAGGAAAATAGTGAGGTTTTTTCTAAGAAAATTGCATTTTATTTAATTCTTTATAATCTGTTTCAGAAAAATATGCTAGTATATTTGAATATTATTTTAGTATTTTGTTCCCCATGCAGTATTAATGTACTGTTCTTAATATTACTGGATAGGCAGCTGTTTTGATTTTTGGAATAGTCACTAGGTTTATGCAATCGGCCATTTTGAATTTTGCCTAAATGTTTCTGATTTTATTTTAAAGTAAGTAGTGATTTCAGAAAATTTATTAATGAATTACACTTGTACCAAAATTTCAAATAATTAGTGTTTGATATTATAATAATAATTATTATTTTAACTGGTGATGCAATCCTGAATGAAAAATAGTATTAAATGAAAAGTAGGAGCATCGATCTTTGTAATTCCATTTTCATTAAAATTATATATTTCAGTCTCAGGGCATTGTAAAACTGTCTCAGAATTGCTTTTCCTCACACCTGATAGCTTATTAAATTTTAAAACAAAACAATAAAATCTTGAAAAGAAGATAGTGATGATAAAAAAAAATTCATTTCACACAATCAAATTTGCACATTTAAACTTATTTTTCATGCATCTTTGATCCTATGTCTAAATGTTTGTAAATAATAAATCATAAAGAGGTAGTTTATAGTTTTTCTGTTTCTCATCTGATGTATCGAGTATAATATTATTAGTGGTAATCTGCAAATTATTTTCAAAGTATAGTTACAAGCTAGATATTACAGTTTGTGGTGCAAAGTATCATGAATATGACTTAACAAATGTGGTTGAGAAAATATTAACCAGTTTGTTTTTATTTGAAAGACACTATTAATAACTAATAGTTTTCTTTTGTACTTTTAGCCTTTCTGCCGAAACAAAAAATATCTTGAGTATTTTCTAAACAAGAAGACTGCAGATGAAAGCTGTGTCCAGTTTTAACAGGAAAAGGAAGTAATATGTTAGTATATATAGGCTCTATCATAAGTAACATATATATATAATTGTTATATTAAAATAGAAACATTTTTACAAATTGATTTTCAAGATGAAGTATAATAATATGATTGATTTAATATATATATGTATATGTATAATGAAAGTAATGTTTACTAGGGTAAGAAGAATTGTTCTGGATGATTAATATATTTTTTTTAAACTTATTTCTTACTCTGCTTTCTACTTCTGTTTCATTTTAAAAAAAAAACTTTTTTATTGATTAATTTCTATTTTATTTTAAATAACAAATGAAATAAAATCAAACTTTTTATTATTGTAAGAAATTATTTTTTTATTCTGATTTATTAATGGTGAATTATAAAAACATTTTTGTTCTTTCACTAGATATGTCAGAGCTGAAGAAAATAATTTGAAAGGGATCAGCAAGAAGAATGCTTTTTGAAAATGGACTCCAAGAATGATGATGTGTGGAAAAAAAAAGTTCTCAAAATATTAGTCATTGATAGATTTCTGTAAGTGATGAAATGTATTTTGTTTATGAGGTGTATAATTCAGTATTACTTGTATGTGGAACATTCTGCTGTATCTAAAATGTGCAGATGTCAGTTTTATCAAGTTGTGTTGATGTACAGCTGCATTTAACTGATCTGTCCTCGTTAGGACAAATTGGTTATTTCCTATTGAAGCCAGTCTTTCTTTTTTTTTTTTTACTCAGAAGATTTTTAAAATGTGATACTTAGGTCCATAGTAAGATATCAGAAATAAAATAATATTTGACAGTAGTTAATCTTCAACTCTTTGAAGATGTTAAAGAAATATTTTTCTTCTCATTTCTTGATAAAGTTATTGATTTGAAAACAAAGTAAAGAACTCTAATAGAATTGGGATTCTTTTTTTTTTTTTTTTTTTTTTTCTTTTTAACCGAACTGTCTTGTACATGACAAATCTATGTTTGTGCTAAATCAAAGGTCATGGTTTTTGCTGTTCTAATTGTAATTTAATATCAAGCAAAGAAATATCCACAGAATATACTTATACAGAGAGTATATAATTTGTATATTATAAATAATATAATTACTGTATATCTAGTGATACAGTATCACTTTCAATTCCCAAGTAGTCCTGGACGCAATAATTAGCATATTAATAATTAACAATGTTCCACGTTAATTAATATAGATTTTTCTTTTCTTTATCTTATATACAGTAAAATAGTGCAGCTTGTCTTTTCCAAATGTCTGTAAAAATGACTGGCTTCTTTCTTTTAAATTTAATTCCAGGAATTATAAACACATTTGTTTTCTTTTAAATTGTTTTTCAGTTAAGTTTTAAGTCATAACTTTATACCACCTTCATCTGTTCTTTCTATGAGTTTATGCTGTTTTATTTGGAGGTTTATCAGTCAGAAATGTCATTGTGCTCAACTAAAGACTGAACCAACGGCTCCTTGCCAACATTGGTGGCCTCTTGTTCTTACCATATCAATCTCAGTTATGATGTACACTATTTTTGTGGGGCCTTGCATAGGAAAGAGGATTGAGCCATACCAATCCTTCTGATTTAATCTTTGTATTCTTTTTAGGAGTCTGACATAAATCTTGAGGAATATTCTTAATAAGAGAACCTGACATTTCTTTCAGAAGCATTTTTGATATTTACTGATAAGACTAATTTTGACTTGTACATACACACTGACTTACAAGTCTAGTGTAATGCCAGGGAGGGTTGCTGACTTTTGTTGTATTTTGTATAAGCACTTCAGTGCTAAACAGTTTTAGTGTTTTATACAGATCTCAGTTTTTAACCTTTCAGCGATTCTTTGTGGTAATGACAGAGATGGGGTTCATACACTCTTGTTGACATCTGATACACTGGTGTGACAGTGGTTACTGAACAACTATGAGCAATCTCTTTACAGACAAGGCAGTCATATTTTCACAGGAATTTTAAATCTCATGCTCATCAATTTATCACCAGTATCAGTCTCTGCTCCAGGCATTGCTGACTCTGATCATGATTTAGATAAATCTGATCCTGCCAGTGGTAAACTGAATCGTTTCTTAAACAACTAAGTCATCAGTTGCTTTGTACTGCATAGTGATAATACATTAAGACTGTTTCACTTTTCTGCTGATGTCACCACACCTATATTTGTATGTACCTTTTCACTGACAGTTATTCATCCCATCATGCATAAATGTCAACTACTTCTGCTCTTTTCCTCTCTAGTAGTATTTTTAGCCTATGCATCACCCCAAGGAGTTTTCTCACATGTCCAACTTGTCTGGGATGTTTTTGGTTTCTAGGCTTGTGTTGTTTTTAGGCTAGAGCAGATAATTGTTATGACTTTCCAGCACTGGTGTCTGATGATTTTTGAGGAAATCTGGATGCAGTACAGGAATAACAAATTTAATTATAGTCCAAAAATAGGGCATTTGTCACTTCTTGTGATAGTGACTCATAAAAGTGATAAACAATTGTTTCATTGTCCAGCATTGGGCAGATGTCACATTTTCTTGTAGTGACATCAACAGTGATGACCAATACATTCGTCCCCAGGTCAAGCATACTGGATGGATGGCTTCCATCATTTGAGCAGACGTCACATTGCCAGTATTGTCACCCAGATTGTCTTTGTCTCTGGAGGACTCTCCCCACAGGTCATCATCAGTCCTGTGAATGAGGTCTCATTTGTAAATATCCTGACACATGGCCGCTGCTGTTTGCTGGGGTTGTTGATGTGCCCATTGTAGGGTAGGGATCATCTCCACCCTCCTGTCTGTTGGTAGATAGATGTCATGGTTACAGATAATCTGTGTCATCATGCAAATCTGGTTGTTGCCTGTGTATGTTTACTAATGTCTAATGTGTGAATGTGTGTGTATCTGCAGGTGTAACTGAGAGTGTGTTTGTAGTTAAAATAATTATTATCATTATTTCTATTATTAGTTTATTATTTATTTATTTTATTATTATTATATTATTATCATTATTATCATTATCATCATTATTATATTATCATTATCATTATTTTATTATTATTATTATTACTTTACTTATTTATTTATTAATTTATTTATTTATTATTATTATTATTATTATTATTATTATTTTTATTTTTATCATTTATTTATTTATTTATTATTATTATTATTATTATTATTATTATTTTATTTTTATTTTTATTTTTATTTTTATTTTTATTTAAATCTTGATAGTCTGGGCAGGAATAATAAGTGACCATATGATACTGGAATGAGGTCATTGTTCCTGTAGGGCAGACAGACCATCAAAGATTTAAATGTTTTTACTGTCATTATCTCAGTAATGCAGTAAAAATCTATTTTTCTCAAGTAACAGCACAAATCTTTCCTCTCTGATGATCTGTGCAGGAGTGGTGAATGATCAGAAAGTATTCTGGGATGAAGTCACTGTTCCTGCAGAGCAGCCAGATCATTGGGGATTTTACTTTCACTTTTTTAAATACTAACTGTAGTATGGCGACAGCAGTTGTGTTGCAGTGACAGATGATTGTCATCTCTGGTCACTATTTGGTTTGGCTGACCATACTGTTTAGGATAAGTCTAATACAACTAATATTTAGCACATTGCAATTTTGCACATGCTACTAACAACATACGCTGGTGAGAGCCTGAATTTACATGCATGACGCAGATTTCTGTGAACATAACATGTGTCTGTCAGTGGGCAGGTTGGTGGAGAAGGTTCTAGCTCTGTGGTGGGTGTGTTGATGACGCCAGGGGATGGTAGTAGTGTGAGTCTGGATTTTATGAATGAAATCGCATTCACAAGGCTGGTGATGACTTGTGGGGACAGTCCTGCAGTGACAGGGACTGTCTGGGTAACGGTATTGGTGATGGGACATCTGTTCATGTGCTGGGTCCACTCCTACCCAGTTGTCTTGGATTGGATTGTTGTTTTAAGAGGGAAATACCTGACTATGAATGATCTTGTTCAAAACAAACAAGAAAGAAAGAAAATCCTTCTGCCTTGCAAAAAGAACAACATACAGACAAAAATGGTATTACTGCATTAACAAACGCTATCTGTTATTAACCCTCAATCCAGCATGTCATGTGTATCTCGTTGCTTGTCTTGTGGGGTCTGCATAGACCCCATGTACACTTCAAATGTTGATAAAAAAAAACCCACTGATAGGCCTATTCTACTCGCAGTCAGTGCATGCAACAGAGGCTGAGCTATGCTCACAGTTTGCAGATCATCTGTGATTTTCTGACCTGATTTCTGGGACACATGAAACACATTCTCTGTTTAGGTGGTCCTTCAGGGTTTTACCCAATCCCTTCCCTCAGAATTGTATCCCATGAACCCAGCTGACAGGGAACTAGTTTGTGGCCTTTTAGGTCAAATTTACATAGTTTGAGTTGCGTGATGCACAGTCACAACAGTGACCAAAGTGAGGGCATGATGTCAGTTACGGAAACACAGAGAATACTTTGTTTCTGAGTTTTCTACAGAAATCTGTGCTGGCTTACGGGTTAAGAATAAACTTGATACAGATTTTCACATTTTCTGTCTGAAACAACAACAGAGTAATCCATTTTAGTGGTGTGTTATTTGTAAATATCACTGTCATCAAAATTGTCAGTAACACGCACTTGTTGCCTTGTGGCAATGTTTTCATTGTTGAGAAACATTTGAGAAAGACAAAGCCTTATTTATTATTCTTGCTTTCTTGCATAACTTTTTTTTTTTTTTTTTTTCTTTTAGTGGAATTTACAGTGGGTTGAAAATTCGAATTCACATAAATTGTAAGTGGAAAATCTGCATTAAAATTCTTACAGGTTATTTTAATAGCAGTTGAAAAAGCATCACCAGGTTACTCAGCCTGCTTGATTTTAAGCCGATGATTTCAGTGACAGTGTTTTTTTTTTTTTTTTTTTTTGTCTTTTCTTCAGTATTGTAAAAGGTTCAGTTAGGAGTCATTTCTTTTATATTAAGATCCTGAGATAAGTAATGGTTCCAGTAATTTATTCAGCAGAATCATCAACTTGTAAGTTCTGAAGTTTGTTCTGTACCCTTACCTTGATTTATCAGGAGATAAATACATGATTCTCAGTGGAGTGTATTTTTTTATTGGATTTTTTTTAATTCGTGTTCAGCTTCATCACATTACATGGTTTCAACAATCATTCTACAGGCAGGTCTGATAACAGACTTTGCTGAAATATGCATTCTTTTCTGGTTATGTGAATAGAAGCAACTTGCTGGAAGTGCTGTTTATTTGAGATGTTTACCTTCAGTCCAAAGAGCCCAGCTTGCTAAAAAAGTCAAGTTTGAAACGGAGACAAGTGACAGCACATCACATTTAATAACTGAATGGTCTGCAGGTTCTGAAGACACATTCAAATCTTTAATGTGTGACAGCTACTTGAGTCCAGGAACACAGCTAAAAGTAATATTCAGTATATTTCAACTGTTACTTTGTGGTAGAGTGCTTAAGAAAATTAATTTTATACTCATTTCAAAAGATTTACATTTAGTATTTTCTTGTTTACCTATTTTAACACTGTTTCCTGTGAATTCAATAGTGGCGCCGCTGTTGTTTTCTCAGAATACAGTTTAAACTATTCAAGAACTATATTCTTTGTTCTTAGTAAAAAAAAGTTACATTTTTTTTTTTTTTTGTTAAATGTAGCACAGACCATAGATAGGTCTCTGTGTACCAAAAGGCTTTTCTAATTCAGCCATCAAGTTTTGCATAATACTTGTTTTATCTGAAACTGCCATGTCTGATCTTGTATACGAGAAGGTTCACATAAAGGATCACTTACTTGTAATTGCTGAGAGCAGCTTTCGGAATAAGGATGTCAGGTTATCTCTCTGATATTACAATGCAGTAATTGATAACTTGGATATTGACAAAAATAACGAACAGGCAGAAGTAGCAGTAAAACATTCTTTACATTTTTATCTGGTGTGTTACCTTGTTTAAATTGCTGTAACATGACTCAGTAGTGATGGCCACACTTGAAAAAGAAAGAAAGAATTGACACTCTTAAAAATCCTACTTTCAATCAATAACTTGAGTGATGAAAAAAGTTATTTTCCAGATGTGAACAAGAAGGAATTTAACTAAACATATCCACATATGGACAGTATATAAATTAGTAATTCTATAAATGTTATCATTACATACTTTATATTCCACTTGTAAATACCCAAACACATTACATTTTAATACGAATATATTTCATGTGCTTGTATAAGAAGAGAACAGCATGTACCATGACCTTTTTCCTTGTAAATGTATAATATGTGAAAGAAAATATTAATTTATATATCACTGTATTAATCAAAAACGTGTATATATATATATACATCTGTATGTGTGTAAATATATTTTTTCTCAGTGAGATGATTAATGGACCTAAAATATTTAATGATGCTTTAAGGGTGTGCATTAATGTCAGATGTATTCTAAATAATCTGAAAAACACAGCTTGCAGCTGTCTTTCCATGACAAACTGCTGTAAAATCAGACCAGCAGATTTTCTTTGTTATTTTCTGCTTTCACTATTAACATAAAAATAAGTGGTGTTTTTAATTATTTATTTTTCTAAATACTTAGTCTGATACCAACATATTCAGTTATTTTT
Source organism: Chrysomallon squamiferum (assembly GCA_012295275.1). Lineage (NCBI taxonomy): Eukaryota > Metazoa > Mollusca > Gastropoda > Neomphalida > Peltospiridae > Chrysomallon > Chrysomallon squamiferum. The sequence goes on from CM022665.1 coordinate 42,658,834, forward strand.
ACATCTTGAATTCCAACACTGATATTTTCTTGTTTAACTGTTTCAATTCTGTGTCCTGGGGATTCAATAATTGTTTTCCAAGAATACAGACTATTCAAGAACTTTGAATTATAATGCCTATTTATCACCAGTGTCTTTGTTCAGTTGTGGCTTAATGGTTAAAGCACAGGCCACGGATGCAGTAGGTCAGAAGAAGCGTGATAAAAAGGCTTTTCTCATTACATTTTTCTGTTAAACATTGTTGTTTTCACAGAACTGAAAGTATAATTGGAATAATTCTCAATTCTCTAAGTCCTTGAGATATATTTGATATATATGTCATCAGGGAAGTGTATCTCTGTCCCTGTTTTTTTTTTTTTTTTTTTTTTTTTTTATAAATCGCAGTTATCAATGAGAAACTTGCTATTGATGCATGCCCTCATGTCTCCTTTGATGCAGTGAAATGTCTGCCTGTCTTTCAGTTTTATTAGGTTTTTTTAAAAAAATTTTTATTAAAGCTATCACTGAGAAACATGCTCTTGATGAGTTATGGCAATTTCTTCATTCTTGAGACATAACTGACAAACTTATACCCTCATTTCTTCTTTGTTGCAATGAAATCTGTCTTTCTGTTTTATTTCTCAGCGTTTTTTTTTTTATTTTTTTTTTCCATTAAATTTATCAATGACAAACATGCTATTGTCATGTTTTGGCAGTGTTTTCATTGTTGAGACATTGGAGTATGACACACCCTCATTTACTCCTTGATTCAGTGAAGAGTTTCTCTATTTATTTATTTATTTATTTATTTATTTATTTATTTATTTATTTATTTTTTTTTATTCTTATGATTTAATTATGATTATGATTATGATTATGATTATTATTATTATTATTATTATTATTATTTTTTTTTTTTTCCCAACTCCTGGAAAGGAGAAATGACAAGCAGGGATATTAAGAAATTAAAATATATTAGTAATAAAAATGTGAAATGTATCAATAATGTTACTCTGCCCGTGATATTATTGATATATATATATATATATATATATATAAATATTTTGTTGATAATAATCTGAATTAGTCAGATTTGCTAAAGTTTAGTAATGGTTAAGACTCATTCATAGATGTTGTTTGAACACATGGCAGACATGTTAGAGATTAGCTGCTCAATCTCTAACAGACTTGCCCGTCCAGTAATTAAACATGTATAAGTGTCAGTGAATACTAGAAGTATTCTTTTTATCCTTTCTGTTTTATTCATTGAGTTAATTTCTAATTATTTCCTGCTTTGTCAAATTTCCTTTTTCTTGGAGTGGGTAGCTCTTTTCAAAAAGGAAAGAGTAAGGAACAAATGAACATGCATCTGAAACCTCTTCATGTACATACAGGTTTATACATTTCTAAAACATCATCATATAGATTAACTAGTTATCAGTGAGAAACATGCTTTTGATGAGTTTTGTCCTTTTTTTTTTTTCATTCTTAAGACATACCCTCATTTCTTCTTGGTTACAGTGAAGTGTCTGTTTTTCTCTGTTTTATTTTGTTTTTTGTTGTTTTTCATTTTTTTTTTTTTTTTTTTTTTCATCAAAGCTATCAATGAGAAAAGTGCTGTTGATGAGTTTTGACAATTTTTTCATTCTTAAGACATAATTGCCAAAGACAATATCCTCATTTTCTCTGATACACTGAAATGTCTGTCTTTCAGTTTTATTTATTTATTTTATTTTATTTTTTAATTATTTATTTATTAACAATATCAATGAGAAAAATGCTGTTGATGAGTTTGGCAATTGTTTCATTTTCAAGACATATTTGATTATGACATACCATCATTTCTTCTTTGATGGTTCATATTTGTCTATTTTCCTTTTTTTTTTTTTTTTTTTTTTTTTCATTTGGTTTTGGGTTTTTTCCCCATCAAAAGTATTAATGAAAAACAAGCTGTTGATGAGTTTTTGTAATTTTTTCATTCTTGAGACATAATTGACAAAGATATGCATGCTCTCATTTCTTCTTCAGTGCAGAGAAATGTGTGTCTGTCTCAGGTCTGTGTATTTGTTTGTTTGGATTTTGTTTTTTCTTTTATTAAAGCTGTCACTGAGAAACATGCCATTGAGTTTATGCATTTTTTTTTTTTTCATTCTTGAGACATAACCCTAATTTCTTCTTTGTCACAGTGATATGGCTTTGTCTTTCTGTTTTATTTGTTGGTTCCCTTTTTTTCAATGAGAAATATCAAATTGATGAGTTTTGGCAAATTTTTTCATTCTTGAGAGACAATTGACAAAGATATGCATACCCTCATTTCTTCTTTGATGCAGATAAATGTCTGTCTGTCTTTCAGATTTATTTGTTAGTTTGTATGTTTTCTTTTTTCTTTTAAGCTATCATTGAGAAACATGCTCTTAATGAGTTTCTGCATTTTTTTCATTCTAGAGAATGACAACTATCATCTCTTCTTTCATGCAGTGAACTCTGTCATTCTGCTTCTTTTTTTTTTTTTTTTTTTTCCCCCTTTCCAATCTGTCAGTGAGAAACATGCTCTTGATAAGTTATTGCAATTTTTCAGTATTGAGAGATAACTAACAATGACAGGCATGCCCTCATTTCTTCTTCAGTGCAGTGAATGTCTGCCTTTCAGTTTTATTTCTCACTTCATTTTTTTTTTTTTTTTTTTTTTTTTTTTTTTTTTTTTTAATTAAAATTGTAAGTGAAAAACATGCTCCTGACAAGTTTTTTTTTTTTTTTTTATTTTTTTCTTGAGACATATTTGAGTATGTCGTACCATCATTTCTTCTTTGTTTCAGTGATAAGGCTTTGTCTTTCTGTTTTATATGTTAGTTTCTTGTGGCCTTTTATTTAAAAAAATATTTCTCCCCCCCATTAGAACTGGTAATAAGGACAATGCTGTTGATGAGTTTTGGCAATTTGTTTTCATTCTTGAGACATGATTGACAAAGACTTGCCCTCATTTCATCTTAGATACAATGAAGTCTTTTATTTTTTCATTTTCATTCATTCATTCATTATTATTATTATTATTATTATTATTATTATTATTATTATTATTATTATTATTATTATTATTTATTTATTTATTTATTTAATTTTTTAGTTTTGTTTTTTTTTTTTTTTTTTTTTTTTTGAATGGAAAATTGCATTAAAATATAAAATTTGCCAACACTTTTTTTTATTCTTCACATAATTTTTGACAAGTATTGTATAGTTTTTTATGAAACGATTTTAAAACGAATTATACTTTTCTGTATTCAGTGACAGAAAATATGTTAATTGTTTTCTTTTTTTTTTTTTATTTGTTGTTTGTTTTTATTGTATTTTGACCCAAAGCTGTCAAATGTTCAACTACAATAGTAGTTTTTTTTTTTTTTTTTTTTTTTTTTTCTTTATTCAGCTTTTACATATATGTACCAAATATAGCTGAATATTGATAATTGATAACTCCTTCCACTTTGTCAAAACTACCTGATTTATAAAAAAAAAACAAAAAACAATTAATATGAATTAGGTTTGTCTTCAATTGGAAAGAAGGAAATATTATTCACTGGAATGATTCTGCTGAATTTAATGAATAAATGAACCAATTAGCATTGCTTTAAAACTGCAGTTGTTTGTAATGCAGGAAACTGCAGAAAAATAGATAAAGCATTTGTATGAATACAGATACATTTTATTAAACTGATATTAAAAAATTGTATCATAATCTCAAAAGCAACAGATCCGATTCTAACTCCTGGAAAGGAGAAATGACAAGCATGGATATTAAGAAATTAAAATATATTAGTAATAAAAATGTGAAATGTATCAATAATGTTACTCTGCCCGTGATATTATTGATATATATATATATATATATATATATATATATATAAATATTTTGTTGATAATAATCTGAATTAGTCAGATTTGCTAAAGTTTAGTAATGGTTAAGACTCATTCATAGATGTTGTTTGAACATATGGCAGACATGTTAGAGATTAGCTGCTCAATCTCTAACAGACTTGCCCGTCCAGTAATTAAACCTGTATAAGTGTCAGTGAATACTAGAAGTATTCTTTTTATCCTTTCTGTTTTATTCATTGAGTTAATTTCTAATTATTTCCTGCTTTGTCAAATTTCCTTTTTCTTGGAGTGGGTAGCTCTTTTTAAAAAGGAAAGAGGAACAAGTAAGGAACAAATCACCACCCACTCTTTATGTTTGAGAACTTCTTAATACCTTACATTCATGTTTTAAAATTCAGAAAGATTATAATAAACAGTATATTTTAAAGCAGTTAGAAAATATGTTTTTAGGATTTCTTGAAATATCAATTCTATTTTCTTTATGAAAATTCCTGTCGAATAACAATTGTAATGAATATTTATTTATAATGTGCAATATTATTCCTCTAGGAATTCATATATGAGAATTAAACTTAAACACTGATGTGCAAAACACAATCATATACACATACCTATGTGTTCATATGTATACAGAAATATAATATAACGGTTGTTATTACTTTCAGTTTATAATAAAAAATAAAAATTCATCTTTAGTACTTGCATTTGTCATTTGTATTTTAATGTAAATCTTCATTTAATGGGAATAAAAACTGCTTCAGAAGTTGTGCTCTGTTTGAAAATAATTTATTTTCTTTTTAGTCAGATTGCAATATTTCTTTAAAACCTGTTTTTTATTTTACTTTATCGTATTTTATTTTTATTGTTTTATCAATATATTTGTGAGTGTGTTTGATCTAAATTTTCCTTTATCAGCTACCACCCTTGAATCCTTTCACAAGAAAGTGATGACTACCATAACAACCAGAACCAGCTTTCTAAGAGAAGTCAAGTTAAAGTGATGAGTTTAAATTTAATGAAGTGAAAGTACAGCTTACAGAATGAAAATATGTTGGAATTCTGTCATTGAAAAGAATCAGTTCATTTTTGAGAATTAAGTCTTCCAGTTGTTCATCTCTCTCTCTCTCTCTCTCTCTCTCTCTCTCTCTCTCTCTCTCTCTCTCTCTCTCTCTCTCTCTCTCTCTCCTCTCTCCTCTCTCTCTCTCTCACATACACATTCACATGAATTCCAACCCACATAAAGTCCAATGAACACACATACACACAGACAAATGCACTGACTTGAACAAACACTCTACCCAAGCTGAGTAGTCTTTACCCTTTTATAAACTGTAAACTTTCTCACTCACACTGTCTGTGTTTGTATGAATAATTAATAAGTCAGTATGAGAAACCTGTTAAACATTGTTCTCCCCGATTGGCTAATATATATCACTGTTTGATCATGTAATACTTCTTCCTATTAAAACCAAATAAACATAAAGTAACAGTTGTGACTGCATTGCACCTCGACATACTCCATCATTAAAGCATATCAGATAGACAATATTAGAGAGGAAACCCACTACCATCATTGCATGGAGCCTTAGAAATTTGTACTGATTAGCTGCAGGATTTATTATATCATAAGCTTTTACAATGAATGATGAAAAGAAATAAGAAATAAGAAGATAAAATTAGAAAGATTGGAGAAAAAAAAAAAAAAACCCAAATATTTATAGATAAAGAAAGAACCTAGATGAAAATACTCATTTTCAAAAATATATAACATAATAATTAGTTATTATTTTTGTCAGTTTTGTTTGTCTTGTTAAATTTATCATTACAAAACAAATACCTTATTACCAAAACTTTCATTGAGCATTTGAAACAAAGATAGTGAGAAGGTTAAGCATCAGAAACACCTAGTTCTCTCAAATTTATGTGAACTTTATGCATACATGTAGGCCTACAATGTCTTACTCGATGATCAAGAAAGATGGTGATTCCTAGCATCCAAAATTGATCATTCAGGTTTTAGTTAATCAGATGTTAATGGCTGAAAAGGTGTTATTTTCATGTATGTGCATTTTTAAAATCTATATTGTGGCTAAACAAAAAATATTACACCCAGGAAACTTTTATATGTTTTAGTTAACATGTGGGAGATTAAATTTCAATAAAGGTCATCTCAAGGTCACGTGATCCACACGGTCAATTTCAAGGTCACAGCAAAGGTCAAAAGGTCAATGTACTCAAGTATTTTCCAAACTAAACAAAAATGGCAGATTCGGAATCCTTGTCATATTGCCTTTTCAACAATTTCATGAAGATTGGCCCAGTAGTTCCTGAGATATGACGGTTCTAAGGTTGCCAAAAATCTCAAAATTCGGTGGGCCATATCACCCACACCACTGATCCGATTGGGCTAATATTTCAGATTTGCTGCTGTGGGATCCCAGTCAACAAGTATACCAAGGTTTATCAAAATCTGAGACAGTAACACAAAGTAACACAGTAAAATAAATGATTTTATTTGTTATTTATTTATTTACTTTTTAAATTTTTATTTTTATTTATTTATTTTTTTTTTTTTTTTTTTTCTAATGATATATATATATATATATATATATATATTAAAAGAAATAATTTAAAGAAATAATTAGTTTATTTTTGGCACAATGGATCCTACTAAAGGCAATAAACAGCTGTCACCAGCCATGATGGGAAGGAAATTCTTTTTTATTATGAAGATCACAAGCTTCCTTTGACTAACATTCACATAACTGTCCATCAGAGATCAGCAGCCTGACAAACTGAATGTGGAAGGAAAAACACTGCAGGTTTAGAGAAAGTGCAATACTGGACAAAATGGTGTTTAGCGTCATGATGCAGACAGTCATTTCTACTCACAAGAATTTTACTTTTAGTGAAGGTAAAAATATCACAAGACATTCTCTCTGGAAGTCTGTGAAAGTTCATTGCATTTCCATTAGAATTTGAAGAATAAAAACTCAATAGTTAAAATAAAATAATAAATTAATTAATTAATTAATTAAAAGAAAAAACTAAGATAGTCTGTAATTTAAAAATTTTGTTGTTGTTGCTGGGGTTTTTCTAACTGACCTTTGCAAGAACAAGGGACAAATATTTGTTTCAGAATGGGTTTTTTTTTAATAGATTTTGCTGCATCATTTGTCTCAGATGATCAGCTGAAAAATTCAGGTATGGCTTACAAATTAAATGAACTGTTATGTTGGTGATTTGTTGAGAATATAACAAATTATGTAATGTTAGTTTTTTTATCTTATTTTCTTCTATTTACAATTATGTAGGCTTTGCTACACATTTTGTCACCCATATCACGACACATTGTAATAAAAGTAAATGAATACTGTTTGTATTATTTTTTTAATACCTTGAACCTCAAAGGCCATTTGTGCAAATCATAGTTATGTCAACCTAGATTTAACTTGATTCCACATTTTATTTTTTTTAAAAAAAAAAAAATAACAATATACTAAAATGTCTTATTCAGTGCATTTAATAATTTATTTAATTCCAGCATCTATCAAATTTGAGCAAGTTCCCTCTTAAGATTTTGTCGAAATTACAAATATCAATTAATAACCAACAATTAATATCTAGGCTCCAGTTGTGTTGTTAAATAATATTACAAGTTTGTAATAAAAGTAAATAAATACAAGTTCTGTAATAATAAAAGAAAAAAAAAAAAAAAATAAAAAGAAAATAAAAGAAAAAAAAAAAAAAGGAGAAAAAGGAGCTATTCTTTAATAAAATTCGATTTCCACTTAGTGATATGTAGTAACATGTTAAGGTATGCAAACAGATATGGTATTTAATATACTGGAGTGGAGTTTAGATCACCTAATGAACTTGGTTTCCATGATCAAACCTCCTCGATGGACCTGATTACTGATGTAACATAAACCCCTCAAAACTCTGCACCCAATAATTTAGAATTTATATCACCAAACTGTAATCATGTCCATCATTGAAGTTTCATTGTGTGAACCAAACAGAACAAGCAAGGTAACACCTACCCCAGTGTATCAAAATTGGTCTGTTTGCTCATGCATAATGCACACCATAATATATTAATTCAGAATGGTCTACTTTGATTATAACATGATAAGAAAACAACACAGGAACTTGTTTTAAAACCATTTATTTTGACATAATTTCACATAAAAATATAGTTTAAATAATTGAAGTTATAGAATTTATATTTAATAAATATCAAATAAACTTAGGTAAAGGTATCAGTGAAGTTATAACTTTGTATTTACATGAAAAATATTGCATGAAAAAATATGAATAAAACAAGTTCTGTAATGACAAACGGTTGGGTTGGTTTGTTGTTATTTTTCTTTTATTGTATGTAATAGGGTATAAAATAATTTTCAATATTATTATTATTATTAAGAAAGTTCCCTCATTTTTTTTTGTTAAACTGTAAGCATCTAAACATTTTTTATTTTAAACAGTCCTTTGAAGAATGTAAATACAGTAACACAAGGGTATGGAAACAACTATGTCGTTAAATTAGAAATTAATGAAATCTGTATTATTTTTTGTGATAACAATCAGGAGGATCATTTTTGTATCAGTGCATTCCAGTTGGACTCTCAACACAGATTATGTAGATGATATTAGATTTGAATTCTGAAGAAACATATTACACAAGGCCTCCAATAAACTTTTTGAACACAGAAATTATCTGAAATTGTTATTAATAATGAGGTCATCTGGAATTCATAATGATCTTCAACTATCTGCTACACAGCCTTAACAGTCACAATCTGAAATATACAATATTTATAAGCATTAGAAGACAATTACATATATACAAGTGTTATCATTCTTTACAGAATATCTGGAAACTAAGAAACACAACACCCCATCACAATGAATTTTTGCCTTTCCCATCAGTTTCAATGTCAAAAATGTGTTCCAGAAAACCCCCAGAAACAAACCATATAGAACATATCCAAAATGCCCCGTCAAATGAAAATAAAAATAAATTAAAAATTAAAATTAAGAGCATTTTAAAGAACTCTAATCAAATAAATAAATAAATAAATAAACCAAACTTTAAAATTATAAAAATGGTTCGTCATTTGAGGTTTTTGTTTTTAGAAAAAAACTTAACAGTGAAACAAAGCAGAGAATATTTTGAGTACCTGTAACCTATTTATAAATGTTTCATATTATTCAACATAGAAAATAATTAAAATAAATGTGATTGTTTATTTGTTGTCACTATTCCAGGAGATCCTTCATCACCTTAAAGAATTTCAGATAAAATGCAAAGTATTTTGAATTGCTGTAGGAAATGGAAACATCATATATTAGTAGACAAAAATGTATAAAGTATAATGCAAGATGCTTTTAATTTCAGATTATTTAAAATACATCTAATTATAAACTTCCAGAAAAACAATGATCCAATCATTGGGTACTTTAAAACTTTTGTTAAATTGTAAAATGATGCCTTTGATACTAATAATTAGCTAATTCCACAGACTTGTTTATTTCAACCAATTAGGTTTAGCTTTTGTGTAGCTATCATAACACTTTAGTGTTAAATAATGATTTGTTCCATTTTCTGCCTTCAATTAGAGGCTCATAAAAAACGAACTTCAGATATGTAATACATCAGTACAGACTATATGACAAAATACATCTAAAAAATAATAATAATAATAATAATAATAATAATAATAATAATAATTGCAGAAATGACAATTGTTTTTCCTAGTTTGATCACCATAACAGAAAAACTGATAGCCAGATCTACGAAAATTTAACTGCAGGCAAGATATTTTCACATTTTAGTTTTATATTTCATCATCTTATTTATTAAATTTCCTTTTTGTTTGGAACGGCGCCAACAAGGACACATGGTGCCACGGACGTCTACGAGAGTTGTGGTTACTACATATTCTGTCTGTCTACTGCCCTGGCTTGTTCATATTTATTTATTTACTGGTTCGAAAATAGCAAGAGTTCTGAACACTTACCTCTGTCAATGAAAATTCAAAGGTCAGATCTAGCTTTAAGGTTAGCTTAGGGTCAGTTTTAGGGTTGCGGTTATGGCCAGGGTAGGGTTAAGGTTAGGGTTAAGGTTAGTTAGGGTTATTTAGGGTTAGGGTTTAGGGTTAGGCTTAGAGTTAGGGTTAAAAAATAAATAAATAATAATATCTATCTTTTTCAAAACAAATAATTTAGTCTGATCACTTCGATATCGTATGTTTCTCATACAAGTCATATACAACGAAGTTCTTTAAAACAATTTACTATTCAGTTAATGACGAATGTTGTACGTAAAATGTCCTCAAAAACTTGGAGCACAACACTCGTGGACCTAGCATATATCATCATTATTCATAAATAAAATAAATAAATAAAGTGTCCTTCGTCGTTTTACCAGTGAGCAAAAATATTAAAAGAGTTAATTTTAAATATTCTACTTTCCAAACAATGTCGACTGAATTCAGGCCATGACGAACGTTCTATGTAAAATGCATCTCCAAATCATGGAGCACCACACTCGTGTGCACATAGCTTGCATCAATTTCATCATACTCAACAAATAAATAAATAAATAAATAAATAAATAAATAAATGTCCATGTTAGAGTAAGAATTTCCTATTTTTAAAACATGTACTCCCATTACGAAAACAATATCAGATTGTAGTTTGATTTACATTTAATTTATTTACCTCTGTTTATTTATTTATTTAATTTCACATATTTACCTATTTTGTTTAATTATTCACTTCATCTATTTACTGTAGATTTATTTATTTATCTTTTTATTATTGTTATACTATGACAAAACCAAAACTCATGATCAAAATATGTAAAATATTTATTTATTATTATTATTATTATTTTGTTAACGTTCCAAACGTTTTCGAGTATTTTTATACAGATTTATATATACTGAAGTCTTCGTCGTTTCACCAGTGAGCTAAAACATTCAGAGGGTTAATTCCAAATATTCAACAGCCGTTATTAAAATTCGGTTGAGGGGTTACAGTCTGTCAGACTCTCTTTCTATTGTTGTTCTTTCTTATGTTCTTGTTGCTAATAAATAAATAAATAAATAAATAAATTAAAATATCAATAGTATTTCAATAAAAGCAGCCCTATGAAGTCAATAATCAAATGTTACAATTATTTCGTTCAAATATGCTGTTATCCACAGTCAACATTTAACAGATAAAAAAGTACTACAATAATAAAGATAAATAAATAAGTAAAAAAAAAAAAAACACCACTGAATATTTTACAGCAATTTTTAAGACGATGCTTTATTCACATTTCTGAAAAAGCACTACGTAAGTACTTCGTTATAATAAAAGATTAAACGTTTCTGTTTTACGTCGTTTTGCCGACTGCTCCCGATTGTAACCGAATGTAACGTCCATAAAAAAAAATAAAAAATAATTTAGTGACGTCATATCTATGACAACGAGTTTTGCTCTGTGAATTATCGCTTTGCAAAGATGAATTTCTTAAGAAAATCTTTTTTCTCTCGAAAGAGGAAAAAGAAAGAATATCATCCAACCAAGTAAGATTTTCAGTGTAATTTATGTATTTACTTATGCATTTTATAACACGTCAAAATTCATTATGTGGCATACATTTACATGTAACCTTGCAGTTTAGGTTCGATAAATATTTTGCTATGATTTATAACTGTTGCTACGAAAACACTACATGTTTGTGGTCAAACCAGTCAATGCCGACAACGCGAAGATTTAAACTGCATGATTACCGATTTATATTCATATTTGATTTTATAAATCAACTATTAATACAATTTATTATCTAGTGCGTTCTCTGATCATTCAAACTTTTAGATATTAAAATTAGGAATTTATGTGATTGTTTTAATAACGAGTTACTGTTACTAGTATCACTATCACCATGACTCCACTTTTAAAAGATTCCTCAACTTTAATCGAAGCACTGAGATTCATAATTAGTTTCAATATTAGGCTATGCTATCGGATTTAAACGGCGAACGGGTGAAGGGAGATAACTTTGTTCATCCTACTTACAGTGTTATGCCAAGACATTTGTAGAGTTCTCTTTGAATTTCAGCTAAGTCTACGAAATGCAGGGATTTTACAGCCCTACTTTTTAATTATAATCTAACAGACTATACCTCTAACAATCTTTTATTATTATTATTATTATTATTATTATTATTATTTTTTTTTTTTTTTTTTTTTTTTACAAGTGACTATGTATTCTTCCCGGAAGGGTATGAGAAAGTAGGCATTGGAGACACAACTCAGGTATGTTTTATTTGTATTTTTCAATTTTAATACTTTTTCCAAATTAATTCAGAACATCTTTGTGAAATTCATAACTTGGTATAAACAAAAAAAAAAAAAAAAAAAAAAAAAAAAAAAAAAAAAAAAATAAAAAATAAAATAAAAAAATAAAATAATAATAATAATAATAATAATAATAATAATAATAATAATAATAATAATAATAATAATAATAACTATGTTAATTATTAAACGTTTCAATGATTTCAGTATCAACAACAATACTAATAATAAAAATATTTTCGATTGTTAAATTATTTCCAAATTTTAATTTTATTCTTATCTGTTGTTTTCAGAATAACACCAACATTTTTGAAATCTTTGGTGGGTATTTAATTAAGTTTACAATATAGAATTTCTTTAGTCACAATATATACTGCACATGTATTTCAATGTTTGTTTAATAATGTCAAAAAAAATCTATGAAATAATTTGTAGTTTGGTATAAATTATTTTAAATTCATATATATAACATTCTAATACAAATTTGCACATTTTAATATTGTGTAATGGATGTTTATTCTGAATTTTGAAATTTTAAATATCAGTTTATCTCTCTGGTAATTATATTTTCAAAATGTTATCTAAATTGTGTAAATCTTGTAGATTTCACATGTCCAGTGACCAAGACATCTCAAGACTTTGAACACACCCCGGTAATTATCACTTTAATATTCTTTTCTTTGTAATTTATATATATTTTTTCATCTTCTTTATTTCTTTTATTTACTTACTTATTTTAACTCTATATATATTCTTTCTTTTTGGGAGATTTCTTTTCATTAAATGCATGAATTTATTATCATTAGTATTAATTGTTTTATTTAATAGTAATTTTAAGTGTTAAATGAATTTTTATTTCATTATTATTACTGTTTTCTTTTTCCTAATTACAAGGAACACTTTAACTAAGAATGTCAATAAAACTCGTAACTGTTTGTTGTTAACTAATTTGATATGCATCATTTCAGGATAATACAGGTGCGAGGGAGGAGGAAGAAGACCTCATTGTAAGTTTCAAACATTAATGTGATGAAAACATTCGGTTGTTACATTTTATTTTATTACACTGTCCTTACAAAATCCTGTATTAATATTCTCTACTAAATCATCTAATACATATTTATTTAAAACAGACTGAACTTTAATTTATAACTCTGAAATATAAAAACATAATATAGTTTAAAACCTCAGTCATATTTCCCACCAACAGCATAGTTACCTGACTCCATCATTGAAATTAAAACAACTTTAAATCATTTAAAATGCTAAGAAAGAAATTTTAAAACTTACAAAAATAAAATGAATTCTGTAATTTCACTTTCCAGTTCTATATTGAAATTGATGGCTACACTCCACCGACCGGTGAGTATTTTTAATCAACCTATTCGTGCACATTTACTGTACACCAATGTTTTAACAGACACCTTGCAATGATAAACAACTAAAATAATGTACATATCTATTCTTTAGAAAATGAAAGAAATTATCATTCCAGTGTTCAAATGATTATTCTACTTAATTACCTACAAGGTACAAGATACTAAAATTGTGGCACTATATGTTTCTTTATAAATCATTGACAGTTGCAAACAATATAAAACCATATTTTAAGTCTATATTGTCTAATCTGATCCAAATTCTAAATTATTTTAAGAAAAAAACTTCTTATAAACTAACATGAAAAAATGGATTAAAATATTAAACAAAGTCCTGTAATCAATATTTTGTAATGATTAAGAAAAATTATTGTATGAAAGTGAAACTCCTTTTATTTTATTACTTAATTATTTTTTATTTTCTATTTTTTTAAAGCACCATACATTCCCGATTTTGACATTTCTAATGAAACTACCAATTGTAGTGCACCCTTCCATGTGACGGTTAGTATTTGCACTTTAGTTGTTAATCAATAAAATTGTTCTGTCATTTACAACTGAAGGTTTTCCATAATATCAGAAAAAAAAAAAAAAGGAAACAACAGCAACCAAAAAATAATAATAATAATAATAAAATAAATAAATAAATAAACTAAAATTTTAAAAAGTAAATAAAGACTAGTTAATGGTGGTGTTTAATGTCAGCATCCCCCTTAGAGATTGTGCTAGACCATTTATTGTGGCTGATATTTGAGATACACAGGATCAGTTCTACTTACCTCCATTTCCCAATCCAGTCACAGCCCCATTACTCATTTATGAAGAATACAGAATCCCTATGGAAAGATGGCTTTAAAATCTCCTTTTAGTCAGTAAGCATATGGTGTATTGTCTGTAGTTTTCCTTTGCTGACCTCTGTAAAATAAAAATATAATTTACTCCATTCATTCATTTTTTTTTAATTGTGAAACTAAAACAAACCTAAAAAATCTCAGTATAGTTTATTCCTTTATTAAATTTTATGAAAAATTCTATTTATATTTTATATTTCATGACACTAATATTAAGATTTTATATTAATGTGTGTAAAGTGTAATGATACAAAAGTATAATGTTAAATGTGTTTTGGTCTCTTTATTCAGACTCCACAGATAGGAGAACATGAAAGAAGGGTGTGTACAGCTTTTAACTCTAGAATTATCATTATTATTAAATGTCTTACAGAATACTTTATATAAAACTAAGTGAAGACAATGAATGCCAATAGTTAATTAAAGTGTTCATAACTACATCCACTGCAATCTCCTATATTGTTTATTTTCAGTTTGTTTGGCAGTGAATAACACTCTGTTGATGACACATGTTAACTGTTCATATGAATATGAGTAATGAGTCATACATAATTCTCAAGTTTACTAAAAAATAAATAAATAAATTTGGAAATAAAGATAAAAAGGAAAAAGAAAAGAATAAAGTTTTATTATCATCAATTATTACGTATTATATATTATTATAATTCTCTTTCCTTAATATTAAGAAAGTTTGGCCTCATTTTACTTACAGGTCCACTCCTCTGAAAAAAACACCGATCATGAGTGAGTTACTACTAAAAAGTCTTAATTATTGTTATTAAGAAACAAACAAAAAACGACAAGTAATCATTAACATCAATCAGATAAAGTAACTATTAACATAAGAATAGGAAAATGTATTTCTTTGCCATTTGGAAAACATATTGGCAGTAATTTGTTTTATATGTTATTAAATCTTGGTTTGTCATGTTACTATTTTAAAAGCTTTATTATCAAAATTACTTTGATTTAAATATTTGATTCATGTTTCTTAGAAGTGTATCTTTGCCTCAAATAAACTGTTTAATAAATAAATACAGTTACAAAAGGTAAAGAGTTTGACAACAAAAGGTGTTCTTATTATTATTATTTCAAAATAGATGGTTTATCTTTTTGGTATTTTGCAGCTTTCATCCCGACCAAAACATAAACGCACCTTTCAATGAGTTGGTTAGTATATGCACATTAGTTGTTAATAAATAAAATTGTTTTGTCATTTACAACTTAACATTTTCCATAATATCAGAGAAAAAAAAAAAAAAAAAAAAAAAAAAAAAAAAAAAATAATAATAATAGTAGATAAATAAATAAATAAATAAATTTTAAAAAGTAAAATAAAGACAAGTTAATGGTTGTGTTTAATGTGAGCATCCCACTTAGAGATGTTTGCTATTTTTTGTGGCTGAGATTTGAGATATACAGGATCAGTTCTACTTACAGCCATTTCCCAATCCAGTCACAGCCCTATCATTCATTTATCAAGAATATTGAATCTCTGTGGGAAAATGCCTTTTAAATATCTCCTTTTAGTCAATAAGCCCATGCTGTATTGTCTGTAGGTTTTCTTTCCTGACCTCTGTAAAATAAAAATATAATTTACTCAATTCATTCACTTTTTCTTTATTGTGAAACTAAAAGAAAGATTTCGGGATAGTTTATTCCTTTATTAATGTTTACAAAAGATTCTATTTAGATTTTATATTTCATGATGCTTATATTAACATTTTATATTACTTTGTTCATTAATGTGTGTAAAGTGTAATGATAAAAATGGAACATGTTAAATGTGCTTTTGTCTCTTTATCCAGACTCCTCAGACAGATGAGAAGAAAAGAAAGGTGTGATATAACTTTTTAACATCTAGAAATATTGTTATTATTAAATATCCTATAGAATACTTTACATATATGTAAGTGATCAGGATGGATGCCAAGAGTTAATTAAAGAGAGTCTGTACACTTTCAAAATGTATGTGTTCAAAGCTACATCCACTGCAATCTGGTATTTTCCTTATTTTCAGTTTCTTTGGCACTGAATAACACTGTAGAGATGATAGTTGTTAACTGTACATATAAATATCACTAATAACTCAATCCTGAAATGTAGTACAAAAATAAATAACCAAGTTATAAAATAAAGAAATCAAAAAAAGGAAAAAGAAAAGAATAAACTCCTACTGTCATCAATTAATACATATTAGATATTATTATATATATCTTTCCTTAATATTAACAAAATCTATCCTCCGAAAAGAATATTTGAAAGTAACAAAATTTATTAAGTCTCCAATTTCAATTTTCATTTTACTTACAGGTCCACTTCTCTGGGGAAAACACCATACACAAGTAAGTTACTATTCATATATCTTAATTAATGTTATTAACAAACAAAACAAACAGAAACAAAGTAACCATTAAGAAGAATCAGATAAAGTGACTGTTGACATAAGCATAGGAAAATGTATTTTTCTGTCATTTGAAAAAGAATCATTGGTACTAATTTTCTGACATGTTATTAGATCTTGACTTGTCATGTAACTATTTTGATATCTTTATTTAATAACAAAATACTTTGGTTTAAATATCTGGTCCATGTTTCTTAGAAGCGTATCTTTCCCTCAAACAAACTGTTTAATAAATAAATACACATACAAAAAGCGAAAGAGTATAAGAACAAAATGTGTTCTTTTATTATTTATTTATTTGTTTGTTATAATAATTATTATTATTATTATTTATTTATAAACATATGGTTTATCTTTATTGGTATTTTGCAGGTTTCATCCTGACCAAAAAATTAAGTCCACACCACTGCAACAGCTATTTCGTGTTTTTTGCCTGTGTATGTATAAAGAAGAGAAATATTACATATTTTGTAAATCGTTCATTATTCTAATCATCCATCCAGTATTTTCTTTACAAGCAACTGAACCTAAAACAAATCCCATACATGCAACAGATAACAGAAATGTACATATCCCCCTACAATACAATTAGTATATAAAAACAAGATATTTACTCATATATAATTATTAGATAAAATCAATACATTTACTTTGAACAGTTTATTATACAAATGTGTTTCAACTAGTAACTTCATTATCACTGGAGTGGGCTTAAATATTCATTCATTTGTTTGTTTTACAGACCACTAAGGAAACCAGAACAATTAGGAAAAAGGACACGACTGGTTTTATACATTATAGTTTTTTGATTGAATTTAATTTTTTGTAAATAACAAAAGAAATACAATTAACCTTGTTATTATTATGAAAAAAAAAAAAAAAAAAAAAAACTCTAAATATTTATCTCATTACTTTTCTAATTAAATATAATTGTTTTGTAAATAACAAATAAAATACAATTAAACATTTTATTATTGTAAAATAAAAAAATAAAAACCAATGTAAATATGTATACATAGCTTTTTGATTAAATATAATTGTTTTGTAAATAACAAATCAAATACAATTAAACATTTTATTATTGTAAAAAAAAAAAAAAAAAATAAAAACCAATGTAAATATGTATACATAGTTTTTTGATTAAATATAATTGTTTTGTAAATAACAAATCAAATACAATTAAACATTTTATTAGTGTCAAAAAAAAAAAAAAAACAACAATGTAAATATGTGTATCTACTAGTTTTTGATTAAATATAACTATTTTGTAAATAACAAATGAAATACAATGAAACTTTTTATTAGTGTAAAAAAAGGAGAACACTTTAGATGTGTACATACTCGTTTTTGATTAAATTTAATTGCTTTGTAAATAACAAATGAAATACAATTAAACTTTTTATTAGTGTAAAGAAAAAATATAAATATGTGTACATACAAATTTTTGGATTCAGTATAGTTTTTGTAAATAACAAATCAAATATGATTAATTTTATAATAATACAAAGATAAAACACTTTAAATGTGTACATACTAGTTTTTGATTAAATTTAATTGTTTTGTAAATAACAAATAAAATACAATTAAACTTTTTATTATTGTAAAATAAAAAAATAAAAACCAATGTAAATATGTATACAAAGTTTTTTGATTAAATATAATTGTTTTGTAAATAACAAATCAAATACAATTAAACATGTTATTAGTCAAAAAAAAAAACAAAAAAAAACAACAATGTTAATATGTGTATCTACTAGTTTTTGATTAAATATAACTATTTTGTAAATAACAAATGAAATACAATGAAACTTTTTATTAGTGTAAAAAAAGGAGAACACTTTAGATGTGTACATACTCGTTTTTGATTAAATTTAAATTTTTTTAAAAATAACAAATGAAATACAATTTTTTTTTTATTAGTGTAAAGAAAAAATATAAATATGTGTACATACAAATTTTTGGATTCAGTATAGTTTTTGTAAATAACAAATCAAATATGATTAATTTTATAATAATACAAAGATAAAACACTTTAAATGTGTACATACTAGTTTTTGATTAAATTTAATTGTTTTGTAAATAACAAATAAAATACAATTAAACTTTTTATTATTAAAAAAAAAAAAAAAAATGTAATGTATAAAAGTTTTTTATTAAATATAATTGTTTTTTAAATCACAAATTAAATATAATTGTTTTTGTAAAATAACAAATCAAATACAATTAAACATTTTAAAAAAAAAAAAAAAAAACAACAATGAATATGTGTATCTACTAGTTTTTGATTAAATATAACTATTTTGTAAATAACAAATGAAATACAATGAAACTTTTTATTAGTGTAAAAAAAGAGAACACTTTAGATGTGTACATACTCGTTTTTGATTAAATTTAATTGCTTTGTAAATAACAAATGAAATACAATTAAACTTTTTATTAGTGTAAAGAAAAAATATAAATATGTGTACATACAAATTTTTGGATTCAGTATAGTTTTTGTAAATAACAAATCAAATATGATTAATTTTATAATAATACAAAGATAAAACACTTTAAATGTGTACATACTAGTTTTTGATTAAATTTAATTGTTTTGTAAATAACAAATAAAATACAATTAAACTTTTTTTATTATTGTAAAATAAAAAAATAAAAACCAATGTAAATATGTATACAAAGTTTTTTGATTAAATATAATTGTTTTGTAAATCACAAATCAAATACAATTAAACATGTTATTAGTGTCAAAAAAGAAAAAAAAAAAAAAACAACAATGTTAATATGTGTATCTACTAGTTTTTGATTAAATATAACTATTTTGTAAATAACAAATGAAATACAATGAAACTTTTTTATAAAAAAAAAAAAAAAAAAATTGTTTAAGATGTATACATAATTAAATTTAATTGTTTTTTTGTAAATAACAAATGAAATACAATTACTAGTTTTTTTTATTAGTGTAAAAAAAAAATATAAATATGTGTACATATACTTTTTTTTTTTGGATTCAGTATAGAAATTTTTTTAAATAACAAATCAAATATTATTAATTTTTATTAATACAAAGAAAAACATTTTTAAATGTGTACTTTAAATGTGTACATACTAGTTTTTGATTAAATTTAATTGTTTTGTAAATAACAAATCAAATAAAATAAAACATTTTATTAATGTAAAAAAAAAAAAAAAAAAAAAAAAACAATGGAATTATGTGTATCTACAAGTTTTTGATTAAATATAATTGTTTTGTAAATAACAAATGAAATACAATGAAAATTTTATTAGTGTAAAAGAAAAATGAAAATATGTGTACATTCTAGTCTTTTGATTGAATATAATTTTTTTAAAATAACAAATGAAACACAATTAATTTTTTAATATTACAAAGAAAAAGACAGCTTTAAATGAAATAAAATTAAACTTCTTATTATTGTAAGAAAACGAAACCTGTAAATATGTGGATATACTAGATTTTTATTAAATTTAATTGTTTTGTAAATAACAAATGTAATACAATTAAACTTTTTATTACTGTAAGAGAAAAACCTGCAAATATATGTATATACTATTTTTTTTGATTAAATATAATTGTTTTGTAAATAACAAATGAAAAAGAATGAAACTTTGCATTAGTGTAAAGAAATGTAAATATGTGTACATACTAGTTTTTGATTAAATATAATTATCTGTAAATAACAAATGAAATAGAATTAAAGTTTTTCTTATTGTAAGAAAATAACCACTGTAAATATGTGTATATACTAGTTTTTTATTTATTAAAAATAATTGTTTTGTAAATAACAAATTAAATAGAATTAAACTTTTTATTATTGTAAGAAAATAACCATTGTAAATATGTATATATACTAGTTTTTTGTTTAAATATCATTCTTTTGTAAATAAATGAAATACATTGAAAGTTTATTAGTGTAAAATAAAAAATGTAAATAAGTGTACATACTTTTTTTTGATTAAATATAATTTTTTGTAAATTACAAATAAATACAATTAGTTTTTTTAATAGGACAAAGAAAAACACTTTCAATGTGTACATACTAGTTTTTGTTTAAATTTAATTGTTTTGTAAATAACAGATCAAATTACAATTATACTTTTTATTATTGTAAGAAAACAAAACCTGTAAATATGTATATATACTAGTTTTTTTAATTAAATATAATTGTTTTGTAAATAACAAATTAAATAGAATTGAACTTCTTATTATTGTAAGAAAACAAAACCTGTAAATTGTGGATATACTATATTTTTGATTAAATTTAATTGTTTTGTAAATAATAAATTAAATAGAATTAAACTTCTTATTATTGTAAAACAAAACCTGTAAATATATGGATATACTAGATTTTTTATTAAATATAATTGTTTTGTAAATAACAAATGTAATACAATTAAACTTTTTATTACTGTAAGAGAAAAACCTGCAAATATATATATATATACTTTTTTTTGGATTAAATATAATTGTTTTGTAAATAACAAATGAAAAAGAATAAAACTTTGCATTAGTGTAAAAAAATGTAAATATGTGTACATACTAGTTTTTGATTAAATATAATTTTCTGTAAATAACAAATGGAATAGAATTAAACTTTTTATTATTGTAAGAAAATAACCACTGTAAATATGTGTATATACTAGTTTTTTATTTATTAAATATAATTGTTTTGTAAATAACAAATTAAATAGAATTAAACTTTTTATTGGTGTAAAAAAAAAAAAAAAAATGTGAATAAAAATATAAACGTGTACATACTAGTTTTTTGTTTAAATATAATTTTTTGTAATAACAAATGAAATGCAATTAATTTTTTTTTAGTACAAAGAAAAAACCACTTTAAATGTGTACATAGTAGTTTTTGATTAAATTTAATTGTTTTGTAAATAACAAATGAAATACAATTAAACTTTTTATTACTGTAAGAAATATGTGTATATACTAGTTTTTTGATTAAATTTAATTGCTTTGTAAATAACAAATGAAATAGAATTAAACTTTTTATCAGTGTAAAAAAAAGAAAACACAAAGAAAAACAATGTAAATGTGTAAAGAAAAGAAAAGACATTTTCTAAATCACTCATTCTTCTAATTTTTAAAAATGTTCTGTTGTAAAACTGATTCAAGCGTATAATGAATGTATGAAGGCAATCATTCAAATAACATGTGATCTATTTGCTTTTTACATGTAAATACGACCTCTAATACATTGAAAATGGAAATAAATATATATAAAAAAATTATAATGGTTTCAAGTATGTTTTAGAACTTCGTACTCAGAACTGTGTGCTATGGAGTTTTACTAGAGTAACGTGTCCGCATTATGGTACCTTATGAGAATAGTAATCTTCATATTCACGCGCCAGTATCTGTGAAATTAATTATTTTATTTTATTTTATTATTATTATTATTATTTTATTTATTATTATTTTTTTTTTTTTTTTTTTTTTTGGCTAGCGACGTCGTAATAATATCTGACAAAAATATATAGTACGAAACGTGTACGAGATGGTATGACAACGTTACCAAAAACAAATAATAAAAAGATTCGACCTGTTCAGCAATTTCTACTCAGTAATAGACATCTATGTATATGAGGCATTGATTAAATAGCATATTTCCCCCAATTTACTATTAATAATACATGTAGAATTGATTACATTATGAAGGTATACGTATTTTAACGTTTGTAAACACTAATCGGCGTTCGACGCTGCCATATTGGATTTCGATCGGAAGTTTCTCACGGAAATTTTTCAACTTCCAAATTAAATTGTTTTGCGTCCATTTTTCAAATTTTATGATTTACACTGATAAAAGATGGTTATTCGTATTACCAAACCATGATGTCACGCGCCTTTTCTAACTACTTTTTCAACTTAATCAAATTTTTCAAACTGGATTATTTTTGTGTAAATGCGTGCATAATAAACTGAAATTATAATGCGGCATAAGATTAATGTATTAACTTTTGCAGTTGTCAGTGTTCCCCCTCTCAGAACCCAGCAGAAATGAACATTTAGGGCTTGTTTGCACCGATTAACTCGGACAAATTTCTTGAGGCTTTTTGCATGACGTATTTTCTGCCGTTACGAGTTATCGTTCCTGTTGGTCCATGCTATTAAAAGGACCCAGGTTGAAAAATAGATATTGGAAGATCGATTAAATAATTAAACTGTCAACAGATTCGATATAGCATAATATAAAATGAGCATTACCCAATCCAAAAAGTCCGTAGTTATAAGATATTGAAGTCTTACATTCTATTCCTCGATGCGAGTACACCAAACTTCAGAACTGAATCTTAAAGGGAAACAACTCTAGACAACATTTTACATTTCCGGGAAGAAACGCTTATTTAATATTTTTGGAACGGAAACGTGAAGGCAGCGAACATACACTGTTATTGAAACTGGGGGGTATTTATTTTTTACCTTATCAAATTTAACAATCAATGTCGACATTTCAGAACTCAGATGGCCAATCTAAATTTGACTAAATATGAAAAATATAAATTTTAATTTGTTGGTGTTATTATTTATTTATTTAGTTTTGTTTTTGTTTTTATTTTTGTTTAAGGGTCAGATACCCGATGATATCAATCTCTGGAAATTCTAGGAATTTATCTTCTTTTTTTTTTCTCCAAAGAGAAAGTTAGTCATTCAGTTTTTAACGTTTGCATTTGATAGTTTGATTTATTTAAAAGAAAGAAACTAAGCCTAACAAACAAAAAAACAGGCAAAGTTAAGGATTTTCAAAGGGAAGCTATTGTAAGGCAATCTTGTCTCTTCATATTCTAATTCAGTGGTTCTCAAACTTTTTTTGCCAACGGCACACCTTGGAACACACGAAAAAATAGCGGCACGCCTGGCTAAATATATATACGAAAAATATTTGAATTTTGTAAAGTAAAAACATGGCAAGTCGTAGACGGCATACAATCGTAGACACAGACTAGTCATAGACACATAGAATGATTCAAACTAAATAAAGAAAAACATAGCTATACTTCACTGCAGTGTTTCGAATTTCATCAGTCAAATAGCTGGCTTCTTTAGTAAGAAATTTGTGCCTGACTTTTATTCATAATTTCCTCAATGTTTGGTCGAATATGAGACAGCCTAATTCACATATATAAGAAGTTGAAAATTGGAACTGAAATCCAAAATGAATCAATGGGCAAAGTCAAATGTTTTAATTTTAACAATTTTCTTTTTGAGGGCAGATAGCTTGTCTGTTCAGTGAGAATATTTTCGTTTTTACCTTGCGTACTACTGTTTGTTTTATTTTTGGACCACATGGTTTTTCGCATTTTCTTAGTGTGCCTTTCAAAATTTGGCGGCACACTTAGGAATATCTTGTGGCACACCAGTGTGCCGCGGCACACTGGTTGAGAATCACTGTTCTAATTAAATAAATAAATATGTAACTGATAGATGATTTTAATTTTTAATTCAGAAAAATAAAGGTAAGGTTTAATATAATTTTAACCAGCAGAATGTAAAAATGTTGTTGTTTAATTTGGTTTGTAAATATTTATTCTGATGAAATATTAATATGATTTTAATGTTTGGCATGTATCTATTTATTCAAATGAAATTAAATTCTAATATAGCAAAACTAAATACTCTGGTGTAAACAATTATGATTTTTGTGTAGTTGAAATACATCTGAAAACGTGCTTTCATGCTTCCTGTTATTGCTTTATATGTTTGCTATATATACACAGCATCCCCTAATTAAGAAATTTTCAGACATTACCCACGCATAAACTGAGGACTTTGTATATAATTTTTACAGCAATTAAGATTTGTTTTATGATCAATCAAATCAGGAACATTTGTCAGAACTATCGTTTGTTTTTTCTTTGTTTTTTGTTTTGTTGTTTTTTGTCTTCTACTCTTTCTTTCTTTCTTCAAAAAATAAATGAATAATTTTTTTTTAAATTAATAAGAGTAATTAAGGGAGATAACTGCTGTCAAACTATATTAAAAGCAACCAGAAAAGATTTGATTTCCTTCCTTTATTTTCATCTTTGAATTGTACTCAAGGAAATTTCTAATAATAACTTTGGATGTAAATTTAATATTATTTTTTTTTTTATTAAATAGCATCAGTTTCCTCCATCTTACTGCATTATCTCTCTATTCAAGTGTGTTTACTTGCACACACACACACACACACACACACACAGTCAGAGAGACAGATTGGCTGTATCAGGGAATCTGTATTTCTGTTGTTTCTACACAGCACAGACAGATCATAGGTTCAGTCGTCATTAGTGTAATTACTGGGCCTCTTCCCATTCCAGGCATTGCTCCACTATAAATTTATCAAGGACCATGGTATGTGCTTTACTGTCTTTTGCTAAATTAATGCAAAAGATCTATTGCTGGTAATTAAAAACATAAAATAAAAATAAAACAGCATCCCTGCATGTTACTCATTTTATCATTATTTGTATAGAACTTAACCAGGTATATGACATCATAAAATCAAAGATCAATTTTTATTTTGTTTATGCATCATTAAATATAATATATAATTATTTCTTCCTTTCTTAGAGCTGGAGAAATATAAACACAAAACAAAAATAGTTTTTAATTTTTTTTTATCAGACCTTTATATTCACAAATTTGTATTCAACAAAACAATACATCAACAATTACTAACAATATCTTGTTTGACTTTTTAAACCCTGATATATTGATTACTTCACATAAGGTGTCTGTTCTTGCAAAAAAAAAAAAAAAAAAAAAAATCTTTTTCTTTTTTTTTTTTTTTTTTTTTTCGTTTTACATTTTGTGCACTTCCAGTTAAACAGGATTTTAGACTGTTTAACACGAATGATGTCTTAGTGAAAATATATTTACATCAAACAGATCATGAATGTTTGACAGTGTACACAGAATGAGAGAGAGTATATATATAAACATTTACACTGCTTTGAGTACTACGATTATATAATGATTAAAAAGATTATGGATGCATATATATATATATGTGTATTTTGTTAAAATGAAAGCATGCACCCTTACTGAAAAGGAATACAATTTTTGACAAAGAGTTCTTCAATATTTTCTGATTAGCAACATTTTATGAAAAGTGCAGCCAGAAGTTACAAAATGTTTTAAATATCTGGACAAAATAAAATTTAAAAATCCTTTTACTCTACTTAATTTTTAAATTTTAAATTAATTTTTTTATTTATTTAAATAAACAAAATATACAAAATGTTGAAAAGAAAGCATTTAACATTCAGAATCAACTGGTAATTCAGGAATAACAAAAAAAATTAATTAAAAAAGAAGTTAAATATTAGCAAGTCACCAATTTACCTAACTATTCATTGAATACTGGAGCTGTAAAAAAATGTAAGAAAATAGTATTAATAATACAACGAAAACTGAAATTAAAAAATAATAATTTAAAATTAAATAAAAATTTAAAAAAAAACACTTCCTCAATATCAGTACAATCTTAATTACTTCATAAAAAAAAATAATAATAATAAATTTTCATTTAAGTATTCAGGTCTCTTGATGTTTAATACCAATACCATAAATTTCAGTTGATGCTGGCAAGATATTTTGGCCATTTCTTCAGATAAAAAAGGAAAAAAAAAAGAAAAGAAAATTATTTTATTTATGTCAATACATGAGCAAAAGAGGACGGAACTGCAAGGAAAAAAACAAAACAAAAACAAAAACAAAAAAACCCTAGATCTAAAATGTATTTCTGAATTTATTAAAATGACCAACATATTTCTGTTGATTGATTCTAAAGCAGAATATCGTTAAAATATTCATTCATCTGACCATTCAGAAATGATATTATTAATTACATGTTTAAAAGAAAATACTGTTTACCTGCCTATGGACAGTTGTGCGATTATTTTCAGAGAGTGAATAGACAGCACTCTGATAAAAACAATCTCATTTTAGAGAAAATTTAAAAAAAAAATTTAAAATACAATTTAGGATTTTTACTAGTATGTACAAGAGTGTATTGTGCATTTCAGAGATATTTTTTAAACATGAAGTTTACCAGTAAAAATATTGTGCATTTTGAATTAAAAAAATATACTTTATGGATTTTATGAATTAACAAAAATGTATTGTGCATTTAGGACTAGATACCCTGGCCTATAATTTGTTAATGCATTTTTTTTTTTTTTTTTTATTAAAATGATTATATTAATTATTTAAAACTACTTTTAAATTATATTGCCCTTTAGTGATAATTATTTCGAAAATTATTTTTCACTAATCGTAATTAATCAAAATATATTCATAATTAACTAAAAATTATTCACAGTAAATTAAAAGGTATTCATAATTAACACAGATGTATTTGTAACTGATAATTAAAGATGATCAGCTGAAATATATTCACAATGAATTGAAAACTATTCAAGACTGACTGAAATTTATTCATTATGAAAATTATTCATGACATTCAGTACCCAAACATCTTGAAAACAAAACAAAAACAAATTTTCACACGAAAAGTAATTTCTTTCATTTTTTTTTTTTTTTTTTTTTTTATACTTGGATAACTATTTATCTGGAAAGCCTAGAGTTTTGTGAAGTTTATATACAGATCTATGTACAGCAATGAAACAGGATCAAAACGGTGATAAAAACAAGGTTCAAGACACATTCACTTTTACATGTTTATTGTATACAATAATATATTGTTTTCAAGATAATGGCACAGGTAAGAAAAGAAAACAATGAATGGACTGAATTGTTTGTTTTCATCTTTTGTCATAAAATAAATGAACTATTCCCGCCATGGCTAATTAGTAAAAACTTTTTAATACACGTATGTTTAATAAACCAATCTCAACAAAGCAGAGTAAAAAAAAAAATAATAATAATAATAATAATAACCTAAATAAAAACAAATGAATATGTTTTATAAATTTCAGAGAAACAATAAAAAAAAAACCTAAAAGATTTTTTTTTTTTTTTGCATTAAGAACTTTTTTTTAACAAAATTCATATTTTTCTTGTATTATAATCTTTCTTAGGTTGAAGCCTATTCCCTGAATAGCAACGTGAAAGAATATATATATATTTTTTTTTATTTATGTAAAAATATCTGCTCAGGCTACCTGAATTTTATAAACCTGAACTTATTTAAAGTTTCAATTTAAAAGGGACTATAACAATTTTAGAGTCAAACAACCCCAGTGTTTTGAAATTCAACAGTTTAATGTAAAACTGAAATATAAATTTGTCACGGATCTCTGATTAAATAGTAAATTAACTATTTAAATTCTCAGCCAATAGATATAACTGTTACAGTTCTACTACTGATTCCCAGCCAATAGAAATAACTGTTACCAATCTACTACTGATTTTCAACCAATAGAAATAACTGTTACAAATCTACAATTGATTCTTCAACCAACAGATAAAACTTACAAACCAACTACTGCTGCTCAACCAATAGGTTTAATTTTTATGTATCTACTACAGATACATACTAAAATACAAAATATACATTTTTTTTTTTTTTAAACTCAAAGAAATGATTCAACAAAAATATTTTAGAAATATAGCACTGTGGAAATGACTAAAATAAGCACTATGATTTTGATAAAAACAATTTTAACAAACACCAGGTAACAACAAACAAAAGAGAATTTAAAATAAAAATATGTAAGAAAATTGTCTCTATCTACCTTTTCAAGTATTCATCAGCCAAACAAATATTTTTATTTACATTATAGTCTGCTACTGAAATTAATACCAATTACTGAATAATGTTTTTACTAATATATATAATGTCAAAAGTTATATACAGACATACATACATACATACATTTAATCAAGCACTCATACTTATTTACATTTTCCCAAAATGATAAAAAATATATATCAGTATTTCACTATCAGAAAGTTGAAATTCTAAAAGCTTTATGAATAAAATAAATAAATAAATAAAGTAAATAAAAAAAAATAATAAAAAAAATACAAGTAAATGAATAAAAATAATACTGAAAACGTTCATTGAAAAAAATGATAACACATTTCATATGTAATAAAAAATGAAGACACAAATGAATATTTTAAAAATATATTAATAATAACAATAAAAAATTAAAAAAACTAAATGTTTGTATTATATCACTAAATTACAACAGGTAAATAATTCTGATCAAATTTAACTTTTAATGGCCAATAATTTGAACATATAGCTAAAGAATTAAATAGGGCAAATATAAAAATACACAAACATTTTTAAAAAGAGAGAGAAAACATAATGAGATCTTGTAATAATAATAATAATAATAATAATAATAATAATAATAATAATACTTAAGAAAACAGCATACATACAATAAAATAAAATAAAAATTTGTAAATACTTTTTATGGCACAAAACATAAATGAAAAGCAATTTGTTCATCTCTTGAAAAAAAAAAAAAAAGAAAAAGAAAAAAGAAAGGATTTTTACTTGGGCCCCATGAAGTTTAAAAGTGACCAAAAAGATGAAAATAATGTTTTTTTTTTTTTTTTTTTTTTTTTTATAATACAGAATTCTGTTTTCATTATTAAAATGTCAAATGAGATTTGAGCAAAATTAGCAACCACAAATTAAGTTTTTTGAAGACATTTTTGAATGCTGTTTCTTTTAAATCCACAAATGATTCTAAAGATAATCAAATACTTAATTAATAATAATAATTCAAAAAATCAATAAACAACGAATGTCCTTTGCAAAAGCCATAAGGGTTAAAACACAAACAAAACAAGCCTATTCCCTAGATTTTAAAAGAATAACTTGAAAGCAGAATGCACTCTTTTTCATTGTTTTTTAACTGGTAAGACGTGCATTATTTTAAACATCTTATTTTGAAATGAATTTTTGGTACAGAAGCATGATCTAGAACGTTTTAAGGAAACAATGTCTGAATAAAAAAAGTGATAATAAAAAATGTTATTATTGAAAACTGAAAGTAGCCTAAAGATGATCCATCCTAAGATTTAGGGGGAAAGCCACTGCCATTCTTCCACGGGCACACACACACACACACACACACACACACACAAGTATCTAACTAAAAGCAAGATAGAAAACAAACAAATATACTTCTGGGTATGTCCAGAAGCCCTCCATAGCACTGAAGAAAATTAAACAAGCCCTCACTCTGCTTATAATGATGTCAGAATTTATAAAATGAAAACTGATATGTATAGGATATATTACAAATGAACAAATGTCAATGTGTGCTTTAAAAAAAGCAAAAAAAGCAACAAAAAGAAAGGAGAAAAAAAAAATTAAAAGCAACCAATTCCTTTTACTACAATTCTCATTTAAGGGTTTGGCACCAAATGTGCAGCCTAAATAACTGTATAAACTACATTTAGCATGTAAGTTTTATACCATCACAGTTTTGAAACAAATGTAATTGCAATGGTTTGGAAGGTCAGAAGTTTTGTTTCTTTTCATTTTCTTAAGAATTATTTCTAAGAAAACGTTTAAGCCAGACAAATTTTGAAAAAAGTTTTTTAAATTTCCATAATCTTGGTGCCAGAACTGAATTTCTCTCAAAATGAGTTCTATTTCTCCATGAATATTGTTATCGTTAGCTGCAACTGATAAAAGACTGTTGACCTGTATGCCTGTATCCCAGCATTATCAAAGTTATATACATTAATATACACACACACACACACACACACACTATATACATATATATATATATATATACACACATATAAATGTACACTTCTATGTATATTACAATCATCTGGAATCTATCCAACTATCCAATTTCAAGTTCTCAAAACTAATTTATTTCTTAAGAAGCACAGTTACTTTGTTTTTGTTTTTGTTTTTTTTTGTTTGTGTTTTTGTTATGAAACAAAACAAAGATTTGTCTAAAATACTCTGTACAAATAAATATATCCAATTGTCTCCACCAGGTCCAGCAAACACAAGTGAGTTTTCTCCTTTCACAAACAGAACAAAATCTATTTTGAAAACATAATCTTTCATTTGAAAACCAAATCATTTCGGTTTTGAACAAACCTGTTGCTGTTGTTGTATTTTTGCTAAATGCACTGCATAAAAATATTGAACTTACACAAAGATTATCCAAGATGAACTTTATCACATGATATTTGTAGACATATAACTGTTTTTATCACATGATGTAGACATTTTCATTTTTGTTATTATTATATACATCATTATTATTTTTTAATTTTTTAAAATAAGCTTGTTTTAGCTTTTAATATTGGATGAAAACGGTTTGTCCACAGCTTTCTTTTTCTCTTTGCTAATCAACTCTCTGTCAATTTTGTAATACTTGTCCTGGGACAGTTCTCCAGTTAACAACATCTGAAGGAAAGGAATATCGTTTGCGTCTGCCAGGTCGGAAATGTTCAGTCTGGAAATCCTGCCACTCACTCTGTCCTGCTTCTTCTGCAACCTTTCCATCTCGTCATCCTTCAGACCACGAAGATGTTTTTCCAGTTCCGTCATCGACCGAGGTCTTGAAGGACTGCACAGAGATCGCGAAGTAACTGGACTGGCAGCATTGGCCTTCGCGAACCGCGTCTGGTACGATTGCCTGGAGAGGGTCAGAGGTGCTGCAGTGCTGCTTCTGGTATTCACTTTTGGTTGTGCAAATTTCAAGCCTGTGGCACCGTTTGTCGTAGAGGCGCTTCCAAACAAGTAGTTGACTTTTTCTCTTTTCTGCAACACGTTCTGCCCACTGACCACCTTCTGCTGGAGACCCTGTGTCACTGGAACACTGATTGTTTTGCGTCCGAAGCTTGTTTGAGATCCTTTAGTACTGAAGATGACTTTAGCATTTTTACTCAGTTTGTTCTGAGATAAGTTAACTCCAGGCTCTGAATTCAGCTTGGGTGTCTGTGATGCGTTTTGAATGGTGAGACAAGAATCGATGCCTTTTTTCTCTGATTCCAAACCATTTTGTAAACTGCTTCCTGAATCAGGTGAACCCCAAATAGTTTCCTTATTTGCTGAATTTAAAACAGGTGATTTCAGAACACCCACAGACTTGCTGGAGTCTGTGACTGTCTCCATGGCTGCCACTGTGGCTATGGACTCATTTGAAAAGTTCTGAGCATCTGCCATCGTTGTGATGAACTCATCCACTCCATTTGGCCAAGAATCGGATCCGATGACCTGGCCAAGATCATGCATCACTAGCCTCGCTTGCTCATCAGCAATAGAATCACAGTAGAGCATAGCAAAGTCTAGAATATCATCAGAGATGTACGAATCACTTTCTGAGAATGATGGAGGGACATCCACGGGGTTGAGCATTCCCACAGAAATATTACCTGAAGCTGTTGTAGTAGCGGCTTGTGCTACCAGTGATTCTTCTGGTGTGCCTGGCATTGTTAAAGGAGCTGCTCCTGGTGACATCTGTGGTGATGTGGTGGAGGACCTGCCATACGATGAGCTGCATGCTGAGGGTGAATCTATGCTGCTAGTTGATGAAGGGCTGGAACAGCCTTTATTCAGAAGTGATCTAAGCAGTGAAGGTTCTTTATGGTCTTCACAGCTAGACAAGGGTGACCTTTCTCTCTGATCTGCTGCAGGGTCAAAAGACTGGAAAGCGTCTTCAGCTTTGAGACAGCTGCTTGTGTTTACCTCATTCAGAAATTCATCAATGAATTCAAACTCGGCACCCGCAGAGACCAGTGACTCTTCTTTCATCTGTGAGGAAAGAAACGGATCGTTCACTCCAGTGGAGATGCTGTCCTGCTGAAGTGAACTGTCAGAAAAGTCACTGTCGTTCTGAAACACACTCGACGTCTCCATGTCTGAGATGTTGTTCTGGGACAGAGACATCCGGTTGATGTTCGAGCTGCTGGAGAACGGTGACGCTGGCAGATCATAGTTCGACATTACTGGCTGATAATCTGATGACCTCAGAGATGACCGGTCACTGGAACTGGACAGCGTGTCTCGGCCAGGTGAGGAGAACGATGTTGACAGTGGCAGATGGACTGGACTGAGGGTGTTGTCCTCGATGTACGACGGAGACAACTTCATGTCGTGCGCGTCCACCATGAACTCGTCACCTGATTCTACAAAGCAGTTGGATGGAGACAGTTCAGAGCTTGTGCTGCCGTACAGAGGACTGTTTGCTGGTGACATCGTGCTGTACCCGCCATCCTGCTCAAACTCCTCAAGAGACTTGCAGTGAGTAGTCAAATCCAGAAAACCTTTAGAGTCTCCTGCTGAAAGTCCGGGCTGCTCCTGCTCCATCATCAGGCACCTCTGGCCTTCCTCTTCCCTGAAACAGAAAACACAGTTTAAACATGCAGTTCAAATTCAGAGATTGTTTTTGTCACATAATGAATTTAAACATACGATTCAAATACAGAGATTATTTTCTTCAGAGATTATTGTCACTTAAACAGAAATAACAAACATTGACTCAATAACAATGTTTTTAAATAATAAAAAAAATAATTCTGTAGCCTCCTATGATCTGTAATGTTACCTAAGGTTTGTCATTAGTTTCACATAACCAATTTCATGTTAAGACATTTGACAAGTTTTAACTGAATCACTGTAAGACAAGAATCTTCACTGATTCCGTAACTTTAATCTCAGCTTTCTTAGAATAATTCAGTTTTAACCATTTCACTGGACAAAGTGGTCAAGAAATTTAAAAAATAAAATTTAAAAATAAAATGAAAAATCAACCACCACTCAAGAAGCTCATGCACTTTCAACATGACCTCAGCAGATAATAATTATGGTACACATTTTAGTATTATGTAACCTACTAACATTTGAAAAAAGAAATACTAAAACAATGTTTAAAATATAGTTTGCATGTTATAAATATTCTATAATTTTTGAATGTCTTCTCTTTACACAACTGGTTAGCAAAAAAAAAAAAGAAGAGAAAAAGTGTAAAGAAGCCATTACAGCAACTCATTTCTTTACAAAATAAAATTCAACAATCAACAAAAAGTAAGCCCATTTTCAAAATCAATGACTTCTTTCTTTTCCACCAATAAAAGTGGATAGCTATTTAAATCAAATACATATGGGAACGGAGGAGAAATTTTTGACAGCACGAAAACAATTTTTGCCTAATCTTATGGACCAAACTGGCAACAGAACTATAAGCCAGACTGGCTGAGTTTAAACTCTGGCTTGATGAGTCTGTTTCACACTTCTAGCACAACTTCACAGAGATTTACATGTCACTGACTGAAGAAGAGGAATATAATTTTGAATCAGGCTTGTCAGAAACATTCAGCCTTGAGATCAGAAGAATTTAATTATTTAATATAATTGCTTTATTATTATTATTTTTAAACTGAGATTCTAATTACAGTTTAGACATGAAAGCAGAATTGTTGATTTTTCAAGCTGAGTAAAAATCACACTTTTTATCTTAATTTTAAACAATACTATAAACTCAGCAGAAAGTTTAATTTCTAAACAAATAAGTTTCCACATGTTCTTTTGTTATTATTAGATATAATACTACATGTATATATATCCCAGCTTCATATCAGAACAGAATGTTTAATCTTTGCTTTTCCTAATCTAGGAAAGTAAATTTCAAAAACAGACTGCCACTGTATCCTAAAAATAATTCAGGGCCAAAGTATATATTTAGAATAACTGCATCAGCAGCATGAACAAAACAGAAAAAGAAAAAAAGAAGAAGAAAATTATGAATCTTCTCATTTCTAGAAAAAAGCTGGGTATTTGAGTAGGGAATGTTAGGCTGCATAATCATTTATCAAAGTTCCAACTGAACCATTGTATTCCAGCAAGTGTACTAGAACTGATCTCTCTCTCTCTCTCTCTCTCTCTCTCTCTCTCTCTCTCTCTCTCTCACACACACACACACACACACACACACACACACACACACACACACACTGCTTTCTGTTAAGAGTAGACTATAGAACTATCACAGATTTACTTTGTCAGCTTCATCACTAAACAAACATTATATTCTAAATTTAATATATTAACATTACCATGTTTTGAGCTATTGTCAAACAAAACTTTCATATTATTACACATCAGCCATGATTAGCAAGTGACCCTGAACCTTCCATCTTTAAATCCAACATGTTTACTACAACTCTAAATGTCTTGTAATTGTTTGTCATATACATAATGTTTTACTAACAAGTCTGTCCTATACAAATTAAGAAAAATCAAGAGATTTTATGCTCAAGAAACTTGGGACATCCCAGTAAACATATATAAATCATCTCTAGATGGTAAATAGCACTTTCTTATTTATTACATATACATGCAGTGTGATGAATTATTTTTAACAACTGTGTCTATGTTCATGATGATACATTCAAATGGACTCCATCAAAATGTTTCAAGGACAATGCAAAACATGTTTTCCAAAGTGTAAACTGAATTCTACTTTGACACACAAATGTAAATAAATAATTAAATAATAAAAAATTAAAAATAAATAAATAAATAAATCTTTTAAAAGTTTCATCTAGACATGGATATGAACATATTGCTATCATTATAGCGACAAACTGCATGTTTAACTTATAAAAATAACAAAAATATCAAAATTTTTTATTAAAATAAATAAATAAATAAATAATAATGATAAATATGTGTTTATCCTATTCATGACACAATGTACAATTACTGATGTGGGAATTTTCAAAGCAGGATTAAGATATCTTAACTAAAGTTTTAATCTAACTTGTATAAATACACAGTGGAACAGAAGAAGAAGGAAAGGTTTCAGGCTTCTTTTTACCTTCTTTCTGGATGATTAAATACTAGAGTAGTCAGTTCTATTTGGCCTTATTTGGCCCCACTGATATTTAATTTAGAATTAACATTCTGTGCATCGTTAAACATTTTTATAAAATAGAGATGTTGATAAAAAGATAAAATACCATTCACAAAACAAAGAACAGTGAATTAAGAATGAGCTTTCTACAATACTACATTTTATATTTAATAAGAAAAGTCAGCTGTCAGTTCCAATAATCCAGGAAGACTGTCAAATGTTCTATTAGGTATTCCACTTACCAATTTCAGACATCAGACTTGGTCAGGACTTGCAATCAGTTAATTTCTAATTTTTGTAATACCAGTGACTGAGAGGAAAATTTGATGATTTTCTACTGGTAACCTAGCAGTGCATAAGAATATCCTTTCTTAATATTTCAAAGATGGAATGAAAACAAGAGGGGAGGGGGAATTATTGAAAAATGGAATGAAGGTGTGAAAAAAAAATAAAAAGAAGAAAAAAATGAAGGTTAATAAAATGGAATCAAGACAGAATTACATGAATAAAAGAAAGAAGCAAATGGTTGTTATTATCATCATCATTATCATTATCATTATCACTGAACCATATAATTACAGAAGTATAATTTTATGTTGTAAGAGTTGTTTCAACTCAGAAGTCCAAATTCCCCCATTTGAATATTTTTTTTTAACGTCTGTGTTTTTGAAATTTATAATTAATTACATTATGTGTGTGGGCGGCTGTATACATACCAAAACTATTAGCAATTTAAATAGGTTAATAACAAAATGCTTAACTGTTTAAAAATACTTTAACTTTTTTGTTTTCAATTTTTTTTTTTTTTTTTTTATTTTTTTTTTTTTTTTTTTAACAGTAAAATGTAAATAAATAAAGAAACAAATAAAAAAACAATTAAAAAAAACAAAAAAAATATATTAATTTTCCTTTTTTTCCCTCCAAGTGTTATAGTTAATTGGTTTTGCTGTGTATTTATATATATATATATATTTAAACACATATACATTTGTTAGGATGCACCAATGCACACCTGTATGTCACAACACCTGTGAATTCATTCAAGGTGTATAAAATAAAGTGTATCTGCCTGAGATAAACAACAAAAAGATCTCCATTCCTACCTCAGTGTCAATTTTTTTTTAAAGTTTCGTCACAAAGGTATGAATGAACTGAGAAAAGTTTAACAATACCAGCTGCAAGTGTGAAAATAATAAATCATAGAATGTTTATAAAAATTTATTTTACACAAAATGTGTGTGTGTGTGGGTATGTATGCACATGTATGCATGTGTATATGCAAGCACATACATAATTTTAACAATTTATTTATAGTACAAAGCTTTACTAGAATATCTCTTCATCAATCAGATTTTTTTTTTGACTCCCTGTCTATCATTGTATGTGTGTGTGTGTGTGTGTGTTTCTACATTAAGATATACATCAGTGCCTTGTTACTCTACATATTCCAGCAGAATGAACAAACACTGGCATCAGTTTGTTTGTTTACTATGAAATGTCTTTCCTCATTATAATAACTAATAATCTGTCTGTCTGTCTCTATGTCAGAAGTTATCTGTACAGTCTAAACAATGGAAATTAATCAAATCTGTTCAAAACAAAATATTTTAAAATGAATTGTAAAATATGACATCCCAGCATACTTAAACAAAAATATATTGACTAAAACATGTCTAACCCATAACCATTACATGAAGAACAACATTAACATTAATAACATGGACAATTAACATTCAAACATCAAGGAGAGATATAATTAACACTAAGCATCAGCACTACATGGTTACACTGTAAGTGCTACCCCAGTTTTGGTTATAACTTCTAATTACCACTTTTACATCATCTGTGACCATACAAGTCATTACTTTCTCTGAACTTTCAGCATTATCCACATACCTTCTGTTCAGAGGTAGGTCAGTAATAAGGACACTCACTTCTTGTGTCAAGAGATTCAGGATCAGTCCTGTTTAGAGTACATTCTGCTGGGTTATTTATTTATTTATTTATTATTATTATTTATACATCCCAGCTAATGACCCAACACTGGCTTATAAATGGTATTAGGGATACATTTGGCTATCTGTGAGTGGGTGTGTATGTGTGTATGTATGTATGTATGTATGTGTGTGTGTGTACATGTGTGTGTGTATACAGGTATGTATATATGTATGTGTATATATATGTCTAGGTATAAATGTGTATATGTGTATGTATATTAGCTTAATTTAAGAAGTGGTATTGGCAGATTTTAGCTATCCAATCACTTCAAGAAATAGTGGCATGCATGAATGCATGTGTTTGTGTGTTTCATAACCAGCTGATCTGAATCTAACAACTTAAATCTTTAAAAAATGTCCTCATTTATTTTACTGCAGTGTAAACTTGAACATCAGAAAAAACGTAATTTTAAACTGATTTTTATTTAAAACTTCTGTGTGTATGTATATGCATATATATGTGTGCGTGAGTGCATGTGTGTGTGTTTGTGTGTGTGTGTGAAACATATAAAATTAATAAATTATTGATAAAAATAACATTAATGGCCCAGATCATTTCAATACAGTCAATATGTCATGAAGCTGATGTATCATGTATGTTCCCTTCTGATCAACATCACATACAGAGTACACACGTTCCTTTACTCACAATGTACTTATCTATTTATTTATTTATTCCAGTTAATATGTACTTATGTTAACCTCAAAAAATTAACATGTACTACTTTAAACTGTATTTAATTTATATGAATATGAATGAATGTACCAACAAAAAAAAAAAAAAAAAAAAAAAAATATATATATATATATAAATAAATAAATAATAATAATAATAATAAATACATAAGTAGAAATTAAAAATAAAAATTCAAATTTTAGTGTATTTTATTTATTTATCTACTGAGATGAAGGGTACCTAGATTAATTTCAAAAGCATTAGTTTATATTGAATTAAATGTACAGAATGAAACAAAAACCAAAATACATAAATAATGTTAATTCTATGTCAGTTCTTTATTTATATAATTATTTAATAATTAAGAAAAATAAATTACTATATTCTGCTTACAATTAAGTATACAAACATTCACAAGACTAAAAGAATCTTTAAAAATATTTATATTGCTTGAAAACATGTTTTTTCTTTTACATAACAAAAAATAAGTAATATTCTATAAATATATTTAGTTTATTATTATTATTATTATTATTATTACATTTTTTAAGAGTTCTGCATAAAGCAAATCTATTTAGCTAATTTATTATTTAAAAAAAAAAATTATGTTTGAAAAAAACTTCCACCACGTTCAGTTAATTATTGGCCAAATTAACATTTCCCAGGCTTTATAAATCAACACTTTTCTAACATCATCAATCACAAGATGCAGTCAGAAGTTATTACATTTTTATGCTGCACTGAGATTTATATCAGAAGTAAAAATCAAATCAAGCAAACTCCATAAATTATAACATGATCAGTATACCTTCCACTTTAAAGCTTTACACACTGCAAGTTGTGTAAATATTGGTTGTAGCCCAAGAAAATCATTCTGGGTAAAAATTACAAAATAACTAACAGAATGTATAATATTGAAAATATGAGTATGTAAATAAATGTTATAGCCTAAGGTAATGATTCTGGGTAACAATTACAAAATTTCAATGTATTGTGGTTTGTTAATGGTGTTGTAGATAGTGGTTGAACTATAACAGTATATAAAGTTATTTGTGTTATAAACAATGGTATAACTAACAGTATAAAAGTTATTTGTGTTACAAACAATGGTATAACTAACAGTATAACGTTATCTGTGTTATAAATAATGGTATAATTAACAGTATATCATTATCTGTGTTATAAACAATGGTATAACTAACAGTATAAAATTATTTGTGTTACAAACAATGGTATAACTAACAGTATAACGTTATCTGTGTTATAAACAATGGTATAACTAACAGTATAAAGTTATCTGTGTTATAAACAATGGTATAGCTAACAGTATAAAGTTATCTGTTATAAACAATGGTATAGCTAACAGTATAAAGTTATTTGTGTTATAAACAATGGTATAACTAACAGTATAAAGTTATCTGTGTTACAAACAATGGTATAACTAACAGTATAAAGTTATATGTGTTATAAATAATGGTATAACTAACAGTATATCATTATTTGTGTTATAAACAATGGTATAACTAACAGTATAACGTTATCTGTGTTACAAACAATGATATAACTAACAGTATGAAGTTATCTGTGTTACAAACAATGGTATAACTAACAGTATAAAGTTATCTGTGTTATAAACAATGGTATAGCTAACAGTATAAAGTTATCTGTGTTATAAATAATGGTATAACTAACAGTATAAAGTTATATGTGCTATACACAATGGTATAACTAACAGTATAAAGTTATATGTGCTATACACAATGGTATAACTAACAGTATAAAGTTACTTACCCAATGACGTAATTCATGCAGACAACGTATTGTGGCTTGTTGCTGGTGTTGTAGATGATAGTTTAACTAACAGTATAAAGTTATATCTGTTATAAATAATGGTATAACTAACAGTATAAAGTTACTTACCCAATGACGTAATTCATGCAGACAACGTATTGTGGCTTGTTGCTGGTGTTGTAGATGATAGTGGCTCTTGTCTGCATCCAGATCCAATCTCCGTTCTTTCCACAGAATCTATAGTACTTGCTCACTGAGTTCCCCTTCACTATCACTGTAATGTAGTAATAGATAAAGAGTTAAGATAAAGGGTGATAAAAAAATATTTAAAAAATAAAAATAAATAATAACTTGTTAAGATAAAGGCTAAAAAAAAAAAATTAAAATATAATACAAAAAAAAATAAAATAAAATAAAATAAAATAAAATAAATAAATAATAATACCAAAAAAGATACTAATAACAACTAATAACAACAACAATGTTAATAATAAAACAGTAACAATAACAATAAAATGAGAAAGAGAATTATAATTATTATAGTCACTGCCACCTTCATCATCATCATAACAACAATTACAAAATCATCCACAACAATAAATAATTCAAAAAATAATTATGACTTAAACCAAACTGCACATAAAACGATGCACACAAATGAAACGTACACATATAAAATCATAAATTCACTGATACAGATTACACCTGAATATATCCATACATACATATATGCACAATACATATCCATATTTAGAAACATACACATACAAAGAGATGCTTTCATGCAGATGAGCATTGTATATATCTATATATATATATACATAGATATATATATAAACACATGTGCATGTAATATAAAAAGTGAGTAGCTCGTATTATAACAAATGTATGTAAAAAAAAGTCGGTGAAAAAAAATAAAGGGGAAGTTAAAAATAATAAATTATTATGTAAATGTAATGAAAATTTGAAACAGGATGTTAAATGTACTAGCTTTTAATATTCATACATATTGTAAACAAAAGGTCGCCAGATAAAATGTACTTATATTAAGAGGGCATTAATTAATTTTTATTTAAAATTAATAAACTGCAGATGTTTAAACAAAACAAAAGAAAAAAAAAAGTTAAAATTAATATTAATTTAATTT
The DNA here is from genome assembly GCA_012295275.1 of Chrysomallon squamiferum. NCBI lineage: Eukaryota > Metazoa > Mollusca > Gastropoda > Neomphalida > Peltospiridae > Chrysomallon > Chrysomallon squamiferum. The sequence continues at coordinate 42,700,105 of CM022665.1, forward strand.
TCAAAAAAAGGTGTATAACTAACTCAAATGTAAATAAATAAATAAATAAATTTCAAATAAAATAATATTAATACCATTAAAACAAAACAAAAGCTCTAGGGACCGGACTGATCATAATCTCATTCTTTCTCCCAGTGACACATATTAACAAATAATAATAAAAATAAACTATTAAATTAACAAACAAAAACAATATAAAATATAAATTAAGAGCAATAATAATAAAATAAAATATAAATTAACATAATAATAAAATATAATCCTAGAAACCATACCATGTTAAAAAAAAAAAAAAAAAAAATAAAAAATAAATAAATATATATATAAAAAAAAAAAAATAAAAAAAATAAAATATTAAAAAAATAAAATAATAATAATAATAATAATAAAAAATAAAAACAGTAACAATAGCAGAAGAAATAATAATAGCAAGAAATGAGTAACACATTATAATAATAATAATAATAATAATGATAATGATAATAATGATAATGATAAATAAACACACTAAATAAATAAAAACAAGAAAGACACACCAAATCACCTTCAATCCTTCCCAAACAAACAATAAGAAATATGACATGTTGAAAGTCTGGCTTACACAGGTGAAAAAAAAAATGTCTTAAGTCAGCAAATCTCTTGTTAGAAAATAAACATCATGACCTTGACATTCTTACTATCATAGTGAAAAAGCAACACACATAACAAATGTATTGCACAATGGATTCTGAAGTTGAGGTTTTGTGAAACCACTGTTGTTTTTAATTATCCCCAAATTAGCCATATCTCACATTTGTTTTCTGAGTTATCCAATTTATGAATACAATACTAATATTTGTAGCATCTACTCTTTTTATTTTATGTTGTCTAGCTTTATGTAATAATGATTTTTAATTCATCACTGTTTTCTTCAGATTAATTTAATTACACTTCTCAATATCAATATTTTAGGATTTCTTCCACTATTAAAGATATATAGGCAACCATGGTATATCTATCAAAAAAAAAGGGCTATAAATGAACACACACACACACACACAACACACA
>CM022665.1:42703651-42756151 GCA_012295275.1 Chrysomallon squamiferum
AACAATATTATTACTCAGTTCAAGTTTAATACCCTATATGTACTGACACTACAATCATTCTGTTAAAAACACACACCCATACACACGCACAACACACACACACATACAAGCAGATAAACACATGCACACACTCATAATAATTCTTATAAATATTTATAAATATACAAAAGGCTGCTGCACCCATACATATATATATATATTTTTTTTTTTAAGCCATATATTTAATAACTGAACAACTAGCACCCCTTGCACAAGAAAATGAGGGAACTGAATTCTGTTTTAATACCTCTGCAAGCAGGATGCCTGTCATGAAAGATGAGTAAGAAAAAGTTTTGCTGCAGTTAGCAAAAATCTGAGAATTAATGGAGAGAGAAAAACTACGACTTGATGATAAATGAAGGAAAAGTTTCTGAGTGAAACTCAACAGGTGTACGAGAGCAAGAAAACAATGTTTCTGTGTAACGTATTTAACTGTTACCTTTTCAAAAACAATTAGCGTATCCATCCGTGAAAAGTTATACACCTTTACCAGGTGGAAAAAAACCCCCAGAAACAATCAGTTTCAAAAACAATACTTTTTACAATTACATTTTCCAAAATAATTAATGTATCCATCCATGAAAGATTATACACCTTTAACAGGTGTAAAAAAAAAAAAAAAAAAAACAAACAGTAAGTTTCAAAAGCAATGATTCTGTAGAATGTTTTATAATTATATTTTTCAAATCACTATGCTGTGGATGTAAAAAAAGAAAAAATAATAAAATAAAATAATGCTACCTTTTCAAAAATAATTAAGGTAACACTATGGAGTGGAAAACAAAACAAAAAACAAGAAAAACCAAGAACAAAGCAAATAAATAAACCAGGAAAGTGAATAAACTTAACATTTATAATACACCACTGATACCACTGATACAGGTGCACATTTAAAGATTTTTTACTTTGTAATAAATGTCATTATTTTCTGTGAGGCTATTAACATATTCAGATGTAGAAGTAACCCAATAACAACACTGATAGAAAAAATTTGAAAAATATATATTTTTCTTACTTTGTATTCTGTTGTGAAAGACTGTCCAGTTACAGTGTAACAGTAAGTTTAATCAATATTTTTCAGTGAAATAAAATTCTTATTTTTAAATTATTAGTGCATATGTATAAAAAAAAAACAAAAAACAACAACAACAAAAAACTTCACCATATTTGTATGGAATTTTTCAAGCTGTATTGAATTTCAGGTCTGTATATTTTAATACTATTTTTTTTTATAAATAATTTCAATTTTTTTTTTTTTTTTTTTAAATTTTAATTTATTTTCAGTAAAACTTTATCCAAAAGAATTGTATATGAGTTAACTAAAAAAAAAAAAAAAAAAAAAAAAAAAAAATGAAAAGAAAAGAAAAGAAAAAAACTTTCATTATCTAAACTATTAACATATTCAAAAGGTAAAATATCTTTTTCAGACAGACATGAATTATTTAAATGAATATTTTAACTAAGAGATTTTAAAATTACCTCATTCTAAGTTATTGTAACTTGGATAGGTTATTATCCAGAAAAGGTACCATTTATTGATATACATATATAAAATTATTACAATTTCTTTTAAAATAATTTAACATGATCTTTTTCCTATTTATTATGTTAAGTTATGTCCACATGAAAAACTCTATTTAACATTATCTCATCTGAATTCCATTAATATACTATTATCTGTTGCAAATTTAATATTCAATCACTACAGTGACTTACTTGTTTAAGAATTAATATCTTATCCATGCAGATGAATATCCTCAGAAATTGTTTTTTTCTATAAAGCCTACAATAACATTAACTTACTTCTTTATGAATTAATATTCTATCCAAACAAAATTTAACTTTCTCTCTTACAAAATTAATATTCTATCCAAACAAAATTTAACTTTCTCTCTTACAAAATTAATATTCTATCCATATAGATGAATATCTTTTTAAGTTTTTACACAAAAAGATAAAAATATATATATTTTGTTTTTCTCTAAAAAATCTGCTTTATCATTACCTCCTCCCAAATTCTCACTGTTTCTCTGTATTGTATCCACACTGGTAAACATCGTTGACAGTTTTACACAAAAAAGGCTTATTTTTTCAAAAAAGAAATCCTCCTAAACTCTGTGTGTGTTTGGCTGTTAATCAGAGCGAAGGCTGTCACACTAAGAAATGACCCACTGTCACAGACACAGCCTGACCACATCCCTCAACCCTTCACTGCGATGCTCTGCCTTTTATACCAGGCCAACAAAACTGCTTATTTACTTTATACAGTTTTAGTTTTTATTTCTTTTATACCACTTAACACACAACAGCAGTGATATAAAACAGGGGCATGCAGAGGTACCAGCGTTATGTTACACGGTGTGGTAACAACAATGCTGATTTAGAAAAAACGTGGAGATTTTGTTATTTCGCAATCCCTCTAACAAACAAGACAGGTAAACACACCTCTGACATGTTCTGAATAACTTGACTTGAACTCTATTATTCCAGACCTGCTTCCTACATATTTATTCACTTGTTTATTTACTTTAGGTATAAAAGAAGTTTGACAGTTATCACCCTGATCAGGTCTTGAAATCATTGTTTACGGTAAACAAATTGAAGCTTATTGCATAACTCTACATGTTGGAAAAAATAAAGTTTTTTTTTTTTATAATTACTATTAATAAAGATACACTATCATTTATTTTCAACCCAATTCTAAATTAATAAAAAAAAATATATAAATAAATAAAAAATAAAATCAAATTGTCTCTTTTAAGCAAATATTTTCATTCTTCTCTCTCTTGCCCCCCCTTCCCCCATCTGTATCTAGGTCTCTTTTTCTCTTTCTTTATTTCCTCTGCTTCCTTCTTTATCTTTCACACTGGCCTCCTTTCTTTCATTTTTTTTCTCTCTCTCTCTCTCTCTCTCTCTCTCTCTCTCTCTCTCTCTCTCTCTCTCTCTCTCTGTGAAATTACATAACAATTACCTTGGATCGCAGAAAGTAAACTTCATGTCCAGGTCATGTCTACTCATGAACATGTTGCCATCAAGTCGTATTTCCAGTATGGAGTTAGTCTGCACTGGTCGACACACACAGATCATCCCCTCCACCGAGTACCCCCGGGGCTTGGGGGAGGGCACTATCTTCAAACGACCTGACCACTGGACCAACTGAAATTAAAAATTCAAACTAAAATAACAGCAGAGTTGGTTCCAGAGTAATAGTAAAAAAATACTAATAATAATGTACACACAAAGAGTTACAAGCTCACATGGTCTGTTAAAATAATTAAACCTAATCTCGTCTGTAAAATATATTGTAAAAGAAAAACAAAAAAACCCCAACAAAACAACAATACAAAAAAACAACAAAAAAACCAACAAAACAACAATACAACATAAAGAAAAACAAATTAGATAGAAAGAAAAGAATGCTAATGATATCATTAAATACGATTTGAATAATAAAAATAAGAGTAAATAAAAATACACAAGATCCTCAAAAAAGCAAAGAAAAGAAAAACAATAAGTTATTAAATAAAAAAATATATAAAAAAAAATTAAAACAGAAAACAAAAAGAGAGAAGAAAAAAAAAAAAAAGAGAAAGAAAATAAATTTACTAATATCAGGTAACTGAACAAACAAACATGCTGACTCTGCATTGCCCCCCCAGCCCACAAACATCCCCCTGCTCCTGCATCTCTTTAACACACACAGGTGAGTTGAAAACTGATTTACACCTACCATTCACAGGTGAGAATGAAAAATCTGCTCAAAAAAAAAAAAACCCCATCAAAAAAGTAATCTTTTCCAACTTGTCCCCCGAAAAACATAACTCAGAAACTACCCAAAGAAGAAAGCAGGAGTTTTTCCAAGCTAAATGTTTTAGTAGATGTCGTTAGTGTTGAAGTAAATTGTTTGCCAGGTTCATGAACGAAAAAAAAACGATTGCGAAATTCGGTTATGTTCTATCTGAAACGTGTTCATATGAAAAAATAAAAAAAAGTGTCTGAAAACTGGTTAAAGTTTTTCTTAAACTGTGCAAGAAGAACAGGAATATGATTGTTTTACTTAAAGAAAGAAAGATTATGAAAGTTGGTTATTTTTTTGTTTTTAGTTAAAATGTGTAAGAAGAACAACAATAACAATTGTTTTCCCTGAAACATATTTATATGAAAAAGCAAAATCATGAAAATGCTTTAGTTTGTTCTTAAAACCATAAATAGAATGTGATTGTGAAAACTGGTTACAGTTCAACTTAAATCATAAAACCTGAAAAAAAAAAAAGAGTTTTTGTAAAAATAAATAGAACTGAGAAAATCTGAAACAGTTCTACTTAAAACATATTTATATGGAAATGTAGAAATGTGTATATTGGTTACAGTTTTGCCATAAAAATATTTTATGACAGGTTTTTGAAAATTATACACAGTTCTATTCTCAACATACTTTTATGAAAAATAAGATGGTGAAAGCTGGTTATGATTATGAAAAAGAAAATTGTTAAAAACAGAACTGTTCTTTTATTTTCATAAAAAAAAAAAAAATATTATGAAAATCAGTTGTGCTTTTCCTTAAAAGAAACTGAGATGAAAAAGCAAAATTATGAAAAATGGTTTCAGCTTTACTGGGAACATAGTTATATGAAGAATAAAATTTGAAAAAAAAAAAAAAATTAATAATATTGGTTACAGTTCTATTAAGAATGTATTGATATGAAAATCTTTTAGAGTTCTTCCAAGAACAAAACATATGAAAAAGCATCATCATCTAAATTCAATTTAAAAGGTTTGTTGTAAATATACAAATATAGATGATATTCAGTTCATGAAAATAATCTTTGGTATCCTGAAATTAGGTCATGGTTCATCTTAAAAAATGTAAAAACACAACAAAATACCAAACAAAACAAAAAAACATTCACTATTTTTGAGAGCTGATATTCAGTTTGTGAAAATGGATCATGATTCATCTTAAAAACATTTCATAAAAATAAAGAAGATAAAAATACTCATTTTTTTTGAGTGTTTGTGTAACTGATATTTAGTTCATAAAAACCCCATAATAGGATATGACCCAAGTCAAAAACACTTTAAAAGTAGCTGATATTCACTTCATGAAAGTGATATTTGGATAACAAAGTGTTTGTTACACAGACAGGTCAAATCCGATTGATCGAGTTACCAGCAGGTTTTATTTAATGAATTAAAGTACTATACATTTTAATGTCTACGTGTTATTACTGTGTATCTCAGCTGGAGATTAGTAAGACTATATCTTCAGTTACTGGGATCTAAACTTTAGTATAAACAAACAGTATTAAAACTGTCAAAATGTGATATAACTGTTTACTTGACTGATGTAAAAAATAATTATATACTTTTATAGAGTGCAATGAATGTAATAAATCTTATCAGTGATGTGAAAAATAAAATTTATAAATTTATAAAAATAAAAAAAAATTAAAAAAAAAAGAGATAGAGAAAAAAGAAGAGTAAAGTAAAAAAGAATGGAAAATAGAAAATAAAATAAAAATAAACTATGAACTATAAAAACCAAAGCAGCAACCTGACAATATAACATAGTTGTAAATCTATTTTATTAATCTATTTATCTATGATACCAGGAACAATTAATTAATAATCAAAATTATTAAAAATATAAAACTAATAATGATGATTTTGATGATGATGATTCAATTTCAACAGAAACAAAATAATAATAAAAAAAAAAAAAAAAAAAAAAAAAAAAAAAAAAAAAAAAAAAAATTAAATTACATTAAATAAACTAATAAAAATCAAGAATTTGTTTAATATAACTTGATATATTAACAGCTATGAGGATTTAAATCATTGTGTTTTAAACCACCTTTAACAACAACCACAAGTTAGTAACTGTATTCTGAATGACTGTGAAGTTAGTTTGTGAATTGTCTTTTAATAATAACAATAATAAAAGAAAAACAACAACAAGTCTGCAACACCAATATTCTAGGTACCATTTTCTCAATATGTTAAATAGAACAGCCTGAACTATTCAAAATATCATTATCTTCAAAGAGAAAGAGAAAGAAATTCTGGTCCACTTGACAGACAGACACACACACACACAGACAAACACATAAAAACCCTCTGTCACACTAAGTCATTACACATTAAGTTATTATGCAAGTACATCTAGAACTGGATATGTTCTGTTATGGGAATCAAAGCACAATCTAATACTGATTATACGTAAAAATGATTTTCCTTTACAGTTACCACAGAGTTACCTTCATGATAAAATCTGTAGATAACGAACTTATTAATCTTAATAATGTAGAGTATTTTCACTGATATAACATTAACAATGAGTCTTGCAACAAAGAAGTAAATCAAAATATATATAAAACAAATTTATATAAAGCAAAATATTCTTTAATAAATGAGGTTAATTAATTAATTAATTAATATTAATAACAGTAGTTATAGTAGTAGTAGTAGTAGTAGTAGCAGCAGCAGTAGTAATAACAATAATAATAATGAGCAAACAGGCAATGTGATTTAATACATCTCAGAAAATCTGAACTTGAGTAAAAACCAATTTGTGAAAAATAATTTGACTGTAAATATTAATTTGCTGGAGCCAGTACTTGCATTAGAATGAAACACTCTGAGTAATCATTCTAATTAATGATGGATGTGTGAGTTGAACTCTAGTTTTTGTTGGAATTTATGGTTAAGGTCTAATTTCTAATGGAAACTTGTGGTAAAGGTCTAATTCCTAACTGAAGTTTGTGATAAAGCTTTAAATCCTAATTAAGGTTTGTGATAAAGCTTTAATTCCTAAATGAGGTTTGTGATAAAGACCTAATTCCTGGTGTAGGTTTGTGGTAAAGGGCTAATATTTAGTGAAGTCTGTGGTGAAGGTATTGTTCCTGGTGGGGATTTGCAGTAAAGGTATTGTTCCTGGTGGGGATTTGCAGTAAAGGTATTGTTCCTGGTGGGGATTTGCAGTAAAGGTCTTGTTCCTGGTGGGGATTTGCAGTAAAGGTATTGTTCCTGGTGGGGATTTGTGATAAAGTTCCAATTCTTGGTGGAGGATTGTAGCAAAGGTCTAGTTCATGGTAGTCTTATCTACTAAAGATCTAATTCCCAATGGACTTTTTACCCAATTTGGACTACAAATCAGATTAATTGAATTGCACTGGTCGAAACGTACAATTTCATCAAGGTTATTTGACTGAATATTTTCACTGAATGATGAAAACGTATGTTAATTGAATGATGCCAGTACATTCTTGTAGCCAGTGTAAGAAACCTCATTATCTGATGCACAATTAATTAATAACGACTTTGTCATTTTTCTCTGTCCTTGCTGTCATTTTAACTGACAAGTTCTACTGCTTCACCAAGCAGATTTAAGTCTCCTCAATTATCGTCCAATGCAGTTTATGTCTTTCCAATTGAAACAACATGATGCAGAGCAAAACACAGGAAATTAGTGGAATTTCCAAGACTTGCCAACATTCTGGCTTTTGTGAATTACTGATGTAAAAAAAATAAAAAAAAATAAAAAAGGAAATGTGAAATCAATATGTTTCCCCAAACAGTCATTAAATCAATTGCACTTTCAGAGAAAAATCTGGAATCAATATGCAAAAGTTTTAAAAGTATACCACTTCAGCGAGTGAATAATAATTTCAAGGCCATGTAGTTCTGATACATTTTGAGTAAATGAAGCTGTAAGCTGTTTTAGATATTTTTGCACCATATAAATATAGTTCAGGGCCAGGATATTCTAAGTAGTTTATCCCAAAGCACATATAAATATCAAGGCCTAACTTATTTGAAGTACTTTTAACTTAATGTATGCATGTGTGTTTAAGTATGTAGGTATGAATGTATTTGATGACTGTTATGCATGCACATGTATAATTTATTTCAGGAACAAGCAACATAATTTAGATACTTTTTTTCTCTAAGTAAATATATTTCATAACAATAAAGATGCAGCCTGTTTGTTTTTGTGTGGTTTTCTGTTTATAAAGGTTTATTTTGTGGTGTTTCTTTAACATGAAAATATATTTCACAGCCGTAGTGTTGTGACATGTTTAGTCTGTTTTTTCATTAACAAGCAAATGAAATCAGTTTCTATAAAAACAAAAATATACAACTGGGAAAAACTGCTTTTATATAGTTTAGATTTAACAGTTATTATTAGTGGCAGCTTTCTATTAATTTCACTTTTGTTTCTTTTTGAGTACTGTAGAGCAAAAATAAAATAAAATATTTCATAACACAACTAATTTGTTTTTATTTACTGGTTAAAAAAAAATAAAAAAATAAATAAATAACAAATAAAAAAATAAAACAAAATGAAGATACAAATAAAATTGTAAAAACCAAAACAATAATAAAACAATTAATTAAAAATTAAATCAATAAGTGTTAAAAAACAGCAGCAGCAGCAACAACAAAATAATAAAAATAACAAATTAAAAAAATAAAATAAATTATTTAAAAAAAAAAAAAAAAAAAAATATCTTACCACCAAATCATCCTTCAATTTAAAAAAGAGCAAAACATGAATAAAATAATGAATGAATGAATAAATAAAATTAAAAACAAAGTACTGCCTAGAAAGCCAAACAAACAAGTAAAATGCAGTGAACTCTAAACATTTACATACACATATTAGTTAGAAATGGTACGAGCTATAAAAACAAATCAAACTGCAGAGAACGTCAAACAGAGAGACCGCATCTGATGTGTTTTATTGATTAAACTAATGAAGCAGGCCCAGAAAAGTATCTCACGGTGCTCTAGTACAGTAGCAGCAGCGTGTTAGTATAATTACTAGTAGTAAAGTGCCAGAGGTCATTCACCTCAGCTGAATGCCCCAGATAACAGACAAGTGTGGTCATCTTGTCAAAGATTCTGTTTTTAATGAGTTCGAAAACATGTCTAAATAGTGTCCAAATAGATGTTCTAGTGTCTGAACAAAATGTCTTAAAAAGTATAATATTTCTAAAAATGTCTTAGTGTCTGAATAGATGCCTTATGTCTGAAATGAGTTCCAGTGTCTGTTTGAACAAAATGTGTTATGTCTGAAACTGTGTGATACTGTTTAGAAAGATGTCCTATTCCAAAAATATGTCTAAACGTCTTAAAAGAAATGTTGTGTCTAAAACTGTCTTAGTGTTTTGGAAAGATGTCTTTTGTTTAAAAATATCTTCTGGTGTCTGTCTGAACAAAATGTTCTATGTCTGAAAAAAAGTCACATTTTAATAATATGTCTCAGAGTAAATATGTTCCAATGTAAAGATGTCTAGGCGTGTGAAAAAAAGAATGTTTCACCAACTAAAAAAAAAATTTCTATGTCTGAAAAAAAACAACATTTTATTGTCTGAAAATGTCCAGATACCACCCATTTTTATGGGTGAAAGGCCACCGGAACCTCTCTCGCCCAACTCCTCTGACTTCACAATCACTGAATCAATATTTCAGCAAAACATTTAAGCCATCCATGTATAGGTGTTGAATCAATCTCACGGCACTTGTCAGAATTTCGTGCATGCCGGACAAAACAACTGCTATGTCTTATAGCTTGGGCCAAATTCTTCTTTTGCAATTCTACACAGTAATTACTGGATGCACATTACCACCCACTCTCTCTCTCGAGTCTAGTAAAGTGCAAATTACTACAGGACATCTATGGAAAGAGACAGATATGAGAGAGAGAGAGATAAGAGGAGAGGAAAAGAAAGAAAGAAAGAAAAAAAAGTGTGGTGAAAAATCCAATAACATGCTGGTAGGCACTGAGAGAAGGCACTTTACATGGTAATTGTGATTAGTTTTGGAATGCCTAACAGACATGACTTATGGATGGTCAGACCCAATTCATGGTAATTTCAACTCAAGTCCAAACAACATACAGTGGTTTTGCCAAAGCACAAATTTATCATTAACAATAAACAACAGTCTGTGCATTATCATAAACTGTATATAACTGTCTTGTCTATACATTGTGTTATAATTAACTATATATAACTGTCTTGTCTATACATTGTGTTGTAATTAACTATATATAACTGTCTTGCCTACACAATGTGTTATCATTGACTAGATACAACTGTCTTGTCTATATATTGTGTTATAATTAACTATATACAACTGTCTTACCTACACACAGTGTTATAATTAACTATATATAACTGTCTTGACTATATATTGTGTTATCATTAACTATATATAACTGTCTTACTACACATTGTGTTATAATTAACTATGTACAGTGTCTTGCCAATGCATTTTTACTAGTAGTAAAGTGCCAGAGAGGCCCAGAGGTCATTCACCTCAGCTGAATGCCCCAGATAACAGACAAGTGTGGTCATCTTGTCAAAGATTCTGTTTTTAATGAGTTCGAAAACATGTCTAAATAGTGTCCAAATAGATGTTCTAGTGTCTGAACAAAATGTCTTAAAAAGTATAATATTTCTAAAAATGTCTTAGTGTCTGAATAGATGCCTTATGTCTGAAATGAGTTCCAGTGTCTGTTTGAACAAAATGTGTTATGTCTGAAAATGTGTGATACTGTTTAGAGAGATGTCCTATTCCAAAAATATGTCTAAACGTCTTAAAAGAAATGTTGTGTCTAAAACTGTCTTAGTGTTTTGGAAAGATGTCTTTTGTTTAAAAATATCTTCTGGTGTCTGTCTGAACAAAATGTTCTATGTCTGAAAAAAATGTCACATTTTAATAATATGTCTCAGAGTAAATATGTTCCAATGTAAAGATGTCTAGGCGTGTGAAAAAAAGAATGTTTCACCAACTAAAAAAAAAATTTCTATGTCTGAAAAAAAACAACATTTTATTGTCTGAAAATGTCCAGATACCACCCATTTTTATGTGCTTGGTTGCCTTACAGTGTGTTTGACAAGCAGTTGTGGTTAACCTACTGCAGAAATCTCTTTATTTTCCTGTACTTTTAGAGAAGTAAAGGACAGAAAGGACTGGATATTTAAAAAAAGAAAACAGGACTGGTGAATGATTCTGACATCAAGCACGTATGCAAAAGCTTCTTGGAGTCATTCATGTTTAGATTTAGCAAGAGTGGATTGAAAACAGCTTTAACACATCAATGTGTGTCTGTGACTGAACAGCAGACGTCAACACATTCGTTTTAATGTCATACTCATAATACGTTTGGTGACGCAACAACAATTCACTGGTTTTAAAGCAATTCTAATAATATGCCTAGTGACACAACAACAATTCACTGGTTTTAAAGTAATTCTAATAATATGCCTAGTGATGTAACAGATCCAACAGCACATTCATTTTAAATAAATAAATAATAATAATGATAATAAAAATAAAAATATTAATATTAATAATGATAATAATAATACTGCAACAAGCAAACCACAAAAGCTCAGAGGTTTTCATACAAGCTCAAAGGCGTCACTGAAAACTACCACCCATGAATGCAGTATATTTAAAATATCTCTGCTTCAAGAATCCACGATTGTGTGCTTTAGCTTTTGTAAAGGTGAAGATTTTATTTTATTTTTTAATTACCCCTGGTGAGCCATACTTCGGTGTGGAGGATAATGATGTAATTACAGTCAGGATTTTGTGTAAACTGACTAAGAGATAAAGACAAGATAATAATCAACAAAATAGGATAGAGGTGTAATTAAAATGAGGATTATATCCATTGGCTGAAAGGTGTGTAAATGTTGGCTGTGTTTTGGAAGTTACTAGGTGCAGTTGCTAATTTATAAAGAGTCTGGATGTAATTAATGATGCATGGATGATTTATTACTGGTCTAGCAACTGCTTTACACACAAGTATGATTGTTAACAGTAACAGACTTTGTTGTGATAATCACTGAGTGAGGATACACTATGACACAGGTCTTTGAGGTCCTGCTGGTTAGCAGAAAGGAGTCATTATGTGCACCATCCCATTAACAGTAAAATCATTCATACAGATCAGTTATGGTGCAGTGGGTGATATGGTACGTAATGCAATGGGAGTGTGAAAGATGACTGATCTTTTGTCCTGTTGAGATTTAAAATGAAATAAAACTTCAGTTAAACATCTCTCACATGTGACTGCTGATAAGTTTTATATATATATTTATTTATTTATTTATTTATTTATTTATTTATTTATTTATTAATTTATTTATTTATTTTTTTTTTTTCACAGTAAACTGTTCTGTATGAGACATGTAGTAAACCTTAATAAGAATTTCTTGCCTGTAAAAAGTTTTGTGTGAAAACTGTAACAGATCCTAACAGAACATTGACTATTACCTTCATAGCCCATATTGACAATGCTATCCACAAATAGATTAATAAATGAAGTGGGAAAAGAAATAGAAATGATGGAAGCAAAAAAGATATAAATGCAAAAAGAAGAAAAATTAATACAAAAAGAAGTACATCTTATTTTAACAAATCAAAGCCATAAAGTAAACTAGATAGGTCAAACAAACAAAAAAGAAGAGAAAAGAAAAATGAAGACCATTAACTCCATTATGTGGATTGAATGAAAATATTGTAGGTCACTGAACAAACCAATATTTTTCTATTAATTTAACACAGTGATTGCTGTAACATTTGGACATCAAAATCAATATTACTTATTAATGCTGAATAAACATTACTTATATTGCAGGACAGGATTAATGAAATAAAAGGCTTCATAAAGTTAATGGTATATATGTCTATGATGATTCATACATATAAAGCACATATACACATACACACATGTATACAGGCACAACATCAAAGTATTAAATTTCTACAAAACTTTAAAATTTCTGTTCTTAGTGAAAAAACTCTTTGATATGTCAAGGTTAATGCATTTTAAAAACTTTTTTTATTAAAATTTAAATAACAAATAATATTCAGAATCTAATTTTAAAGATCCAGGCCTGCATTTTGTTGTCAGCCAAGAGATGAAAATGGTTGTACTCACCATAAACCCTGTGTGTTTTGTTTTGTTTCCATTGTGATGCATGTTGTACTTCATCCTCACATAGAAAATCCTCGTCTGTTTAGAACTTAACACATACTCTCCTGTGTTTGTACGCGATGACGCTGTGAAATATAAGAGATATAACACACCTTTTAATAAAACCTTCATTTAGTCTAATAAATGTAACAAATCTACTGTATTTTAATAAAATGTTCATATATAAAAGTATAACATATATAACACGTCTAGTAATATAATGTGTAACAGTTATACAATGAAATAATTCAGATATAACACATCTTTTAATAAAATGTTCATACAGTAGAACAGTTATACAATGAAATAAATCCTGTATAACACACCTTCTTATAAAATTATACAGTGAAGTGTAAAAGATATAACATAACTTTTAATAAAATGTTTGTACTATATACAGTGAAATAAAACAAATATAATGAATTCTAATAGAGGTTATACAATGAAATAAAATAGAGGTTATACAATGAAATAAAATAGATGTAACACATCTTTTAATAAAACATTCTCACAGAGTAATCTAATTTTAAATGAAAATTTAGTTTATTAATATGTACATGTAGTTTAAATCAGAATTAACCTGCTGTGAAATTATTATGAATTTTGATGCTGAAGATTATATGGTGTATATCAGTTTTGTATGTGTGAATGGGTGTTTTTATATATATAAATAAGCAAGGGAGTGATGCAGGAAAGATTTATTACTTTATCTACATAATTAAACACAATGCTATATTAATAACAATTAATTTTTTTATAATAACAACAACATTTATATGCAAAAATTAGTCACTTACCAAATGATAAAGCTAGATTTTCTAACTGAAGAACATTTTACGGTGTTTGTAAATCTCTTCTGGCAATATAATTCTACATACTTACCAATATAATCATTATCTCTCTCTCTCTCTCTCTCTCTCTCCCTCTCTCTCTCTCTCTCTCTCTCTCTCTCTCTCTCTCTCTCTCTCTCTCTCTCTCTCTCTCTCTCTCTCTCTCTCTCTCTCTCTCTCTCTCTCTCTCTCTCTCTCTCTCTCTCTCTCTCTCTCTCTCTCTCTCTCTCTCAACACACAGACACACACACACACGTGGCTGGTAACACAAACTTCACTGCTGTGTCCACATTTGGCTCTGTGTCTGAACTTTCTGATACACACACAAAACTGATGCAACAGTGATTACTACTACAAGATGGAACTCACGGTAATTTTCATCAGAAATGTTAAAATCGTCACCTGCATCTTCTCCATTCAAAACTTCAGGTAAGCAGCACTGTGACATCTTCACCTGGAACTGCTGTCCCAGCTCCTTGTGGTCACTCTGGTGTATGACGTCCAGTACTGACCGTCCCATCAACATTGTCTGAAATATAGAAAAAATAATTTATTTAAAGCCATTATTTAAAAAAAATTTTTATTAATAAAGTGCAATTTTCTTGAAATTATGATATTGATAATGATATTACTGCTGCCATTCCATGGGCAAATCTGTAATGATAAAGAACAGTCTGTTTCTGAAGATAAGAGCTGATCAGTTGATATAGATAAGAAGAGTTGATCCATCTTAAGGGCAAGTTTTAATTCACCTATAGCTAATCTGTAGGGGTAAGCAATAATCATAAAGGATAAACTATAAACAATGAACCTGTATCAGTAAAGGACAGTTAGTGTCTAACATAATCAGTCCCTTAAGATAATCACTTTGCTACAACATTATGAAAACAATGGTTAACAGATGTTTTACTCAGCTGTGAAATTTTTCCTAACTCTAAGACTTAACCCAAATCTGCATTTCTCTTTATTTTTTAATTTTGTTTTAGCTTATCACAAATACATGGTCACTTAGCAGCTAGTGAACCTTGCACTGATCTCAGACACCATTTTTCTTTCCTTTTTATTATTAATAAACATGGATAATGTCTGCATAATCTGCTTTCAATGCTGTCTGAAAAACACACAGGATAGCAGTAGTGTAATAATGTGGCAGTCTTATATATACGCTGATCTATATTTTATTACTGACACCTCTTGTTTTGATGCCTGTTAAAGCTTGTAATAAGAATAAGGTTCATTAACTTTGGATATCTTGGGACTAAATTTATAATTTAAAAAAAATAAAATAAAATAATAATGAAATTAACCTCTATACCGTATTTCAGAGAGCAGCACTAAAAAGTATTTAAAATGTTTTTTTTTTTTTTTTTTTGGTTGACTGGGATATAAAGCCATCATTGTTAATGAAATTTATGACAGTTGTTAAATGTGATGTTTTATGACTGTACATTTGCACCAATCTTTCTAGGATATTTTATTTAACTTTAGTTTATTTTTGAAACATTGATGACAGTTGTTGTTGTTTTGTTGGTTTCTTTGAGTATGTGGAAGCTTTTTTCTTAAAATATTTTTTGTGAATGTCCCAGGATCTTTGATTTTTAAATAACAAAAGAAAGAAAGAAAAATGTCCTATATAAAACAGGTGTTTTTTAATTCTTAAATCACTTATATCTGTTAATTTTACTGTTTTTCATTTTCAACAAAGATTTTAAAATCAATATTTTATTTTGTTAACTTTTAATATATAATTTACTTTATATGTTACTTAGTATTTCTTAAAACAAATTTCAATTCAAAACTGAACCTTCAAATTCCAAAATAAAAACCATCAAAATTGTGACCCAATTACATTACCTATAACAAAATACTACAGTAAAAGCAACATCACTTATTTTAAACACTAACAACAAACAATCCCTGTTATTTTCAGATATTACCATTTACTTAAAACTGATTTAATATTTTTATCTAATTTCCATTCCAAACTGAATCCCTCAAAATCCTCAAAATAGAAAACATCACAACTGTGACCCAATTCCATGCACGCCACCTACTACACTCACTAACATCGTCATACAAAACGTCTGAGAGGAAAAAGGAAAGTCTGTGAAGTGATGAATTCTTGGAGAAGATTATAACAATTTTCCACGCATCACATCAAATCCTGACAACAGCAGAAGCTTTCCTGATACAAACATACACTTTATTTTCTACCTTCTGTTGTAGATATGGGTATGGTAAGTATGTGAGGTGTTAGTGGAGTGTGTTCTGGGTTAATGGAAGAGAGGAGAGGAATGTGTTTTAATGACAACCCACACCAGCCTGTCAGTTCTCACCTGGCACACTCTTACATAATGTAGAAAACACACACTGGCACCACACAAGTTACACTTTTCAATGTGAGTTTTGTTAATACTAAGACTAGCACCATATAAGTTACACTTTTCAACATGTGTTTTGTTTAATACATTCACTGGCTCCACGCAAGTTACACTTTTCAATGTGTTTTGTTTACACATTCACTGGCACCATGTAAGTTACACTTTTCAATCTGTTTTGTTAATACTAAGACTAGCACCATATAAGTTACACTTTTCAATCTGTTTTGTTAATACTAAGACTAGCACCATATAAGTTACACTTTTCAATCTCTTTTGTTAATACTAAGACTAGCACCATAAAAGTTACACTTTTCAATATGTGTTTTTTTAACACATACACTGGCACGATGTAAGTTGTACTTTTCAGTACTTTTGTTTTCTTAAGATAGAAGTTGGCATCACAAGATATACTTTTCATTATTATAATTTTATTACTGCACTTGCTAGCACGAAAGTGATATTTTTCTTTGCAATGCATTCTTTTTGTTACCATCAATACAGACATCACATAAGATATGCTTTTCAGTTCCTTCTGTTTGATTTTATATTTTTGTTAGGCATAAACTGTACTTTTCTTATCAATATTTTCTTCCTTTCTGTTACTAGAAGAAATGATTTTTTGAGGAAATGATGGAAGGCCTAATGAGAGTGCAGTAAACAGAATTTTCAAATTGAATTTTTGTTTTTTTAAAAACACTGTGAAAGATTTCATTAAGTACCATAAATTGCTAAATTGCTGGATACATATTCAAAAGGAAACAAATGAAAAACATATTCACAATATGGAGAATAAATGAAGCAATAACATTTATTAAATGTTATGTGTGGGAATTATCTTAATGGAACAGAATCCCTTCTGTTAACAATTTGATTACGAATAATTTATACAGAATGTCTTATACCTGCAAGCAAAGTACTTTAAGGAACAATTCATGTGAACAATCACATAATATGGAATATCGTGGGCCTGCAAGCATGTACTTTAAGGAATAACCCATTTGAGCAGTTACATAATATACAATAATTAACATGAAACAGGAACCATGATTTTTTTACAAATCATCCATTATTCATTAGCAATTTCCACAAGGAAAGCTGTCCAAACAATTTAGACATTATTGAAGAAAATGAAATGTTTTTTTTGTATTTTTTGTATGAAGTCAGTGTGACATTGTGGTATCTCTACAATAAAGCTAGCAGGAATCTGGTTCCAGCTTTCTCTTGTTTTCCTCTCACCTGCTTCAGGCCGAGATGTTCTTCCACGGAATTGGACACGAAGAGAATCTTTCCCTTTCTGTTGATGTACATAATGAAGCCCTGCAGTGCCTCGGCCATCATGCGACCCTCGAACTCAGCAATGTTCTTAGTGCCTGAAACAACACAACAGATTCACATAAAATAACAGTTAATCACAGAGCAAAAAATAGTACTTGAAAGAAATAATAATTAAAAAAAACAAAAAAAAAACAAAAACAAATAATAAGACAGAAAGAAAAAAGACAAAATTTAGTAAAGAAGACAAATGCTAAAACAGTAAGTTAATTATTTCATATGAACCTTGTAAGAGACGAAAACATTATAATGTACATTATGAATCTAAACAATGGTTCAGTTTTTCTTTTTTTGAAACATTACTGATGTCAGACATCATTCAGAAAAATAAGCCCATGCAAATTCTGTGTCCTGCATAATATCCATATCATAATACTGTTAGAACTTGTGAAAATCCATCAGATCATGTTATTGCATTTCCAATCCCTAGAACTTGTACTTATTAGTTTATATGGTAATAGTTAATGCTGTATGCATGTGTTAAATGTACTGTGTGTGGAAGTGTTAAAGGTCCACGATGTTTTCCATTTAGCTGTTCTTCCAGGACTCCAGATAAGCCAGTGTTTTCTAGCAAAGTCCACTGTCACAGCACCACTGCTCTGTGTACATGGACACACTAATGGGTATGTGTTTCTGTGAGTTCTTAATGGGAATGTTCTTTTCTCTAACACCCACGTCACATCATTTGTTTTCACAGTTATGTTAATTAGAAAGAAATCCAGCTAATAGAAGTAAACAATAGAGTAACTGTGAGATGTTTCTTTTCCTTTTTCATCACAGACCTAAAACATGTTTGATTTAATTTCTATTTAATAGTGAACTGTATTACCTATGTAAGAATTATACACATGACATCTGTATAATAAAACTGCAATTATATATTATTAATTTTCCCTTCAGCTGTTTTTACATCACACAAGCATTCAGTGCATAAACCAATAATTATAAAATTTTCATTTCATTGAACATTAATATTTAAACAACAAATAAACAAATATAAAAGATAAAAAATTAAATAAAAATCATAACAATAAAAACCCAACAACAAAAAACAATATATATATATATATATATATATATATATATATCTTTTTTTATTTTTAAATGTTTAAAAAATGTTTTATTTTGTTTAAATAAAGCTTGCTTCACTGACTTATAAATAATGAAGTTGTTGTTTTTTTCACCAAACTCATGCAAATGTCATCTCTAAATCATTGTGTTAAACATAATGTAATTGGAAATTTTTTCATTGCAGAGTATAAATAAAAAACCAAAAAAAAAAAAAAAAAAAATGAAAAAATTTAAATGATGGAGTATAAAGAAGACACTAAAAGATAAGATTTATTTCTCTGTGAGAGAAAACACAGACAGTTATGGCATTGTTAAAATGTAAGTGTCAAGTTGCTGGTATTAGCAATGTTAAAGAATATGGAAAAAGACCAAAAATCTGCCAACTTTGAAATAATATCTATTTCTTTTTTTTTTTTTTTTTTTTTCTGTAATGAAAAAAAAAAAATAACACAGAGAAAGTTAATAAAACAGAGAAAGACAACTGTCACTAACAGGTAACTTAAAAAAGTCGTTTGTTTCCAGTTTTGAAAGAAAGTATTGTATGCAAATTTGTATAAGCAGCTTAAACTGAACGAAGCACAAATATGTATCAAAGATCTTGAGAATAAATATTTTACAAGATCACCATGATTTAGCATTTTAAACATATTAATGATTATTAGGTCTGTCAAAGAGTATCAGTCGCTTTGTATCATGATGACAGTGTGAAAGTGAACTAACTTGATGATGGCTTGTTCTGAATACTCACGCATTATAAAAGGAAAGTATCTTTCACAGGATTTTTATTATTATTTTTTTTTTTATCATGCTCTTAAACACACTGATTGCAGAGAGTTTTGTCTTGCATATATACTACATATATTTACAAATTTATGAAGTAAATCATTTAAAAACTGCAAAATAATAATAATAATAATAATAATAATAATAATAATAATAATGATAGTAAAACAAATAATAATATTAACATAATAACAATAAAAATAATTTAAAAATAGATGAATCTGAAACATTTGACAGAGTAAACTGTACATTCACTTCTAAATGTTCTAATTTTTACAAGTTTCTAATTTAAATCTTAATTTTTACTCCTTACTCTAAATATGTGTTCTACTCTCGATAATTAACATGCACTTTTATTATTTGTGACATAAAATAAATAAAAAGAAAAGAAAAAAATAAAGAAGAAAAAAAAAAAACACATTTCTCAGGAGTACAGAAGACATTACAATTATACTGCTGACAGTTTTACTATTTATTTTCTATTTACTTCTTTTTTCTTAACAATTTCTGGTAGTTTTAATTTATAATCTTTTTTAGATAATTACACATACTTGTTTCTGCCAGCCATGTCAAAGCTGACAAATATGTTTTTCAGAATAACCTAAAATTAAAAATATAATAATACTAATAATTTTCATTTTTTTCAATTTCATAACTAAATAAAATAAATAAATAAATAAATAAATAATAAAAATAATATAATATCAATGATAACAATAATTATTTATTACTGTTAATTATTATTATAATTTTTTTTTTTTTTTTTTTACATATCATTATAAAACAAACAAAATGAAGAAAATGGCTGCAACATAAATGTTTCTGAATTTATTATTTTACTGGCATATAATTATTAGCAAAGGTTGATCCCCAGACAAAAAAAAAATAACTTGCAAATGCATAAAACATTTTTATTTAAAGGTATATATATATATATATATATATATATATATATATTTTTTTAATTAATTTTAATATTAATATCATTTCTTTATGTTTTTTAAATTTATTATATATAAAGAACGTAAAGAAATTATATTAATATTAATTTATGAAACACCCAGGCATTTCCTATATAATTCTATTTCTCTGAGCTTCACACTATGGCAATGTCATAAAGTTGATATTATTTTGTAACTCAAGAAGTATTAACATAATCTTTTAAAGGCTTGTTTACAAACACTCGAGTTTGTGGAAGGTGATAAACAAAGTCCTGTGCAAACATCAATATTGTTAACAATGATGAAAGAAGAAAAAGAATGAAAAAAACAACATGAATAAAGAAAAGAAAGAAAAAATGAAGAGAACGATAAAATGGTTAAAAGGTTAATAAAATATTTTAGTTCTTGTTACTGAGAAAATGTCAGCTGGTTTATAATTTTATCAGATAAATATAGGCTATTCACATATTTATAGTAACACTTTTAATTCTCTCTCTCTCTCTCTCTCTCTCTCTCTCTCTCTCTCTCTCTCTCTCACACACACACACACACACACACACACACACACACTCTTTCTTTTTCAGACTTGTATACATATACAATCTCTTTTTCAAGACTTACACACATATACTCTATGTCAGAAACCGTTTCTGTATACACCTATTTCTTTCTCACCACACACCTACACAATCTTTTTTCCTTGCTTATACATATAAAAAATCCTTTTCAATATTCTATTTCTCACTAGACAACCATATAAAATGTTCTCTTTATTTTTTCATTGCTAATACATACATCTTCTCTCTCATATACACACTGTTCTTTTCAAAATACATATACTCTTTCTCTTGTACACCTTTTCTTAAAAGCAATTCATTTTGTCATCACAAACACTCTTCTTCTTATTTACAATATTAAATATGCATATATTCTTTCTTACACTTTTCATAATAATATAATTAAACTCTTTCTTTAAGGAAAATGTTTTTCTCTCAAAACACCCAAACATACATATCATTTTATCATAAAAAGAAAGAAGAAGACAAACAAAGGTGTAAAAACAAGAAACAAAACCCCACACATCTTGCATTACTGGTTTCTCCATTATCACATAATATATGTCACTTATCACACAGTTACCTGGCAAACTACAGGTAAGAAAAATAATCTCCACAGGTCACTGACTTTATTTGTCTCTGACCTTGACCCAGCCTTTACCTGTCAATAACAGTCAGCTGAAGGGATCAGATGGAACTTCAAACAAGGGGGCAGGACAGTTCATGTCAGACTTTCAGTAAAGTACCTGCTTCCCATAACTGACACACAAAACCATCCAGGCATTTTATTCAGTGTCAAGGATTATAAACAACTGAACTTTTGCCTCTTTAACTGACCCCCGTTTATTTTCTTCACTTTTATTTATTTATTTATTTATTTATTATTATTTTTATTATTATTATTATTATTATTTAAATAAATAAAATACACACTATCATACAGAACAGCAGCAGCAACAACAAAATAATAATAATAATAAAAATAATAATGATAATGATGATGATGATAATAATAATGATGATGATGATGATATTTTTTATAATGGTAATAATAATAATAATAACGATGATGATGATGACGATATTTTTTATGATGGTAATAATAATAATAGCACAAGAAGAAAAATTGCACCACCTCCATCAGTAACAAAAACAGCAGTAACAAAAACAATAATAGCTATTTACAAACAGTGGCGAATGATAGATGATACTGTTTGAACTAAAACTCCAATCACATCCATCATCAGGAGATAAAAAACCATAAAAACAACAGCAGTGAAAGGTTGTGGTAAATATGTGTGAAACAAACACCAATAATTTTCTCTCAGATCAATACCATTCACGAAATACAAGAAACTCAATATCTGACGTAAACACAGCTAACCACCAAAACAAACTGATTTACCACCTTCTATGTTTATCATCAATATACTAAGTCATGAAGAAAATTGAACCTCTGTCTATGTATCAATCTATCTGTATCTATCTATCTGTCTATAGATAGAGAGCAATATCTAAAGGAATACAAGAAAAGAGAGAAAAACAGCACTCTCACCCACACCTACAACTCAAAGTTAACTGACATGTTTAAAAATGTTACTATGAATTTTTTGTTTAATTATGATGTTATGCATGTTTTATTACAACTTCATCAATAGGCTTTCCTTTCTGGCAGGCCACAACCCAACCCTATAGGGGGAAAAAAAAAAAATAATAATAATAGCACACACACACATACACACATACACACACAAATAATAAATAAATAAATAAAATATATACAGACACCAGCTATGTTTCCTTCATTTATTTAAGACACTACAAGTAAAACCTTTTAGAAACGACAAAGAGATAAATGAAATAAGGAAACCTTACATGGATTCTTTAACATCATAATTACAAAATATTCAGTCAAATTATTACATATATTACAACACCAAACTTTTCTAAATACATTTAAAAAAACCCAAAAACCTCTAACATGTTTTTGAAGATGACAGATTCAAATTCAACCCAATTTGGACTGGTTTGACTTCCAAAATAAATGCAGACAGACCAAAACCATCTGTCTCCAGACTGGCATTAATAATAAAAAAGATCAGTGGAGTAAGCTTTTCAAATTCTTTTAGCCCATGTGAAAGGCCACCGGAACCTCTCTCGCCCAACTCCTCTGACTTCACAATCACTGAATCAATATTTCAGCAAAACATTTAAGCCATCCATGTATAGGTGTTGAATCAATCTCACGGTGCTTGTCAGAATTTCGTGCATGCCGGACAAAACAACTGCTATGTCTTATGGCTTGGGCCAAATTCTTCTTTTGCAATTCTACACAGTAATTACTGGATGCACATTACCACCCACTCTCTCTCTCGAGTCTAGTAAAGTGCAAATTACTACAGGACATCTATGGAAAGAGACAGATATGAGAGAGAGAGAGATGAGAGGAGAGGAAAAGAAAGAAAGAAAGAAAAAAAAAGTGTGGTGAAAAATCCAATAACATGCTGGTAGGCACTGAGAGAAGACACTTTACATGGTAATTGTGATTAGTTTTGGAATGCCTAACAGACATGACTTATGGATGGTCAGACCCAATTCATGGTAATTTCAACTCAAGTCCAAACAACCTACAGTGGTTTTGCCAAAGCACAAATTTATCATTAACAATAAACAACAGTCTGTGCATTATCATAAACTGTATATAACTGTCTTGTCTATACATTGTGTTGTAATTAACTATATATAACTGTCTTGCCTACACAATGTGTTATCATTAACTAGATACAACTGTCTTGTCTATATATTGTTATAATTAACTATATATAACTGTCTTGCCTACACAATGTGTTGATCATTAACTAGATACAGCTGTCTTGTCTACACATTGTTATAATTAACTATATACAGCTGTCTTACCTACACAGTGTTATAATTAACTATATACAGCTGTCTTGTCTATACATTGTGTTATAATTAACTATATACAGCTGTCTTACCTACACACAGTGTTATAATTAATATATAACTGTCTTGTCTATACATTGTGTTATAATTAACTATATACAGCTGTCTTTTCTATACATTGTGTTATAATTAACTATATACAGCTGTCTTGCCTACACATTGTGTGATAATTAACTATGTACAGTGTCTTGCCAATGCATTTATTGTGTTATATATTAGTAGTCTTCCAAAGCACACTGTTTCATATTTTCAATTTCTCTCAGGAAAACATTAACATCTTTCACAATAACTCAAATACTGCCTCACATGTGACATTAAAATCGAAGCAACCAATATTCTTTATGTCGCTGTGTTACTTCTAGTGGAAGAAAAGATATTTTCAGCTTCTGAAACATGCCAAGAATCATTAAATTTTGAGAAGCCAAGTCATAATGCTGGATGATCAGAGATTCTGTATTGACAAAATGAAAAACAATATGACAAGGTACAGATGTGATATTCAGCTTATCTTTTTGTACATGATGTTTTAGTCATTTTCTGACTGTACCTAAGTAATGTGTAACTAAGCATGAAGCCTTGCAACTGTATCCCTGTCTGTGACAGAGTCTGATCGTTATGAGGAAAACTGATAACTTTAATAATCTGCTCTTGCTTATTTCCAGTAACTATTACTCATACTTTCTGTGGTTGCCATATTAGCACTGGCTTTCATGTATTATTAATTTAGTGCACATTTACAAATAACATTTTACGTTTACACACTGATTGAAAAGCTTTATATATTTTATACAATGTCTTCAGATTTTACAAAACAGACCTTTATTTCTATTTTAGACATCAGTGAAACAATACTGCATGAAATTAAATAAATGGTAGGTTTATCCTGGGCTTTTATGATGGTTTTTTTTTTTTCTTTTTTTTTGGTCTTTTATGTGTGTTTTTTTTGCCCCTAGCAATTTCAAAATTAACTGTTACTGTTTGGAACTGTGTCACAAAATAATTATTTTGCATTTGATTTTCCCTTAATAAATATCAAAATTATGTAAGTTATGTTTCATAAAATAATTATGAAACCAATTTTCAGAGTTTAATGAGAACACAAATGAGTGAAGTTAAGTTACAAAACACCAAAAAACAAAAGAAAAAAAAGAAGATGATAATAATACTAAATAAATAAACAAAAATAATAAATAAATTAATTTGTACAATCTTCTCTCAGAAAAAAGTTATAAAAGAAACAATCAAGAATCAAAATACTTTCCTACATTAAGTCCATTACTTAATTAGCTTAATTACAGACAACCTTAATTATGTAATGGAAATTACAGAAATAAATGGAAAGCAGCAAGTTGTCACAAACAGTGAGTAGGTCAATGGATTTTCTGTCATCGTGCTATTACACAAAACACCAGGACTTCCACAAACAAGGCTGTAAATGATCTCATTCCACTTTCAAATGTTTTACAGAAATGAAAACTGTATACTCAACAAAACAGCATCCTCAATTAACAGTCATTTGTTCAGAAAAGAATTAAAGGCGGTGTATTATGGCAAGGAAACTGAAGTTTTTGTTGGTGATGGAATTTTTCTGCGGCTTCTTGGAAGGAACTTGTTACCGTGGGCGATATTATTACTGCCAATTAATCAAGGCTTTTTCTTTGCCACTGCCAATACATTCACCTTGCGAATTCACGGCCAGCTGCATTCACTGAATCGATACTTAAAGGAACAGGTACCATCAAGAAGAATATTTTTGGACTGGAAGTGAAAAATCCATTAAATAATGTCCTTTGGTGTGGCTGTTTATGATGTGAAGTCAGTGTTAACTTAGAAAAAAATAAAAAATTAGATGAAAATCATTGTCAATTAGAGTGCAAATGTCTTTTAAAAAATGGATTTTTTTTTAGTAATGGTGATTACTCTTAATAACTGACAGTGGGAAGACAGAAACAAAAGTAAAATTGACTGGCGTTATGTCAAAAAGTCAGTATTTCAGTGAAATATGAGAAAAGAGAGAAAACAATTGACAAGCAGACTCATACAGATAAAAAAATACTTGAAAATAAAATCTTTGACAATAATCCAAAAAAAAATAAATAAATAAATAAATAAATAAATAAATAAATAAATAAATAAATAAAATAATAATAATATAATAATAATAATAATAAAATAAAACTAACATAATAAAACTGTTCAGACTAAAGCTGTATCATTTCTTCCATTCCACTTCAGTGTATCAAAAACCTTATTACAAGACAACAAAAAGACGTCTTGCTGCTGTCTGGCAGCCTAACAACAATGGGTTTTCAGATCTAAGAATGGAATGTTTTAATCAGGAATGGAACAGCCATTGATTACACAAATTAGTCAAAGAGAACA
Organism: Chrysomallon squamiferum; assembly: GCA_012295275.1. Lineage (NCBI taxonomy): Eukaryota > Metazoa > Mollusca > Gastropoda > Neomphalida > Peltospiridae > Chrysomallon > Chrysomallon squamiferum. The sequence continues at coordinate 42,729,926 of CM022665.1, forward strand.
AAAATATCTAATTCTCTCATTTATCCAGAATTCTAGTGTACTTTCTTTGTATGTATATATGTGTGTGAACTTGCTTTGTATATATATATATATGTGAACTTATTTTGTACATACATGTATGCTATCTGCAGAAGCCAGGTTTGAATTATACAAAATTATCCATAAATAACCATTTCACACACATGCACACACACACACACACATACACATGCACACCCTCATACACACACAAATGCAAGTCCATTTTTAAACCATAAATGGATATATCAAGACAAAAAATTGAACAAAACAAAACAACAAAAAATATTTCCATATCAGCAATTTTCTTCAAAAAAATTAATGAGAAATTTAAAATCTACTTTCTTCTTTGTCATTTTAAATATTTTATATTTCCACTTGGATAGGAAACAACATATAACAAAAGTTAATTGTTTCTGTCATTCTGGTGAGTTTGTTTTTTTTCCCTCCTTTTCCCCAGGTTGTAAATTTATGGTAAATAAAATTAAACACCTAAACTAGATCTTCTTACAACCTATTAACATTTTATAATACCTGCATTTTTTTGTATATTCATGAGTAAAGAAATATATTTATTTATTAATAAATATTAAAAATAATTAAATAAATAAACTTTTAAATTATTACTTTTGAAAATCAGTATGTAAATGTGTGTGTGTGTGTGTATGTGTGTTTTGTATGGAAAAATGAAAATGTCACAAAAACAACTGGGACGTATCTCAATGCTAGAAAACTAACATGAGATACAGAAGGTCGTAAGATCAATCCTATTTGTGGTTAATATTATGATATTTCCTGTGTATTCAGTTTTCGCATTAAAGACTGCAGTGAGTAATTTCCTGTCTGTGATGAAAATACATTTAAAATATCCTTTTTATGATAATTAACGAGATCTGGTTAGTCTGATGTTAAAAGGTTTCCGTTCTTTCATTTTGTCATCATAAAAAGTGGTCTGCTCGACATCACCAATATCCAGAAACAATCATCTAAGTTAGGAAGAAGGATCTTATAATTAATTTTATTATTGTTATTCTTTTATAGACAGAGAAAGGCAGCTGAAAGAAACATGTATTCTGAGATATAAAAAGACAAAAGGAAAAAAAAACGTGATGGGAATAAGGAGATTAATTTTGTTTTTAAATATGTGTTTGTTTATATATATACACACACATATAGCTTTTTTTATTTTTTTATTTCATCATGCATCAAAAACCTGTTATTAACACAGTATTAAAATGAGATATATGGGAAGCCCATCTGTCTAGGGAAGCCCTGGTGACCTGTCTGCCCAAGATGGCCAAAGACTTGGTGTCTACACAGCTGAACTGAAATAATGAATCACTCATGTCTCTTGTGCTGGGCAAAATTCCTGTGATAAGTTCTCTTTGTCTTGTATGGTTATTTACTGTACCTGTACCTCTCCGGGTTTGTTTGTGTGTCTTGTAGAAAGTACAACACTCTCCTGTACCAATATGACAAACACCTGACAGCTAACCTTTGAACTCTGAAAATTACTGTCTGGACACAGCCATACCACCAGATTAGTTTGGCATTGATTTATAAACAGAGAGTGACAGAGAGTGAGAGAGAGAGAGAGAGAGAGAGAGAGAGAGAGAGAGAGAGAGAGAGAGAGAGAGAGAGAGAGAGAGAGAGAGAGAGAGAGAGAGAGAGAGAGAGAGAGAGATATATATATATATATACAAAGCCAGAGAGAAAGAAAGAGACAGAGAAAGAGAGATAGACACAGATACAGAGAAAAAGAAAGATAGGGAAAGGAACAGAAAGACAAAAAAAAAAGAAAAAAGAAAAATAGAGAGATTTAACTCAGTGTTCCTTCTTTATAAATTATTACTTTCAAAAAACAATATATATAATTATATATCTTCTTTTCATAATAAATGTCATAATACATGTTAACTTTAATATTAAGTAATTCTTATGCTTACAAAATAGTTTGGAAATACATAAATCATTTTTTGTTTTAATTTATTTTTTATTTATTAATATGAAAATCATAAAACATAAATGCTCAAAGTGTCAGTAACGGTTTTATAACTAGTGTTATGGAAATTTTTATGATTTGATATCAAATTCAAATTGAAGTATCGTTTTTAATGTTTGGTACTCAAGTTAACACACTGATAATTAGACAGGTATACAGAGTATTTTAATGATATGACACTAAGTTCAGACTATCAGTAACAATCATCTAAAGATGACAATTTTATGGAAATTTTAAGGATTTCATATCAAATTCAAGCTGAAGTATTCATTTTTAATGTTTGGTACTCAAATATACACACTCATAATGAGACAGATACATAGAATACTGCCCATACACACAAAAACAAGCACAATAAACCAGAATACCAAGAAAACATTGCTACGATTCTTTCATATACATTTCACAAAACAGAACTGAATACCACACAAAAGTCCATTAACAAATGCCAGTCTTGATTTTACTTCACAATTCTTCAATGCATAAAACTGCCATTATGTCATTTCTGTTATGTAGCCTATAATCCATGGTTACTAAGACCAAGTATAAGAAAATACTGGTCATATAATGAAATACTGTCATGTTGTATTATATCCTGACTATAGAATGTGGCTGAACATCAAAGCAGGTAATCAAAGTATGAAATATATATATATTTCTGAATAAAACGTTAGCTTTGATCTAAAACAGAATAATAAAACCTTATTCTTCTCATAACTTCTGGTTTTTCATTTACTGAATTTATAAAAAGATTTCATTACTCTATTTTAGACAAGAGCTTTTTATTATTATTATTATTTTAAAGTGTTGTAAAATTGTACAGAATTAAAAAAAAAATAAATAAATAAATAAATAAAACATTACATAAAAAGAAAATAAATAAATAATAACAAAAAAGTAATAAATTAAAATTTACAAAAAAAAAGAAATAAAAAAGAGGAATAATAAATTATGAAATGCTATCTTCTCTTTAATGTACATTAAACTTTAAAATGGGCAATAAAAAATGAAATAAATGTAATTTTTGAAACCTATGGAATGTAAAATTTATTTTGTAGAAATACTTCTGAAAAAAAAATAAAAAAAAAAAAAAAATAATAATAAAATAATAATAAATATATGTAATAACAACAACAACAATAAAATAAAATAAAATAAAAAATAAATAAAAATAAAATGCCAATCATTGTAATCAGTATTTTTTGATATGAGAGACAATCTTAAAAGTTATAGCTGAATTGTCCAATATCATAAAACCTATGTCAAAAAAGATTCACTATCAACAAACTGACACATACAGTAACTGTGAAGAGTCAATGAACCATGAACAAATTGTCTGTCCTTTCTTTTCCACATTAAAAACAAGTCTTTTTATGCTTTATATTTCCTCACTGACCACATAGAGTTATGTATGTGCCAAAATACCTATTGACAACAGAAATACTGTCAAAGCCATCTTGTTTCAAAATTGAATGTAAATCATTGGGTTCAAATCCTGTGACAGGTTCCTGCTTGCTCCAAGACTTGATATTAAATAATAAAAAACAAAACAAAAAACCCCAGTAATAATAACAATAAAAATAATAATAATAATAATAATAAATTTAATAATAATTTTTTCTAAGCTGTTTTTTTAATGTATAAAACTGTAATAAAAATAATTTGAACAATCTCTTGAATTTAAAAAAGAAAATTGGAAAGTGACATTTTACAAAATTTGAAGATAAAATTTCCACTTTATGAATTTAATGAAATTTGTTAGGTTTCTTAGATAGCATTTTTACATTTTCTTTTACTTTTTATTTAATTATTTTTTTAAATATAGAGGTAAAAAAAATAGATTCAGGATATTAAACAAGCTGTGATTGCTAACAGCAGTAAAATTATTGCTTTTTATGCTTTCCATCAACTTTATAACAAATTCAATATAAATTATTAAGTATCTAATCTTGTTCTTATAAACTTCAGTTACTGAAGAATATTACCAAAATTAATAATACATTTTTTCCATTATATAAACTTATTTTAAATATAAATTTATACGACAAATCCTTATGACACATGATTAAATTTTCTATATGTAATGCGAGAAAAAATACTTAGATTTAAAAAAAAAATAATATGATCTTAACACTATGAAACTAATGTAAAACAAAAGCAATAATTCCAGTAATAATATTAATAATAATAATAATAATAAATAAATTGATTAATTAATAAATAAATTCATCCATTAATTAAGTAACCCTAAGACTTACTATCTTCACAAAAACTAGATAATTTTTAAGGGCTTGGTTCAGGTATACCTATAAATACCCCCACCACATTTTCATAACAGATTTTGCAAAGAAGTTTTTGGCCACATTTTTGGGAGGGATTATGAAAAAAAAAAAAAAGTTTCATTAAAGTACTGGTGTCAGTCTTCAACCCCTTACTACAAATTCTTAGACTTACAAAGCTTCACATAATCCCACTCCATCTCTTCCAGGAAATGTTAAAATCATCAAACGTCTTCGCAGTCATTACTGGATTCTTTATTTCTTCACTTAACAAAGCATTCAATAACAACACTTAACCATACATTTTGCATATTTAAAAAAAATCATGTCTTGGCAAATAAAGACTCAAAAAAAAAAAAAAAAGAAAGAAAGAAAGAAAGAAAAGAAAAGAAAAGAAAAGAAAAGAAAGAAAAGAAAAAGAAAAAAAGAAAAGAAAATGACGTAATATGTTATGCCACTACTTAAAGACAAATCTGTTTTTAATCCTGACGAGAACGTCAGTGAAAAAGCTCTTGGCAAATTTGTTGATAAAAATGGTGCAGTGTTTATTCCAGTGCCCAAATTGAGTAATTTTGTAGCAGCTTGAGTGATCGATAAGTCTGTGTCCTAAACTAGGAGACGAAGAGAAGGGAAGAGAGGGGAAGAGACATCAGAATTTGACAGCATACAGCATGGAGGCTGGAGATTAGAAATCTCAAACAGGAAATCGATAATTGTAAGCAGGAACTTTTAGACTTAATTAAATCACTTCTTTTTGGATGCCTAAAGACTGTGCCATTTTGTACCAAACAGAGCATGTGATTGGTTGAATGGAATTAGTGTTGTTTTGTAGAAGCAGCAAGTGACAAAAAAATAATAATAAAAAAAAAAAAAATTGAAGCAATATTGTTAATATAGTTATTAAAAACAACAAAGCAGAATTATTATTATTAATATCATTGTTTTGAGGGGGGAATTTAAAAATAAAAGAATGCAATTATTATTATTATTACTTCTTTTTTAACATCTGCTGTTTTTGTCATAACATTGCTTCTTTATAAATTTATTTAATCTGAGGTGACATGAAGTGCCCAATAAATCCCAGATTTTGGAAAAATACTAAAAAAATCAGTGGCCTTACCATTCAAATGTTATTTTCAGCCATTCAAACCAAAAACGAAATGATTACAGTTATCAAATGGGCTATTTTTTCTGATCTTTATAAATACGATTATTAAATAAAATTCCAAGATGATTCTGTTAGACTCTGGTCATGTCTGATTGGTTAATGCTACAAATTTAGTCAATTTACTGAATCCAGAATCACTTTGTAGAAATGGTCTTTGAAATCTGTTTTGAAACATCATACAACTTTGAAATTTGTAGTTATATACTGTCACCATTTTTAAAATCATCTTCTCTGTTTTCTGAAATATTCACACTCAAGCCACACTGTAGTCTGTTTGTTTATTTTACACACTTCACTACATTTTAAATAAAATGATTTCTGCTGATAGCTGTCATTTAGTATTTTCTTGTACTGTTACTGGAGACCTCCCAGACAAATTTTCTCTAACTACAGCTATTCAGACAAAGACAGTTTGTCATAATGGCCATCAGACACAATTGTTATCTTTCTTCAGTACTAAACTGAGCAGTTTCCAGCTCATAAAGACATTATTTGCTTTCACTCTCGATCACATGCAACTCAGCTATAATTCTGTCTGTTATTTTATTTTTTTATGAGTAATAAAAATTATTGTTGACCTTTAATTCTTTTTAATCACACATTCAATTATTTTTATTGTTGTCATCTTGTTTTAGATGACATTTGTGCACACTATCTTGAAAGCTACACAATTATAAATAATAAAATTAATAAAAGTTATTAATTTATGTCAGTGTTACTGTTTTAACTATTGTTACTATTAACAAATTCAAAAATACCATATCTTTAATTACTGCTAAATTTTTTATCATTTCATTATTATTATTATTATTGTTATTTTTATTAATTAAGTAATTTTTTTATTACTTTTATTTATTTTTATCATATAATGCTGTAATAATAGCAGCATGTACTTTCTTCAAATGTTTCCACCATCATTAATGTACCTTTCAAAATTCTCTGTCACAGAGTACTATGAATAATTAATTGCAATTCTAGATCATTAAATAATAGTCCACTCATTTAAAACACATGGCATGCAATCAAATGTTATTTTCTCTCTCTCTCTCTCTCTCTCTCTCTCTCTCTCTCTCTCTCTCTCTCTCTCTCTCTCTCTCTCTCTCTCTCTCTCTCTCTCTCTCTCTCTCTCTCTCTCTCTCTCTCTCTCTCTCTCTCTCTCTCTATCTTTCTGTGTCTGTCCATCTTATCCCTGTTTTCTATCTCCGAATCACTCTCTCTTGCTCTGTTTCTATCTCTGTGTGTCTTTCTCTCTCACAACTGAGATCTGTGGGGAATTATTGATGCTACAAAACAAGGTATGAATATCAAGAGCACAGATTTAATTTACAGACAGGCATACAGACAGATATGTAAACCTCTTTTGGGGTTTGTGAGAATTAAACAGAAAATGAGTTCTTCTCAAATTATTAATAATTCTTCTGAAATTCCAGTTCTGATCATCCATACTTCTAAAGGAAAATAATTACACATTCAAAGGTCAAGATGAGTTATGAGATTTACTGGATCAAGTTCTCAAAGGGGAATTAGATTTTTATTTGATTAAAATCAGAAACGATAAATAATTCTTACATTATTAATTTACAAATTCTTAGTTGCAGCTTGCACCATTTCCATAAGCAAACACTTATGTTTAGTTTTCCCATAATTAGTGTCTTCAGGGGAAATACTTTCTCATGTTCTTTAATATGGGAAATTTAATTAAAGCAAAATACCATTTGACATTTTAATATTTTTAAAATACACAGCTTTCCTCATTAAATAGAGTGTATCTGGTTCCAATCTTTTCACAGAAAATATTATTAATTCAGAATTTTCTAATAAACTATTTAAAATCTGTATATATGCAAGACTTTAAATTTTTTCAAAACTATCATTCCAGGTCCTTTAGAAAAAACCAATCATTTGCTGTCTAAAAACCTGAAATCTTCATTTCAAAACAGATTACAGGATGTCTGGTTCCAGTCCCCACTTACAGGAAATTATTAATTTATTAACAGGACTTAAAAATTTGCTTAAGTATGGTTTGATGTTTCCAGTTTTATTAGGAAAATGTTGGTTATTTTCTGTTAATTACCTAAACCATTTACTTCACAATGGAGTGCCAGGTTCCACCCTGATTAGAGGAAATTGGTCATCTGCTGTCCAGTCATTTAAAACATTCAGTTCACTGGTTCCAGTCTCTTAAAAGGAATATCGATTATCTGCTATCAAAAATATAAACCATTCATTTGAGCACAGACTACAAAATACCAGGTTACCAGACCCCTTAAAGCAAGGTGGTTATTAGTCATGTGAAACATTCAGTTCACTTGTTCCAGTCTCACAGAAGGAATGTTGATCATTTGTTATCAGACATACAAACTATTCAGAACATACTACAAGATGTCAGGTTTCACGCACCTTGGAAGAAACTAGATTTTGGCTTTTCAATGATGTAAAACATTAATTTCACTGGTTCTAACCCTTTAAGTTGAAGTTTGGTCATGTGCTATCGTATGGATAAACTGTTTACCTGCTTCCAGACCCATCAGAGGAACACAATCAGCAGCTATCTAATCATGTACTATGTTCACTTCATGGATGCCAACATCATAAAAACAAGGCTCACCACTTTCTGTTTATAAATAAACAAAGTCCTGGAGATGATTAATAATTGCATAATATTTTTTGTAAAATTTATGTTTTTGTACCCTTCCCTCCCTTCAAATGGGTCTATAAAACTAGTGAGGCTACAATTTGAGATGGCTACCAGTCCCAAGTCATTCCTGGGATGACAGCCAAACCAGACCTGCAATCAAACCCTGAATACTTGGGGTAGTGTGACATCAGTTTTCAAGGCCTTTTTTGAAAATTATCTTGTGGAATATTAAGAAGATGCTTACCGTTTCCACAGCAGACAATCGGTTTGCTGCAGTCTTCATCTTCCATCTGGTCATCTGTCTCCATGTCCTGTCTCAGCTTTGTGTCCTGTCCCATCTCCAGACATCTCTGATTTTTGTATTCGATGTCTGAAAAAAGTAAATATATCAACTTAATATGTTGTTCTAGCATACAATTTTAATCTGTATTTCAAAAAATGATTAGTATGCCAATGCTGGGTTTTTTGGTGGTAAAATGATTTTTGATATTCATTATTCAATGGGTAGATTTCAACTGAAATAAAATTAAATGAAAAAAAAAATATATATGGAAGGAGTAAAATGAAAGATGAACAATATCCACAAAACAAAACAAACAAACACAACTTAAAAACATTTTCAAACAAACACAACTTAAAAACATTTTCAAACAAACACAACTTAAAAACATTTGCAAACAAACACAACTTAAAAACATTTTCAAACAAACACAACTTTAAAAACATTTTCAAACAAACACAACTTAAAAACATTTTCAAACAAACACAACTTAAAAACATTTTCAAACAAACATTAACTCATTCACGTTTATGGATTACACATTCAAACACATACAAAGAAAAAACACAAAAACAACTTTGACACAATAAATACAGACACTATCAGTAAATTAACAGCAAACAACATCTTTAGAATTATCCCAGAAATGACTGCTATGCAAATTACTGAAACAGTGAGATATCATGAAAAAAAAAACATTCTTTTTAACTTCTTTTTTTTTTGCACCTCATTGTTTCCAATTCTTTTCTTAATGTTTTTTAAATGAACATCATCAGAAGGTCATTTTCACTACATAAATTAAATTATCTGACTTGAAAAAAAAAAAAAAAAAAAATGATAAGAAAACAAAGAAGAAAACAAAGAAGAAACATCGATCAGAAAGAGAAACTGTAGTTGTTAATAAAGTCTAAGTGTTTCTGTAACGTGCTGTGACAAGAAATTATTTCATAGAGACTTAGAACTCAGCCCACTGCCAAGTCTCAGCTTTCCCAGTGTAACCAAGTGTGAAGACCAAAGTTATAAAACACAATTAAACATTCTTTTATTTCACTTAACTAGGTGCACATAATAAAATGGAATGCAGATCTGTTTTTGATCAGGTTTCTGGGGTTGTTGTTCTTTTTCCCGGTGATGTTGAATTTGTATTTAATTATACACAGACATGCACAAGTCTCTATTCTCTACATGCTTGTTTGTATTCTTACGTCATATTCAGATTATCCATACAACATCAAAGACCAGAAATCATCATTTTTGTTCTGCTTTTCTTTCTTTCTTTTTTTAAATGTTTGTTTAAATAATAAACATCATAAAAACAATTTGCTTTTATTTTGCTTAACTTTAATTTTCATTTCATTTACCCTTGATAAACATTCTGCAGGAAAACATTAAATATTAGTGTTATTATCAGTAACTGTTATTAAATATAATGTTATTATTGTGACAGAAAACATTATCATACCAAGGTGAATGACATTAAAATAAAGAAAGAAAAAATAATAATAATAATAATCTACATTGTTAAGTTAAACACAGGGTCAAGTATGTGCTATTAAGATTTAATCCTGAATTGTTAACTTCTAATTAATGTTGATAAAAACAAAAATAATAATCATGATAAAAATCATGAGATGAATACAAAGATGATGATGATGTAATTACAGTGTTATTAGCAAGAGAGACTACATCTGTTAGCAATCTCTGAAATTTGCACAGCTATTGTGATATGACACTGGACAAAATTGTATGTGTATGTATACGTGTATGAGTGTGTGTGTGTGTGTGTGTGTGTGTGTTTCTCTGTGTGAGTATGAGACTGTGAGTCTGTATGTATGTTTGTGTTACCTCCTGAGATACAGAGATCATGATCTTGACTGAACCAAAGTACATGACTGATAATGAGCAAGTTTATGTTATCATTACAAACTTTTCTTGTGTCATGTCATACATTTTCTTTTTATTTAATCTCAAGTGCAGTATAAAGAAAATTAAGAACATAAAAAAGATAGATAAAAGAAGAAGAAAAACATTTCTCTCTGTCTGTCTGTCTAAGAGTGGGAGAATGTGAGAGTGAGGCAGATAGAGACAGAAGTAATTTCGCAACAACATCAACTTTAATTAACATTTTTTATTTTCATATTTGTATCTTCGTCAAATCTGGTCAGGTATGTTTACCTGCAGAGAATCAACATCAAAGGCACTGGATCCAGATAAGAGAAGATCAAAGAAACTGAACATTTTCATAATTAGCAGATCTTTGTAAACAGAGTTTTAGAAACACACCAATTTACTTAACTGACTTATCAAACACATCCATCTTTGCCACCAAGTTTGCTGTAACTAAATTAAAATGAAACGGATAAATATTTAAGACTGCTTACATTTTTGTCATATCTCACTGTTTTGATAATTTTCATAGCAGTCATTATATTTGGAAGCTATTAAGTCTAGCAAATGGAAGATTTGTAGTGATAGGGTCAGGGTGAAGAAAGCTGCAGTTATTTTATGTAATATATTAACAGATTAGCATCAGTAAGGAATTAGTTACACATACTCTACTGTCTAAGTGTTACCACAGGAAGGAAAGCACAAATCGTGGCCTTTGGTAAGTGTGTTGTGGATAGGAAAAACAGTAGGAGGAGTACTGATCCTGTGATCTCTCATAGCTCAGACTTACTGCTTTACCACTGACCTAGAGACTGATTTCAACAGAATGGATGAGAACCAAAAAGAAACAAGAAATAAGTTAGGACCATGGAGTGATAAGATTCATTCAAATGTCTCAGTGGTCCAGCCCAAGTCAATATCATTGAACTCCAGCCATGGACAGCTTTGTGACTACATGATTCAAATTTGTATGTATTTCAAAAACTTCAATATCAATAATCTTAAAAATTAACTTTCTGTGGTTTAGACAGTGGTGGTTCCAAGTGTCTTACATTATTAAAGCAACAAATGTACCAACAAATGTTTGAAAAAGGTTTGAATGTTGAATAAACACATGAACAGACACATGACTTAATCAAGTGAATAAGTATTCAATAAAATATCTAAATTACTATTCTTCTGGTAATAAATAAGGCAGCTGAAACTATTGATCAAGACCAATGCAGAACAGTGTAACAATTTGATTGGCAAACACAGGTCTAGACCCAAAGTCTTGGCTCTAACCTTCAATTTGTCTCAAATCAGAACAATTAGAACTGAAAGACTGAAAGTCTGTGATAAATTCTAAAAAGACACAGAGGAGTCCAGAAATTAGCCTTAATCTTGTTAATTTGTCTGGCAGCTCAACAGAAATATTTAGAATCTTGACATTAAAATCCAAATATCAATGCTATCAAAGTAAATCACAAAGGTGAAAAGACAAACATAAATATAGACTCAAAATCTGCAACAACTTTTTCAAAGGACAAACAAATTTCTACTCAAAATCTGAAATCATTTCTTAAAAGGACCAAAGTCTTTAATTCAGACTCAAAATCTCAGTCTTAACCAAAGTTTTCAATTCAGACTCGAAATCTCAGTCTTAACCAAAGTTTTCAATTCAGACTCGAAATCTCAGTCTTAACCAATAACCTTGTCTGAAAACAACTCAGCATTTAGAAACACGACACTCAAATGTGAAATCAATTTCAGCTCAATCCCTTTTTTTTTGTTATGCAAGACTTTCGCCAGATTTTCTTTTATCATTACCCACATTTGGCGTCATCTCTGTAGGAGAATAATAGGAGAAAACCAAGGAGCAGCCAGCCTGCCACACTGGCACATTTCCTGATTAGATCTGTCAGTCAGACAGATTCCTTGCTATAAATGATGAATTACTGTCGATGCTGGCTCAATTTTCTAACTGGCAGAGATCTTCAATCTTCTACCATTGCTCGAAAACACCAATTAGTACCATCCAGTAATCATGGTGGAATCCTGTGATATGATAATCCAAGAGGACTGTGGTTCTGATGTGTTCAGATATAAAAGAAATAAGAAAATGAATAAAAAAATCAAGAAATGTGTAAAGTAAACAGAGTTAAATGTGGTGGATTTTGCTAGGAAAGCCTGGGCAAAAGGAGAAAATAAGTCGATGATAGAATAAATTAAATTTATAATAGGATAAATTAAGTTTATGATATGATGAATTAATTTTATGATATGATGAAATAAGTTTATATGATGAATTAACTTGATTGTAGGATCAATTAGTAGGAAAGAGTTTGAGAACTGGAAAAAATAACTTGATATTTATTAACAGGATGAAATAAATTTAACAATAAAGTAAAATATCTTTTACATAATATAAAACAATTTGATAAATGTGTGAATGAAGGATTGATGAATGACAAAGAGAACACCGACTGTTATCTATCAACATCTTGGTAAATATATAAAACAGAGACAAGTCATCACTCAGAAAATATTACACAGAGAAATGTGATTGTATTCAAGTATCATTATCAGTCCAAAGTTTCTAAATTCTGAGCATCAATTTTAAATGTGTGCTCAATCTTTCAGAATGAAAATTATTTCTTAAAATATTTTATTACTCAAAGAAACACATGCCTGAATTTTAAAGTATGATCAAAACAAATGAAAGCCCAAATGAACTTAATTAAGAAATAAATTAAAAAATACTGGGATCCAATTTGCACTAGTCCAGGTTATGATTAAATCTAACAATTTTTGTTATTAAAAATTTATCACAAGAGATAAAGTTCAATATCCTGACAAATAATGTTCTGTCAAAAAAGACACACTGGGGATTAATCCGCTAATTACTGAAAGTGTGACCAGCTGCAGACCAGGAATAAAACTGACCACCTGTCAACTGACCACTGTGTTCTGTGACATCAACCTGCTGTGCAATGCAATAACATGCACCATGCAGTCCTGCACATATTTCCTGTTCAGACAGCCTCAGAGGTAATCAAATTATTCAAAACAGCACTTTCAATTCACGACTTGAAAGATTTCATGGAAATGTCAAATTTAATTCTGAATGCCTTCCATTGGGGAAATAACAGGATTAAGGTAGTAACAAAAAGGAAAATAACAACTTCAGTAACAGAATCAATAATAAAATGACAATATTTTATTTTCAGATCTTTTTCAGGTTTCAGAAAATGGGGGAAAAAATTTCAAACACCAGCTTCTAAATGAACCTTCATTTTTCCACTATGAAATTTATAGACAGAATCTAAGCAGATAATAACAGAATAACTAAACCAGACAATGAAGAAAAAGAAAAAAACTGAAAAACAAATTCTATTATATACTGACATACAAACAGGAACATTATGCTGTATTAATCTTGAACTGATTACTTCAGTAATAAAAAACTAATCAACTAAACATCTTATCTTTTCACTCCAAGAACTTGTTTTTTTTCAACTACAAAAGATTTTATAGATTTTCATTTCACATTAATGTTCAGAATGGAAAACAACAATGACATTAAAACTCTGAATGGAAGACAAAGATTATAAAGGTAAGCTTGGTTTATAATCAATGTACTTAGAAAATGTACATACACCTGAAGATTTCTTGGCAACACAAGTGCACTCTTCACAGAAATAGGTACTTACAAATTTTACTGCATGTACTTATGTATTTACTACTGTTACCAATAATATTGTTATACTCTTCAAACACCACCACTATGACTGCTGCTACAACTACTGCTAATCTATTCTTACAACTACTACTACTATTACTGCTTCTACTACCACTATTGCTGCTACAATTACACTAAAACCACCTACATTATGATTACAACTACTACTACTGCTACTTTTACTATTACTACTGAAACAATTATTACTACTAAAATTATTACTGTTACCACTACTTTTATTATATATGGAATAATATGTAATCAGAAACTTGTAATATCTACAGTAGTTGTGAATGTGGTATATTATCAGTAACTATCAGTTAAACATGGAAACAATGATACATTTACAGAAGCTATCACTAAATGCAATAATATATATATAAATCTGCATCAATAATAAACAACTGGTATTAGACTATTTACAATAACTACGACTGTGGTGGAATTATAAATCCAAGTCAGCAAATATAAAAACCAGATCAATATAATTTTTTATTGTCTAGAGTTGACATCAATTGTTAACACAGTAATCTTTATTATATGTCAGATATTGATGGTAGGTATAGCAGACCTCGTGGCAGATTTAATGAGAAAACATGTCCAGGCAGAGAAAAGTACTTCCCACCATTAATGACTGTTCTCCAGTCTTAATTAATCCAGAACAAAGAATGTGGAACAAAATCAGCAATGTCCTTAAATTTAGCTGTTTACCTGTACCTCTAATTAAGCTGTTTATGTGTATTTGTACATATATTTATTGTATCTGTGTATGTATTTACGCTGATTATTGTTCTTCAGTTTTAATTAATTCAACCATGGAACAAAATCAGCAGCATTGTTAGCTCTTTATTAGTATGTGTATATGTGTTTAGATGGATTTAATTTAAACCATTTAATGGTATTTTTATGTGGATTTATGTAACAACTGCCAAGAAATATTATGAAAAAAAAAAAAAAAAAAAAAAAATGTCTAGCTTCTAAATTTAATGCATTAGAATAGATGATTTTGTTTTGATTCTGTTGATTATGCGAGCAAGATACAAAATATCCTTCATATGAGTTACTAAATCATATTTGTACTTTTATCAACTTAGAACGCGAGTAAATATCTTTTGCTTCAGTGAATAATCAATAATTACTGTTTTATCAAATTTGTCATGGATTCATAATTTCATTAAAAAAAACAGCAAAAGTATTTTATTTTAACGTCTAAATTTAATGCAGTCTATTCTTTTGGTTAGTCATATAAACAAAATGAGAAAAAGTATTTTGTTTTAACTATTAAATTTAATGCAGTCTCTTCTTTTGTTGGCTGTGTAAAACAAAATGTCCTCTGTTTTGATTAATAAATCATATCTTTATATATAAAAAACTTTAGACTTGTGGATCCCCAAATGATCTGTGAAAGTAACAAGGTGAAAATATCTGTGCTACATCAGCAAACATTATTGATGTGTTTCTCATTATGGACAGAAAATCATGGAAAGAAAAAAAAAAAAAAAAAAAAAAAAAAGCTTCACTCTCTCTGACTACAGGTCTTTCCAGTTCAATATTGCTGGCTTTAGCATGCTTCAGTGAACACAAAATGAACAGTTGTTGAACGTTCAATGATGTTTTTGGTCTGCCTTTCCCTGAAAGCTGATTCCAATAAAGAATCTTTTTTTATTTTTTTTATTTTAGAAGTTTGAATTCTGCTAAACACAATATAAGTGTTAGTATCATAACAAGAATTTTTATAAGTAGCTTTTAATCCCATCAATCAAAATTTTAAATGAAATAAATTACGTTTTGTTTAGTTTCTGGACAAATATTGGACTTGAACAAATAACAAAACCCACATGCTGAGATCAAACTAATCCATTTTTGATAAGTTTTCCTTACATCAATCAAATAAATGTTCAGTAAGAAAAGCAGAAATGGATATCAATCAGTCTGACTTGGAATATCAAATTAGCATCGAGGGATCTTTTCATAGCACTGCCTTTCATACATTCACCAGTGGACATAATGGTTGGATTGGGAAATGGTTCAACATGTCTGCTCACGGGATTTGATCCTGCACTTCATCATATCTCTGGTGAATGTTTTAATGGTTGAAGAAGCGAAATACAGTTTGCTCTCATGAAATTCTTGAGAGTCAAGAGGAATCACGTTTTGTTGGTGAAAATTGCATTAATGTATGTCAGAAGAGGTTTGTGAGAAAGAGTGAAGATGTTGATTAGATTTTTTTATTTGTCAAACAATCCAGCAATAACTTAGTCTCCAGACTGTCATGTGCATGATCAGTGAGATCAGACTGTTTCTTTGTCTACAGAGTCTGAGTTAAATAAAACACACCATCAGCTCATATCATGATGATACAAATCTGCACTTCACAAAATGGAACACTGATTACAGGAAATTTAAATAAAAACACTTTTCAACTGGTTTAAAATAGTTTGAAATAATTAAAAATAGATGATGATAAGAAATCAATATAAAATGTTAGGAAAGTTTTACCATAGTGTAGTCTTAATAAGGACATTGTTAGAGAAGAAATACCTTACAAAAAGTATATATCTATATCTATCTATACACATATACATACAATTTTGAAAACATTGTAATTACTCCCACTCAGTAACAGTAAAGAAAAACTGCTGGATATACTGCTACTACTAC
Source organism: Chrysomallon squamiferum (assembly GCA_012295275.1). Taxonomy (NCBI): domain Eukaryota; kingdom Metazoa; phylum Mollusca; class Gastropoda; order Neomphalida; family Peltospiridae; genus Chrysomallon; species Chrysomallon squamiferum. The sequence goes on from CM022665.1 coordinate 42,746,580, forward strand.
TACTACCACCACCACCACTTCTACCACTATTACCATTATTACAACATCAACTTCTGTTATTACTACAGTGATTGCTACTAATACCATTGTTATTATTTCTGTTGCTACTATCACTAAAATATTGCTGTTACTGCTGCCACTGTTGAAACTACTATGAATATCATTTCTACTGCAATTACTATATATTTAAAAATAAACAAACAAACAAACAAGCAAACAAACAAATAAATAAATAAGTATAAAAAGAAAGAAAGAAAGAAGGAAAGAAATAAACATTTAAACCTATTTATCTATCTGTGTAAGTGTGTGTGAGTGTGAAATGTTAATTGCATTACTCATCACAGCTGTGGTCTAATTAATAATTAATGTTATTCACAACATACAAATAAGTGCAGTACTGAAATGAATACTTGTACACAATCTCTCAGCTTATGCATTCATTTACTGTGTTCTGTAATAATAAATCTATCATACCTCTACATGTGACAAAACTATCACACCACACCAATACATTCACAAACAGATGCTGTGATAATGTACAAAACTATATATCACTCAAAACTAAAAGGTTTGCAGTGAAAACTTATTTAAAAAAATCGCTACCCTAATGGAAAAAATATAAATATTTTAATATAACAGTAAATAAAGCCATAAGAAACAACCAAATGTATTATTAACAACTTCCAAAGCAGTGAGTATATTTTACATTTAAGTGAGACACATTTTAGATTGAAAATGTAAATGAAAAGTGCATGAGGCAACATAGCTTTTAACTTCTTATAGCAGTTTTTACTGATACTTTGTAAACCACCATAGAATTTTTTTTATACTATTTCATATTATTTTGTACAGCTTGGTCATAAAAACAACCGTAATCATTTTGGCATCATTTTTGTACTGGGAGGTGTATCTTCTGAAATTTATATTATTGAATTTTGAAAAAATTTAAAAATTTAAATTTAAAAAAAAAAAAAAAATGCAAAGAGATAATAAAGTGTTTGAGAAAACATTTCATGGTGACACTCACATAACAATTACCACATCAAAACTTTATCAAGGATGTTTAGCTGGCTCAGATATGCAAACTATTCCCAAACGTCAACAACAAACGATGCTTTAAATCCACTTTGCTGTAGAGGCAACAGTGCTGTTGCTGATGTGACATTATCAGGGAAGTCTGCACAGTGTTTGGCGTGGCATTAATCAGAGCTCTGGGTGAAATGGGAAAACAGCCCAAGGGACTGCTGATTAAGTGTCCTTCAGACCATCATGTCTGAGAGACTGTCTTCCTGCAAGCTTCAGTCACTTTCCTAACTTTGTTATTTCCACTTTTTTGTTTCTGGCAACACTAATAATACACTTACAGAAACTCACAGAAACCATATTTGTAGAAGAAATAGTCAATAACAGTTTAAATAAAAAAAAATTAAAAAATCCAAAATAATCAAAAATAATGATAATAAAAATAAAAATAATTAAAAATATAAAAAGTTAAAAAAAAAAAAAAAAATAATGATAATAAATAATTATAATCAAATAAAAATAACTGAATAATAATAATAAAATAATAAATAAATAGAAGCTATAGTAAATTTTTAAAAATTAAATTAAAAAGCCAAGAAAAAAAAAAAAAAACAAGTATAAGAAACCATTTAAATCATCAACAGTGAGATAAAAAAAAAAAAAATAATCATAAAACTACAACACACACACACTCTCTCTCTCTCACACGCACACACACACTCACTCTCACACGCGCACACACACACACACACACACACACACACACACACACACAGTGGTTATTAATGTAAGATTATCATATTTCAAATCAAGAACTTTAACAAGATCTGAAAACAGATTTTATTTCAACAGTTACTGGGTGCCTGTCATTGGTTTTACAACACTACCATCACTCCTAGAATTACTCTTCTCTGTCCCAGATCTTGTTTTATGTTCATCATCTCATCACCTAAAAATGAAAGTTTTAATGACATTCAACCATCAACTATAAAATGTATAGCAGTCTTAAGAGAAAATTACTGTTTAAGAAAAAATAATGTTTTTTGAAATAACAAGCCTTGCAGCTATTAGACTGTTTTACAAATGTCAGTGTAATTATAACAGTGGAATCACATTTTAATGTCAAGGTTTGGTAATTGGGGTTTTCAGAGTCTGTGGCTCAATTTGCCAGAGATAACAGAACTGGAACAGCCCAAAACACACCAGATAAAATCACTGGACAGCTTAGAATTGTAAAACAAGCAGCACTTCAGTGATTTGAGAAGATGACAATGCCATGGATAACCTACAGGATCAATTCCCTTCAATGTGTCCATCAGATTATTTCCCATTTCAGTCTGAAAGATCAGTATGTCGAAAGATGATGGTGTGAGTTTTTTGGTTTAAAGGGAAACCACATACCAGAAATTTCTTATTAATGTTCAATGGGCTCATTTCCCATTTCACGTGTGTCAAAAGGTTATGGTATGATTTGTTTTGTCTGTGGGAAATTTCTCTCTTCAGCCAGAACCAGGGTATTAAAAGGCTAAAACATGTGTTTTATGGTCTCTAAGATATTGCATATAAATGAAACCTTGTTTACAATACATAAGAATGGTTTATTTTGATTATACAGGAAATTCCTTACTTCTATTCAATGGTTTATTTGCCATTCAAAGCCAAACCAGTGTATTAAAAGATCAAAGTTATGTTTGTCTTCTCTACAAGGAACTGAATATAAAAAATTCCTTGTTTTTCCCAAATCAATCAGGTCTAGAGTATTGAAAGACAAAGTTATGTTGTTGTTTTTATGGGAAACTGCATGTAAAAGACTCCTTGCTGACAATACATAAGAATGTTGTTTTTTCCCCAAATGAACTAGGACCAAAGTATTAAAAAGACAAAGCTGTGTATTTCTTTTCTATGGGAAACTGCAGGTAAAAAAATTCCTTGCTTCAGAATGGTTTATTTTGATTATACAGCACATTCTATTACTTGTAACAAATAAAGAATATTTTATGTTTCTCATCTCACATCACACAACAACTGTTACACTTGTCACACATTAACAGTTAATAATAAAATGCAATGGAGTGTAGTTCAATCAATAGTATCTGACTGATTTATAAATGAAGTATATCTGTTTAAAATAACACACATAATGAAACAAAAGGTCTCACACCAGGAAATTAAAAGTAACTGTGACAAAATCTGACAGCAAAAATCATTTACCAATACTGGGACCTTTGGGAATAAGAATCAATCTGATAATAAACTAATGCTTTTAAACATACAGGCACAATCCACAGAGCCAGAAACGAATATTTAGTTTTTTAATCAGCTAAATATTCAGTGAGGAAAAGCCTGGAAATAACAGTAATCTTATAAACTAGATAGGACCATTTGCTTAACAAATGTAATATTAATCAATTTAATGGATATCAAACATATGGTACATATGTCACTTACATTGATTGTATTAAAATAACCATTTTTTATATATATATATATATTTATATGACAAACCTGTTTTTCTTCATCATACCTGTATCAAATATAGGTTATATTGGAAAAACATTTGATTAGTGATTAGTATGACAAACCATACATTTCTGAACAAGCAATTTATTTTAGTATTTACCTGTTTATGTCACAGGAATTTTATTTGCATTTTTTCTTTTTCTTTTTAATTATGTCTGTTGTAAATTAAAACTAATTTCAACTGAATTTTTGTTCAAGAAACTTTACAAGTTGATGAAAAACAAACATGTTGGGTTTTCAGGTTGTTGTTTTGGGGTTTTTTTTTTTTTTTTATTGCTTTATATAACATTGGTTGGAATTGGAAAAAATAATAAGAAGATCAAAGAGATCAAAGACACACAATCAATTACAAAATATGGGTTTAACCAATGAACTACAGACAACTTGATACATGGTTTCTGATTAAAAAAAAAATAAATAAAAACAAACAAACAAACAAATAAATAACAATAAAAATGGAGCACTGGTTGGATTTGGAAACCATCAATGGAGCATCCAGGAGATATGATCCTGAATCATTGATGTCTGAAGAGAGATTTCTAACCAATGAAACACAACCAATACTACCATTCTTAGCTCTGTGGTAAATAAAAAACAAATAATGATGATGGAGCATTGACTGGAAATTATAATAAACCAAAGTGTGACCTGCCATCAACAGTGTCTCAAGAGAGAGGTCTAACCACTGACCTGCCTTGTGACAACACTGAGCTAGTGAGAAACCTGCCTAGAGGTTTGCACCTGATAGCAGCCTCATTACAGGAATAATGCTGATGCAGCACATTTGTTGTTTTTAGAAGTGATCCCAGCAATGTTTCTGACGTTTTATCTCTCACTCTGGTAAACAGTGTAAAATGTATACACTAATTAAATCAAGAGCAGAGAGAGTGGGAAAGAGATAGAGATAGAAAAAATAGACAAGACAGAGACAGAGACAGAGAGAGAGATTGATTAAGACAGTGACAAAGAGACAGAAAGCCTGTGAGTGAGAGAGAGAGAGAGAGAGAGAGAGAGAGAGAGAGAGAGAGAGAGAGAGAGAGAGAGAGAGAGAGAGAGACTTTCTGACTTAGAAAAGAAAATCTTCATGCTCTCTCTGCTGTAAAATCTGAAATCTATATCTGTAGTAAGTGCATACAGATAGAAACAAAAAACAAAAAAAAACCTGCTTCCAAAAACAAGATTTGTTATTAAAATAAGTACTTCTCTTTATAACAAGCTTTCACTTGCAGAACTATCAATACAAGCCAACTGTTTGTTACAAAAATAACTACTTTTCTTTATTATAAAGCTTAGCTTGCAGAACTATCAATAGATGCATTGAAACAAGTGCAGTTATTATTATTTGTTTTTAATGCTGCAAAACAAATGATGATAAATTATCAACTAGTAAAAAAACAAATCTAGTCTAAGAATCAACAGTGCTCATATTACAATAACAACAAACATTACAGACATGAGCAGATCATCGTGCAAGATGATAAAGAAGATCAGTTAGTGATCTGAGCCAAAACTAAATCATGGAGAATATAAATCATTTACCAGTTTTTCTTCTTTTCTGTTGTACATCCTCAACTCCAGCCTTGCGTTTCCTTCCCCTCAGTACCATTCCAAACGAATTACACGCAGTTTCTGTTTTCATGTTGTCTTGTGGGGTTTTTAAAACAGCAATAATAATAATTTTTAAAAAATCTATATATATGTATATGTAAAAAATCCAATAACACAGTTAAAAATAGCACTGCTTATTATCCAAAGCTTATCTCCACATTGTTGCAATTCTGCATGTACAGCAACTATCTCCCACTGTCCCAGACCATCTTTCTCCAGCGAAAACAGTCAGGCAAGCTTCTCTTGAAGACAGATTATCTCCCTGTACAGAGAAGTGTCATTTCAACAGCAGTACACACACACACACACAAACACTAACACACATGTATCCAAGTCCTACTACTATTACTAGCACGAGCCAGCCAGTGAGTAATAAAGAGGTTGTGTGCACCGACTCACGCAGGCCCCTCACTCACACTCACAGATAACAACAACAACAGCGTAACACGTACACACACAGGTAGGCGACGCAGGCCGCTCTCCACACACATGTATATTATCTGAATGTATTGGCAGAACTCGCCAGTCGCTCGAAGCCAAATGAAAGCAGGATAAGAGTGTAGTGACTTCGACAGTCGATGAAAGATCCATTGTGACTTGGAAGATATAATAAATGTGTGCCTTGTGCTTCATTCATACACAGGCTATTTTTTTTATTTCTTGCTATCTGTGAAAAAGCTTTTCAGTCACAGGAGCATAAAGCAGAGCTGACCTAGCACCAGACGTGTTGCTGGTTAGAAAACCTACAGTGGAATAATGTGACAAGTAATGAAAGGAGAAATCGTCTCACTTTTATCATCATAATCCTATTACAGGTTGAACGACTTGGATGTCTGCGTGTATCAAAATGAAATAAGTTGTAGTGTTTGAAAAGGCCACCACAGCAGGAGGCTGCAGGGTGGCTTTGTGTGTGTGTGTGTGAGTAGATAAATGATCCGCAGTTAGGAAGGGAACAAAGGTTGTCAAACCCATCTAAATCATTGTGAAGGGAAAGCATTGCAAAGGCTAGCTCAGAAAACCAAAATCAAACACTGAAATTAAAGGCCACAATATATCAAAATTATTACTAATTTTTATTTAATTTTATTGTATTAAAATTTTCAGAAAGTGTAAAGAAAAAGAAACAATTTCATCGTATTTGTTTATCAAAACCTTATGACATTTTGTTGTGTTATAAGCAACTTAAAACTACTCAAGCAGTAAGATATAAATAAATATATAGATAAGCAAATAAATAAATAAACATCTATGTATATACAATGGACCAGACAAAAACAGTCAAATTATGGAAAAAAAAAAAAAATGAAAAAGAAATATACTTTATAAATAACATAAAATCAAGTCAAATTAATAGTATAAAACAAAACGAAAAGCCCAAAATAAAAAAATAAAAATTAAAGGAATGAAGAAAAACATTTAAAAAATTGAACCAAGTAACAAGATTAGGGATGGTCATGTGCATACAATATGCATGTAAGCATTCATGCATGTATCTGTGTGTTCTGGCATACATTATCAGTTTGTGTTATCTACTTCAGCAGGCCTGGGTGTCACACATATATTCAGCTATGGAATAAATAAATTTAAAAAAACATTTTAAATTTAGGGATGGGATTAACAAACTACAAACAAGGTCAAGAGCAAACAAAATGGCTGATTTACAGATTAACTTGAGTTCACAATTAAATGACATCAATATCAGCATATCGTGCATGTATTATAAAAAAAAAACACTATTCAGAACTGCAGCGTAAATAGTAAAATAATCAGAAATAAATAAATCACTGTGTTTATCTGTATTCAGTGATTTAAAAAAATGACACTTGGGATTACAGGGTCTGGTTATTTACAAAGACATTGCTGACAAACTTGCAGACCACTGCACTCAAATACTAGCTATCTTTCTTGGCAGGCCATTTCGTAATCTGTTACTATGAAATAAAGCTTCCAGTTCATGCAGTCCAATGGGAAAAGAATATGAACAAAAATAAGATAATGACATTTTTTTTTAAAATAAGAAAAAAAAGATGCTGAATTTATGTAAAGCAATGCCTACCTAATGGTAAATTTTTTTTACTACAGATGTAACAGAATTTTGCAAATTTTATCTGAGAGGTTTTATTAAACGTAATTTATTTTATGTCATTTTACACAGAAAATCAAGAACTGACTGTATCCATGTATCTCAAACTTTTATAGAAATCATAAAAAAATTAAAGAGTGGGGAAAAAAGTCTGATAACAAAAATAGTTGAAAACAAATTTTAAAAATTTTTATACAAAAAAGGTCTGCCTTCCACCCCCCAAAAATAATTAGAATAACAGAAAAAAATTATAAATTAAAAAAACACAAATGAATTTCTTTTTTTCTTTTAAAATTAATATTTAATGAAAAGTCACCACACACACTCTGGGGAAAGCAATCATTCTGCACTAAGCAAATCAGAGGAGGACAAAAATAATTCATTATCCTGTCAAACTTTAATATTTGTCTTTCCAGAATGGCTAAATTACTGTCTTTTTTTAAAACTATCTCAAAACTGACAAAGACTAAAATAATAGTAGTTGACCTTTAAATATAACATTTTTCGACACACACATAAACACACAGGTACATAAATATTATATAATGATGTATATGTATGTATGTATAAGCACACACACACACACACACACACACACACACACACACATATTTATGGCTATGTCTGTGCATGCATGTAATGTATATAGATTTTAAAAAATCAAATAAATAATAATATTTCTATTTTTAATATTTAAAGTTAAATAAAGTTATATCAATAATATATACACACATATTTTTTTCTAATTTGTTACATCCAGGTTTGTAACAAATGAAAGGTAATTATGTACAATGTGTATGTACCAGAACAGATAGGTACTTACAACTATTTAGAAATCAATTAATTTAAAAAATATTTTAAAAGAATTGCAAAAACATTTTTACATTAAATCAAAAGAAATGTCAGAATAAAGGCTTTTCAATATTTATTATTAACAGTTTTAGATTTTGTTTTCTGTGGTAAAAACCACAGTTGCAGAAGATTTATGATCAGTTGAGTTTTTATATCTTTGTTTCCTAAACATTTGCTAATTAACCTTGAAACAAAAAAGCAGTGGTTTACAAAAAAACTGGTGATGAATGCAAACAACCATGCAGTCATAATTTATAGAATCATGTAATAAGTTTAGCATGACAAGGTTACAGAAAGATGAAAGATTACTTTACTTTCAGCCATTTGTGTTTTTCTTGTACTGTGGTGATTTAAAAAATTATGGTATTTTTTATGATCATCACACACACACACGCACACGAACATGCACACATGCACACACACACACACACACACACACACACACAAAAGGTAAGTCCAACAACAAATGCAAACAGTGAAAGAGCTGTTTATTTCTTTATTTATTACCATTATTGCTATTGTCATCACCGTTATTGTTATTGTTATCATTATCATTATTATTATCATTGTTATAATTACAATTATCATTATTATTATTATTGCTATCATTATAATTCTTCTTCTTCTTCATCATCATATTATTATTAATAAGGTAAAACATTAATATACTTTTTTTCAGATATCCAACAAAAACGTTACCATATATGATTTATGTGATGGCACAAATCTCCAATGTGGCCTTGACCTTTGACAGGTAATTGACATGTTTTTCATAAAGCTGTATTGAAGATAAATGTGGATGTACTTAATTAAATCTAACCTGTCAGATAACTTTTTCCTATCTCAGGATGGCAGTTTTTTCCAACTGACATACCTTTCATATCAAATAAATAAATAAATAAATAATAACGATAATGTTAATAATGATGATGATAATGATAATGTCAATAGTGATGATTATGATGATGAAAATAAATAATAATAATAATAAATATAATAAATTATGAAAACAAAAATCATAAACAATTTCCTATTACAAATTAAAAAAAATAATAATAATAAAATATAACATTAACAGGTAAAATATTTTTCATTTTATTTATCAAATGAATTGAGATATATTTCTGTTGCAATGATTACTAAACACTGAATTATAAAAAAAAATCCTTCAAATGGATATTGGACTATTTCTGATGCAACTTATTTACCAAATAACAATTAAACAATATCTCTGAAACATTAACGCAATATTTCTCTGTACTGAAACCAAAGGAATTTATGTTCCGATATTAAAAAGCACTGAACCAATGTTATCTGTGACTTTTTTCTTTTCTTTTTTCAAATGGATACAAGCCAGTTTCCTTTGCAATCAGAACTAAATAACATTGATTTTTCAGTCATTAAGTGGTTCCGTTTATTACTCAATTTGTGTATAAATCCTTTGTAAATTAGTAAATGCAAAAAATAATCAACCCTAAGTATAGCC